>JAHHUM010001532.1:0-350222 GCA_036173005.1 Crenichthys baileyi | reverse complement strand
CAGGTTAGATTTGCAATTTAAAAACTCCATTCAAATCATTGTGTGTGGCAGAAAACTGAACATGTGCAAGCCCCTAAACACATCATCCTCACAGTTAAAGCACAGTGGTGCTGTGCTGTCGTTAGCAGGTAAAGGGAAGCTGGCCAGGCTTTATAGGAAAATAGATGGGGTAAAATACAGGGAAACACAGGAAGAAAACCTGACTGAAGTGAGCATTCACCTTCTAGCAGGACCAGAAAAGACAGTTCCACAAGTTATTGACTCAATGACGCTGAATACAATTTTTTTTCCCACTGTCCAATTATGCGCTGCTTTTATTGGTCTATCACATAAATTCTAAATGAAATACACTGACGTTTGTAGTTGTGAAATGACAAAATGTTAAAAGGGAAAGCATAACATTCTTACACTGTAAACATTGCCTTACACATGCATTCAAAACTGCACTTAGATTTGCTGGATTAACATGATGTTGGAGGCAGGATTTATCAGTTTAGCTAAAGGAAGATATTCCACTGAGCAGAGATAGGAAGAGGGTTGTCCTGTATTTTCAGCTTATGTGGAGACCAAAAAGCTGTGCATGATTTTCAGATGAAACCCAAACTAAACACCCCCTGGACATACATGTATTTGCAGCTTAAAGAGACCATGTAAGTATGGTAATATGCACATTAAACACATTATCATCAAACTCCGTTAATGCTGTCGCACATTGATGCTGGGATTAAGCAATGTCGGTTTTTAGCTACAGGAGACATGCTTCATTTGCCATTTAGCTGTTGGGTTCCTGCAAATCATGTCTGCAGTTTACTTTGTCTGTTTCAGGTCAGAGTCAGAACTCTGAGCAAATGGTTATTGGATTTAAACATACTTTTTAGCACAGCTTGACATGTTCAAACAGGACCTATTACAAGATATTAAAATGTATTATTCTAAAATATAATGTGCAATTTTAACTAACCTAGGTTCATTGTGAATTCTTTTGCACATTTCTACTCTCAGTCATGTCCACTCAACAATGTAGAAACTGTTCTATGACTATAATAGTATATACGCAGAATTGAGTTTGTGAGTTGAAAAGTGATGGAATCTTCAGAGTGGTAGAAGGCGAACAGGGATTCAGATGGACACCCTGTTTTAGCTGATTTACAGGGCCTTGCAAATGTATACGGCCCCCTTGAACTTTTCTACCTTTTGCCACATATAAAATTCAAATTTTTTGTGAAGAATTGACAACAAGTGGGACACAATCGTGAAGTAGAATGAAATTCATTGGATGTGTCAAACTTGTTTAACAAATAAAAAACTGAAAAGTGGGGGGTGCAATATTATTCAGCCGCTTCACTTTCAGTGCAGCAAACTCACTCCAGAAGTTCAGTGAGAATCTCTGAATGATCCAGTGTTGTCCCAAATGACTGTGTGTAATCAAGTCTCCGTATAAATGCACCTGCTCTGTGATAGTCTCAGGGTTCTGTTCAAAGCGCAGAGAGCATCATGAAGACCAAGGAACACACCAGGCAGGTCCGAGATACTGTTGTGGAGACGTTTAAAGCCGGATTTGGATACAAAAAGATTTCCCAAGCTTTAAACATCCCAAGGAGCACTGTGCAAGCAATCGTATTGAAATGGAAGGAGTATCAGACCACTGCAAATCTACCATGACCCGGCCGTCCCTCTAAACTTTCATCTCGAACAAGGAGAAGACTGACCAGAGATGCAGCCAAGAGGCCCATGATCACTCTGGATGAACTGCAGAGATCTACAGCTGAGGTGGGAGAGTCTGTCCATAGGACAACAATCAGTCGTACCCAGCACACATCTGGCCTTTATGGAAGAGTGGCAAGAAGAAAGCCATTTCTAAAGATATCCATAAAAAGTCTTGTTTAAAGTTTGCCACAAGGGAGACACACCAGACATGTGGAAGAATGTGCTCTGGTCAGATGAAACCAAAATCGAACTGTTTGGCCACAATGCAAAACGATATGTTTGGCGTAAAAGCAACACAGCTCATCACCCTGAACACACCATCCCCACTGTCAAACATGTGGTGGCAGCATCATGGTTTGGGCCTGATTTTCATCAGGAGGGACAGGGAAGATGGTCAAAATTGATGGGAAGATGGATGGGGCCAAATACAGGACCATTCTGGAAGAAAACCTGTTGGAGTCTGCAAGAGACCTGAGACTGGGACGGAGATTTATCTTTCAACAAGACAATGATCCAAAACATAAAGCCAAGTCTACAATGGAATGGTTCACAAATAAACATATCCAGGTGTTGGAATGGCCAAGTCAAAGTCCAGACCTGAATCCAATCGAGAATCTGTGGAAAGAGCTAAAGACTGCTGTTCACGAACGCTCTCCATCCAACCTCACTGAGCTCAAGTTGTTTTGCAATGAAGAATGGGCAAGAATTTCATTCTCTCAATGTGCAAAACTGATCGAGACATACCCCAAGCGACTTGCAGCTGTAATTGAACCAAAGGGTGGCGCTAAAAGTATTAATGCAAGGGGGCCGAATAATATTGCACGCCCCACTTTTCAGTTTTTTATTTGTTAAACAAGTTTGAAACATCCAATAAACTTCATTCCACTTCACGATTGTGTCCCACTTGTTGTTGATTCTTTACAAAAAAATTAGAATTTTATATCTTTATGTTTGAAGCCTGAAATGTGGCAAGAGGTTGAAAAGTTCAAGGGGGCCGAATACTTTCGCAAGGCACTGTAAGCTATTTTAGCAACAGATCCAAATTCATATCCTTCTGAAACCACGGCATATTAGTGCATGCTATATTTTTGCTGTTGAATCTTATAAATAGTATTTCAAGTGTGCTAAAACAATGTTTTCCATGGCATTCTGTTTTTCCTAACCACAATGTTCCATTACTCTCCCTGTGCCTGCTGCTCTTGGTTGCTAAAATCTATATCAGTTTATGGAATACACTGAAGTACACTGAAAGTCCATCTTATTGGCCAAACATGATTCTAGATAGCAAAGTTTCAATCCATGGCATCAGAAATTCTATTAAATTTCAAATATTGCATCCAAAGAGTCTTTTGCAACTGTTGTATTGCACACATCAACTTTGCATGATTTGTGATTTGATATATTGTGTAGATCTAATGTTAAACATCAACACTTTCACAAAAGAATGTTACGTTTGTCCCTGTGTGCTCAGCTGAGCAAAGCCTGTGTCAATATATAAGGTTATGTTGAATTTGTTGAATATCTTTACTGTCACTGTACAAGAATGACAAAATTGGATGCAGTCCTTAGGGTGCATGTTTAAGACCAAAAGTAATTCATTTTTATTTATTTTTGGAGGTACCAGTGGCCTTTATTTTTTCAAAGTTTTTTGAAAGTGAGTTGACAGGAAATAGGGTGGAGAGTGAGGGAGGACATGCAGCAAACGTCAAAGGGCTAGGACTCAAACCTGCGACAGTCTGCGTTGAGGACTAATGTATGTTCAGAGCTGCATAATGCATTCTACAACAAAACAACATACATGGCAAGATCGAAGCATGCAACAATACCTTTAGTCACCAGTCAGGATGCAGTGATTTTTTTTTAGCCGCTGTACAGTACACAGAAGTGGAAGGCATATACAAATATAGGACAGCCCACCCATCTCTATATTTGGTAGCAGTTTTTAAGTAAATCATCTTTTTTGTGCAAAACATTATGGCTTCTTGTTTCTCGTTTCTTAACAGGAATTCTAACAAATAATTAGCTGGTTAATTTGTCAGATTTTCTGCTCAGGTAGCCAGCCTGCTAGAGATGCTGCTTGTAGTTTGCTAACTGTAGCTTCAAACCAGCGTTACCTTAAGACGCTTACCTTAAGCGTTACCCTCCATTTCTGCTACCTGTATGACCCCCTCTCTTTTCCAATGGTTATAATCAATCTGACAGAGACAGGTATCCCAATCGTTGTGGTTTTTAGTATAACAATGGCCATCAGTGGGCTCTAGATGGACAAACTGTCTACTTTTAAGGCTAGGCTTAAAACTTTCCTTTTTGATAAAGCTTACAGTTAGAGTGGCTTAGTTTATCCTAAGCTATCTCTGTAGTTATGCTGCTATAGGCTTAGGCTGCTGGAAGACATAATGACCACTTTCACCCTCTTCGCTACATTCTCACACTACTCTCCAATTTTGTATTATTTGCTGTTATTTCAGCTTTTAACTTTGTTCTCTCTCTTTTCTCTTCCTAGAAGCTACACCTGGCCTGACTCTGTGTCTACCTGTGACACCTTTCTGGAGAGGGGCATCGTACAAGCTTCTGCTGGCAACAACTTAATGCTCACCCTCTACCGATGATCCACATGGCCCTGTCTTTCACTGTTTAACTCCTTCTCTCTCCTAGACATGGCGATTGACTGAGCTTTTACTGTGACTAACTCTATGTGCTCTCTTTTAGACTCTAACCTTGAAAACTGCCTCAGAGTTTATCTGTTCTTTCTTTCTAGGTGAAACGAATAAAGGAGCAAAATCCATTAAGATTTACTCTTCCTTCCCATAGAAAGTACTCCTGGAACAGTGCTTCTTTGTTCTCTTTGTGTCTCTGCTCTGTTCCCTCAAACCCCCAGTCGGTCGTGGCAGATGGTCGCTCACACTGAGCCTGGTTCTGCTGGAGGTTTGTTCCTGTTAAAAGGGAGTTTTTCCTCTCCACTGTCGCTACATGCATGCTCAGTATGAGGGATTGCTGCAAAGTCAACGCCAGTGACTGTCCACTGTCTCTACATGCTCATCCGGGAGGAGTGAATGCTGCAAGTCACTGACTGGATGCAATCTGCTGGGTTTCCTTAGATAGAAAAACTTTTTATCCAATTTGAATAAATAATTGAATCTGACTGCACTGTTCAATGGTTAGGATTAATTGGAATGTTTGTACCTGACTTTTGTGAAGTGCCTTGAGACAAAATGTGTTGTGAATTGGCGCTATTTAAATAAACTGAATTGAATTGAATTGAATTGAATTGAATTGAATTGAAATTGAATTGAATTAAGAAGAGTGATGGGTGGTGCCCTTTAGTTTGTCCTTGTAAGAAAAAAAAATGCATCTCTTCTGTATGTTATAATTATTGTAGTAATTACTGTTTATTTGTTTGAGAGATTGAGTAGAATTAGTCATTTTTCCTTTCCCATAGAAAGCAGCCAACAAAGCATGTTGTACTTTTCTATCATAAATTTCTATCAACTATTTTTCGCCAGCTACATATTTAACTTTTTCACTGATACGTATTAGATTTGTGCCAAAATCAGCGTAAGGAATTTACAATTAGGAGTAAAATACAAAAAAACTGTTTGTATAATTCAATTAAAATCCAACAAGAAAATCATTTAATTGAATAAACCAAGGAGGGCTTCATGATGTTAATGTCAAGCCTCAGCTTTACCATTTAAAGTGTGGATAGAAAAATGATATCTTCCAACCGAATGTTTGCACAGCAACCCTGAGTGTCACAGATAACTTCACTCCTGGGTTTTAATTACCACAAACCTTACAAAGACAATTACCTTTATTGCAGCTTCTTATTATCGAGATGATTATATATCTGATGCACTGAAATCCCTCCCAGCACCATGCTTTAAATTATATGTATATAGAAAAATAACCAACAGATGATACATAAAACCAGATTGCTCAGAAATACGTCCTCCCACTCGAGTACATAAGGTCCAAATGCTCTGCTTGTTAGTGAAATGGAGTTTAAACGAAAATTCAACATGGAAGACTCACCATCACCTCCAGCTTTGTCTAATTACTCCTTCCATTTCAATTACTCCTCTACTCCACCAATCAGCGTCAAGTCTGCATTTCTCCCCGGCCAATCATCCTTCAAGGCTCCACTTTAAAAGATCTGCATCCATGGAACCCTCCGTTCTGCAGCTGAACTTTGACCCTCCTTCACCCCATCTCCACCATTTGGCTTCCAAACTCTTTCCAAATCTCCACAGGCTTCCACTCCACCACCAGGATCGGATCCCAGGGGGGAAGGCATCTCTAAATCTAACCCTAAGATGTTCATTCAAGCGCATGTCATTCTCAGCATTCACGTCCTCCACTGGGCACTGAGCACCAAAGAAATAAACATTCACTTATAAACTTTTCTAATTGCATCCCTGTCTTCTCTGTGTGAGTCTTTTCTGGTTGAAATGCTGCCATCAACAAGATGCAATGATATAGTTGAGAACACACAGGGTCACAGAGAACACCGTACCACCTGTGGCACTAAATACAGTGCGCATTTTAAAGAAAAACTGTGTATCCAAGCAGATTCAACGAAAAAGATAATGTGGCATGCAAATGTTCAACAAATACTTTTGTAGTTTATTCCTTTATCAGTCCTGAACATCTTTGAATTATTACATTACTCGTGGCCATTTATGGGTGACATGTTAACAAAAAGAAAAAAAACTCACAACAGAATACAGAGTGAAAACAGTTTAAGAGTGGTGAGCTGAGAAATCTTTCATTAGCTCATGTAAATGCTATTTCGCACATATTTCAGACAGGCTGGCTGGATCGCCTGCAGCGATTTGCCCATTCGTATACATCCCCAGGCTTCTCTGCCTCCCGTTGCTTCAGTCAGCTGACAGCCTGGCCCTGAACCTGAATCTTGATTTCACACTGCTCCTCTATTTCTATCCTAACAGACTGAGCGGAACGGCACCTCACAGGAACTGCAGCACTGATTAGAACCCAATTAGCTCCCCTTATTCCAGGCTCTTGCGAAAGGAGGCATGTCATCTTGCTTCGAGTCCTGCTCCAGAGTTTGCTCTCATTTTCTAGGAGTTGACAGGGAAAAATAAAACAAGTGGAATAACCACTCATTAACATTACCTGACCTAAATGTGTGGTTGTGTTCTGGGCTACAGCATTTTCTGAATTCTGAATTTTACATTAGCTGCAGTAGATATCTATCCTAGAGTTATTAATTTAATAAAATCCAGAATAGTTGGTCCAGGATGCTCAAGGTAACAGCTAGTCTTCCACTATCTTGATACAAGTCCAATCCCCGAAGTTTAATCGTGGCTTATATAAAAACGTCCTTATGAACCCTTTGGATTTTTCTTTCAGTATCCAGTTGGTTTTAACATGAATTTGCATGGTGAAGAAAGTCTAAGCTATTATCATCAGCCCCAGATATTAAGTGATTCAAGCTTGGTGCAGTGTATGTATTTTTAGTAATCCTTTTTTAAATTATACAGTAAAAGGAAGCGGTTCTTGAGGCACCCTGATGTGTTGATAGGGTCATTTTTAAAAAGCCTTCTGACTGACCGACATTACTTTTTTATAAGAAGAAGCCTCTACCACTTCAAAACCATTTGTAAGGCTGTATTTGTGGTTTCGTTCGAAAAAATTAATGAACAGTTTGTAATTACTGTGATAATATCAAGACTTGCTAACTATTTGCTGCTAATGGTGCTACAGTTGAAATCTGCTTAGGAGATTCTCATCTGTACTAAACTTACGGCTTTTTTATAGTTTCAAATCAATGTGAAATATGTTTCTAGTTGAAAATCTAAAACAGACTCATCAAACCTGACTTTTAAGAAAGCTTGAGATTTATGAAAACAGTTTTCTAAAATGTATTTCATATAATTTAAAATGTTCTTTGTGTCTCTGTGTACTCCTGTGATGGACTGGCGACCTGTCCAGGGTTTACCATGCCTCTTGTCCAATGACCGCTGGAGATAGGCACTGGAGATGGATGGATAATATAAAGTCCTAATTGGACAATTCTTGACCTTTTGCACATATCCTTCTACCATAGAGCCTCCTCAGTGGCAAGAGTATTTTTTTATGTCTTGGGCCATGAGATTTTTTGTTTTGGCTTCTGTTTCAATAAAATAAAAGAACTCTAACATTTGACCTTTTTCACTTTTTGTTGTTGTCCCGAGCACAAAAGCAAGGTACATTCTGAGCCATGACATATGTGTACCGTTACACCCCTAATCAATACTTAACAGAAGTTCTGAGCAGATGTTGTGTTTAAAACGATTTTAAATAGACACGGGATAAGAAACAAATGACCTTCCGGAGGCTGAGTTACTAGACTGGCACAGGGGCCTCAATGTGATTAATGCACACTATCATGTGAAATGATGTAGAGCACCATTCTCAACAAAATGGTGGAATAATAAGAGCCTTTAACGTATGGGCCTGAATAATGGCTTGCAACAGTCACTGAAGGTCACCGAAAGTTAAATATTCACTGACAGACACACTTGTGGCTTCAAGTAGCAGGACCACTTGATGAAGGGCCTTGAAGTTTTGCTAGCTTGTTTCGATACCGCCTCTCATTCCCTTTGTCAAGTCAACTTGACACAACCATCCCCGCCACTCACAAAACTTTTTGTTCTGATTAATTGCAGCCTTTTAGGCTCTCCCACAATCAGCCCGGACCATTTTACAGCTTTTTATTACAAAGTTAAATGTCTTGCGATATACAGTGGCAGTAAATGCCATATCCTTTCAGCATGGCAGGGGTAGGGTAATTGTTTCTGTGGCATAATCGTCCCTCAACAAAAGCCGGTGAAAATGACTGGGTTTTAACATAATAAGGAGCACTGTCATTTTAGTCCTCTCTCCCCCCAGCAAAACCCTCCCTGCCAGCATTAGTTTGCTTCCCTCTGTTGCAGGGCATGTTTAGCTCCATCTTAGAGCCTCAATTTTACTCTTTTCTTCACTGCCGATGGCCTGTAATTACACCCATCTGCTCTTTTGTAATACAGTGTTACTATTGCTGGCATATTTTTCTTCATATTTTATATAGTTAGTCTACCTTAATCTTTCATTTTGCTTGGTAGTTTTAGTTGGATTGTTCGGGTATGGTAAAGAGTTTGTTGATTGGAATATGTTTGACTTTGAGTTGACTTATTTGTTTTAATAAATTCTTGTATTTTAAAATGAATTGTGTGAATTTATTCCATGTGTGCGCAGAGCTTTGCTGTTCAGTAATGCCAGGGCTTGTTCCACCCTTTTCACTATTATCCTAATACAATTCTAATAGAATCCTTTTCACAATTACCTTATTGGGCTGGTATTCACAGGACAACACTTAAAAGACCAAATTATTATTTAATAAAATATTAATCATACTCACAACAAACCTCAACCTTATAGAAGATATATGCTTAAGTGCTGGTTTTGTGTCAGAAAAGCAACCAGTTTAGAGGAACTCTAATAAGAAGACTGGTCAAATATCCAACCAGCCATGTTGATGGCTACCAAAAGTGTGCAGTTTCTCTGCAACTTGCTAAATGACATTTATTTAAACGTGTGTATGTATATTTTTGAGCCTGCATGTTTAATTTTGAAAAGAAGTTTTACATTAAAATCAATTTTGTACATTCAGTTCTTTTTTAAAAATCACCGAAGTTGTAGTTTATTTTATCATTCTATTCTGGCAATATAACGGTTTCAATGTCTCTTCAAATGAAGAATATTAATAGAACATTTTAGCCCTTGATGAGTGTATATAAACTTTTGACTAGCACTATAGATTAAATGCCATCAATCTATAAGTAAAGATAAAGGGTGCAGACCTGTGAAAGATCTCTTTATCTCCTTTTTAGGGATATGGAGCAATGTACCTTTCACATTCATAAACATTAAAGTGGATTCTGAAAGGGATGACTGTAAATTTCAGGCTTAAAATTAAGCCGACACGACAATGATCCAAAGAGCAATCGAGCTGGGGTGTGCCATTCTGCAGAGGATATACATCTCCACCACCTTTGAAGCCCATGACACCTTCAGCATCGACTAAAAAAAACACCAACTGTCACACAGCTTCTTTGTATCCACATCCTCCTCTCTCTTCTGTGTTTGCACCTCTAATTCTCTGACAATATTCTCTTGCTTCGCTCTGTCTAAAGAACTTAAAGGCACAGAGTATCACGAAGCGATGCAATGCTGCACCTGCTATGAGGAGCTGATGTAAGAGAGGGATGAGTATGAATTAAACATTTTCCAAGGGGTGAATGTGAAGGGATGGGTGTCTTATTTGTTTGAATAAATGCATAAAGTGCATGCTTGCAAAAGCCTCTAATGTTATCTGTCAAAATTCAAGGTTACCAAATGTGCAAGAAGCTAAATTATTCCTTTTCGTGTAACGCATGGTGATTAGGCTAAATAACTGCTGACAGCAACAGAAGGAGCTTGGTTCAGATATGCTGCAGGCCACTCTGTCTGTCTGAATGTGATAGGGAGTGTGGGTTAAGTTGACCAACAGTGTGTGAGAGTTAATGAAGTGTGGAGCTAAATATTCAAATTATGGTTTGAGGATTTTCTAAAACAAACTGTTTTCAGCCAGTTGGTCAGAAGCTCAAAATTCAAATATTTTCTTCCTATTATTTAATACACAATTTGTATGCAATACCAGGTCTCCTAACCTTCAGTGTGGTTGCCGTTACAGAGAGAAGAAGACTCAATGTTAGCCTTCTCTTTTTATTTGTCCTGTCCGGAAGAGTAGCACTTAGAATTGTTGCCTGAGTGCCATGAAGAACCCCAGCAGAAGTGGAGCATTATGGCTTTTGCCATAATGCTCCCCTTTATATTTATTTTTTATATACGGGATATATATTTTAAAATTTTTATGAAAATATAAAATATATTTTATAAAATAATATTATAATATTTTAAATTATATAAATATTATATTAAAATAATATATTAGTTATAGATATATAGATATATATATATACTTATATATTTTTAATTATCTATTATATAATATTTTATATATATTTTATATTATATTTTTTATATATCATTTTTTATATTATAAAATATATACAGGGGTTATAATTAGATATATAAAGGAAAAAAGAAGGATAAAGAGAATACAAGTCAGCACCTTAGAAATCTCTTTCTGCACCTGCAGAGAGAGAAAAAAGAAAACAATAGCAAAAATACAATACAGGGAAAAACAATAAACGCATATATAACAAACGCTGCTGAAAAGTACTTGGTACTGATTAATGCAAGGTGTATATCTGTGTATCTGTAATCACTTGAATCAAAACTCTTGCGGTTGTAAGTGCGAGGGTACTTGTGTATATAAGGTTTCAATAGTGGGCACGAAGAGTCATAGACCTGCCCTCCAGGATTCGAGGCAGAAACGGAGGAAATCAGACCCACAGACATCCAAAGGCACCCCAGACAATCGCACCCCCCAGAGAGGAGCAGAGGAGAGCCCTGGGGGAACCTCCCAGCAGCTACAGTGCAGAAGCCCCAGTGAGCTGCAGGGATGAGCCCACAGGCATCGCCGGAGCAGATCCAGCCATGTGCCCAGAGACCCGAGATCCAAGAGCACACCACCCTTTGTAGTGTAAACCAGTGAACCCCAATAAAGAGGAACCAGCCGGAACCGAGCAGTGGCAACCAAGAGCGTGGCCCCACCCCAACAAAAAGAGCCAACCAGCCACCCCAGCGCAACACCCACAACAAGAATACACTGCCCAAACATCTCCAGACCCAAGGTGCAGAACCAGCAGAGCGCCCAGTACCCTGGACAGAAAGACCACAGCCCCCACCGCGAAACGGCTGCATCCCCTCCCAGACGCAGAACCACCAACATCCAGGCCAGCCAAGCAACAACAATAGAGCCAAGCAAAGCAACAGATCCCTCCAACACACATCCTTCTATACGTCTGTAGGGACACCGTGAAAACCACCAACCCCAAGCACACACCACTCACCAGGAACCCCCTAGCAGACAAGCCAACCCCACGCCAGTACAAGGCAAGCACAAAGCCCAGCGACGCCCACCCGGCTGCATCCACATGCGACAGCCCGAGCAGCACCACACAAGACATTTTTTTGTATCTGTGATGTGCTTATTTTCTATTTTATCTATTTTCATCTGTTTGAGCTTTCAAACTCTGTCTGTCATGGAACATGCTAGATTTAGAAATGTTGGCAGGAGGTGTGTGACAATACATCCAGCTCATGAGAAAAGACAATGTGCGATATTGCGTTCATAAGGACAAGACTTCAGCAATTAATAGAGAAAGATTTTTCTCCCAAACCCCCAAATGCTGCTACACAAAATATTTAATGATGTTTGAGGCTTCTTTAAAGATTTTATAACCACATGTTGTCTGCGAGCCTGACCTGAGTAGACTTTATCAACACAAAGGGGGAGTGCAGAAACTACTTCCTTTTAATACTTTAAAATAAGAACATTAAACATAGATACAACAGAATGTTAACCTTCCAGCATTTACCTTCATATCTAAGGCTCAATACTCGCTTACACTTCACAAAGCAAAGTCGCATACTAACAGCAGGTATATAGTCTCAACTGAAACAGACTGTACTTTGACAGGAGATAAGGCATTTTCATGACACACATAGCTGGCAGCCTTTTGGAAATTTCAATTAAGGTAAAGATGCACATTTTCAAGAATGTACACATGTGGGCTGTTGTCTTAGTAATGCTAGCAACACTAACTAGACTAATATTAGAATATTATTTTATCTTATATCATATTGGTAATGCTAAAGACAGTTTAAACTCCATAAATATTTTGTCTTTGTTGTGCTTTAGTATTTTAGTAGTTTTTTTTTTTTTTGCTGTTTGTTTTACTTTTTATGCCACTAGGAGTCACTTATGTGAAATGTCATTATATGAAAAAATAACTTTTGCTCAGGTAACAGGCATTTTTGGTTGGACACACCGAACAGTTGGATGACCACTTTACTGTTGCCCCAGTGGCAGTCTCAATGATCAGTCCACAGTTTACCAGACACAGTATAAAACTCTGGAGGTTTTTTGGACTATCCCAGGACAAAAAAAAATAAAAAATTTACCCAGTGGAATGAGAAATACCACCACTCATTCAGCACCTTTTTAAATGTAGGCTTAGCCTCTATCAAAGCCCTGTTTTACAGTGACTGGTCTTTCACACAGTGGCGTGATGATCGTCTCTGCTCCTAATATAAATAAATAATGACCACTCACGTCAGAAAGGTTAAAAAAAACATACTGAGTGCTTTACAATATTTTTTATACTGTAGATCTTAAAGAGAAATAAATGTTGGTGCAGCTCTAATTACAACCTTTCAATAACACTGGTTGTACTGATACAAATTAAGTGTATTCTTTTAATTACACAATATTACTTTTTGCTTCGATAAACTTTTTTGGCAAGAAACTGACAAAAAGATTAAACACTGTTGTGCACCTTCCCTCCATAAACAGATGCAGGGAAATTATTTAAAATTATTTGCATCAAGGCCCAATCAGATTTCACTTTTTGAACATATAGCACCTTTAGTTGTTTTTGTTATTGATGTGTAATGTCAATATAGTCTTGGTTGGAGACTATTTTCTCCTCAGTTTTTGTGATTGTGTAGTTTTTGCTTGAGCTTGACATGTGCAGCACTTGGTCAAATCTCCTGAATTGAAAAAAAACTACATTTTGAGTTAGCTAAATTGCAAGCATATATTGTTTTTGTGCATCGTTTTAGTTTATATAGTCTTTTTCTACAGGTCAAGGTTGGACTGAAATTTGGAAAACAGAAATCAGATTTTTTTTTTAGATGTCAGGAGCCGGTTCAGTGCGGTGTATCAAAGTGAGATATACAAGCTCCCATGATTTTCCAACACAAAAATTTAACATCTGTAACAAAATTAAGAAGCATCAGACTGAGGGAGCAAATGGTAGGCCCTCCCGTTCCCAGTACATATTTGCTGTTTCTTCTAATGCCTCTATCACACAATTGCGCATCTGCCTTGCATTTCAGTTACGTAAGAACTTTTCAGTAAATAACACTCCGGCACCTGTACCATACACAACATAACCATGACCCATAATAAATTTGCTGGATCTAAACATCACTAAGCGGGGGGGAAGAAACCAAAAGTAAAAAACAGAAAGATGGTTAAATGATTACATTTATTTTTCTTTGCTCATACATGAACTGCAAGTAACCCCAAACTGGTGGGGCTGTAGATTAGAATTTGGGCCTGGAATTAAGGATTTGCAGGCACACTGTTGTTCAGGTTAGCCTAACCTTACAGAGAGCAACAAAATATTTTGCTGGGTATGTATTAATTAATTAAGTTATTTGTATTTATTTGTAATTAATATTGAATTAATTTATTTCCACTGTGAAGTTTTTTACAATGTACAATTTATACATTCTAAGAGTTGTATGTAAAACCCTGATGAGGCATAGTTCACAAATTTAAACTTCTCGCTTATCTATAAACACTGAAATATTGTACAAAACCAAAATGTGATACACTTACAATATGACCCTGCTTACCTGACCCGTTTATGGTTTTAATGTTTTTAAAGCTTTCATTTTTAGACTGGTTAGTGTAATTAATAACACACCGTACATTCTGGGATCTTCGAACCACTTGGTTGGATTCTGGAATTGGATGCTGTTTAGCTTTGCTTGGCATTGACTCTGACCAGCAGTTTTGGCTCACAGAAATAAAATTTTTAACCTATCAGTGAAAAGCATAATATGCACGACAGCACAGACCAGTTTGGCCATCTGCTATTATTTGGTTCATTTTGGAGGAATGTATCAAAAGGTGTGAGCGAAATGACAATTCCTTCAAAGTGACTGGTGTACAACAGTCACTTTGCCATTCTCTGCCATTTATATACGTCTATACTTTACTTTCTAGTCATGATTTCAGATTTAGTTTGTCGTCTGACAGCGAAAACCGGAAAAATAAACTAAACGTGAACCTGTGCAGGTTTATTGGAAATTCACCTTCATCAAAATGCAGGAACATGGAACAGAAATGAGGGAAACAGAATAAATCTGATACATCACCTGAACTCAAACCTCGCAATCCAAAGCAGGAGATGTTCTTGGATGTTGCATTATCAGAAATGTTTACTCTCATTTCATCCCACTCTCAAAAACTGCTGACAGCTATTCCTGAGGCATGAATCAGTTTACCAGTGACATTTATTGAATATGCTATAATTATTTTTTTTGTTGGATTTTATGTCTACAGTTACCACAATACAATTACCAGGAGCATGTTTATTCTACATCATCACTGACAGAGAAATGCTGCCGGTAGTTTTGGTTAAAGTAAGTCCACTGCCTGTCAATTCCAAGGTTAAACATCTACTGTAAGTTATCTGGTATTTACAAGGTTTTAAAATTATTTCAATCTAACCTCAAGTATACAAAACCACACACCACCAAATATCTGAAAGTATTTGTGAAACAAAGATGAACCCTAAATGGAATTAGTGTAAAACTAAGTACACTCCCAAAAACCTATAGGTATCTACAAAAGTAAAGATGCACCGATCAGAGATTTGTCGATTGCTAGACTAAAACAGTGACCTGTTTTTTCCGCTTTTAGACAATTTCAATTGACAGACCTGAATTATTAGTGTTTATGATATTCTTTTATGATATTCTTTTTCTCTTCAGTGTTTGTGCCATCATTTGGCTGTGTCAACATGGGTGGTGAGCCATACCATCCATATCAACAAGATTAGGCCCATAATTTAGTTCTAGTAACTTTAAACAGTAGTCTCAGTTTGTGTTCTCCATAAAATATAGTCCCCTGCCTTAACTGTGAGATTTTTAAAAGACTGTCAACTTTTCAAATCCAACAGGTTGCATAACAGGCTGAGGTTAAGGGGTTAAAAGAAGTTAGCTCCTGGGTTGCCCCATTGCCAGTTTGACTAAATGTCCCCAAGGTGGGTAGGAATTGATATTCTGAGACAGGCGACTCCTTTTCGTAAGAAAATTAAGGCACAAAACAGAAAATGATGAAGGTGCAACACAACCATCACCCACCAAAGTCACACTCTCTGTTGAAGCAGTCTCATTGAAAAGCTGACTGTTAGAAATGCAGTTTATTTTAAAAAGCCTTCTACATCTCTGTTTTTCCTCTGCCTTCATTTGAAACACCTTGGCAGATATTTCACTCAGAGCAACTTTCTTCCACTGCAAAGAATGTTGTGGTTGGCACAACCTGGTAGCAATTTGGTATAATTCCATGACTATATCTGACAACAAAAGTAAAATTGTTCTTAAAACTAGTATCAAAGCTCATGCATTCTTAGATCCCAATTAGAAGATGCACCCAGACCATTTTCATGACAAATTCTGTCATTTTCCACCAGAAGGCAGTCAAACTGCAAATTATATTTTAAAGTTGTTATTGGTGAAGTTATAAATCTTCAATTCTGGTTTGCTTTTAAAACTATAATTGCATACATTTTAGTACACATGCCAAAAAGCAGGGTGGGCAGTTGGTAGCACTGTTGCCTTGCAGCAAGAAGGTCCTGGGTTCAACTCCTGGCCGGGGGTCTTTCTGCATGGAGTTTGCATGTTCTCCCTGTGCATGCGTGGGTTCTCTCTGGGTGCTCCAGCTTCATCCACAGTCCAAAGACATGCCTGTTAATTAGTGTCTCTAAATTACCCTTAGGTGTGTGAATGAGTGTGTGTTTGGTTGCTTGTGTACTCTGTGATGGACTGGCGACCTGTCCAGGGTGCACCAGCCTCCCGCCCATAGACTGCTGGAGAAAGGCACCAGCTTCCCCGCGGCCTACTATGGAAGAAGCGGTATAGAAAATGACTGACACACTGCCAAAAAGTACATTAAAAGATAATGAAAGAGATGAATCATCCATGTTTTTGAAGAGTTTTTGGTTAGGCAAAAACAACTAACAGCATAAAAACACACAGAAATCTGAGGCTTTGCCAGTTTGCTGAAAAAGAGAATATTCTTGAGCAAATAGTGACAAATGAAAATAGTTTGTGACACATATGAATTACTTGCAAATTGTAATCATCTGGAGAAGAAAGTGATTAATTACCTAATGATGGATTGTAATCAGCATCCCTTCAGTGCTACGCCCTAGTAACAGTAATTATTACTTTTTTGGTAATTGTTCTGTTCAGTCCATAATTTATGAAATGATAAAGACTGTTCTATTACAGGGTCAGTAATGTTTCACCCATACAGTCAGTATCAATATACACAAATGATGCAGAAGCAGCTGAATGTTGCCAGTTCATTTTGCCTTCAGATTCTCCAACTGTGGAAGATGAAAGGTGCTTTAACTTTAAAATCTAAATAAACATATTTTTAATCAATAGCTTCTCATCAGAAGATTTCAACATATAATATCTTGTGTTATGTCAGGTTACAGGCCTTTCTAACACATAACTATGCTTTAATAAAAAACAACCTCCACACCAATCTCAAGCTTTTTGCAGTCCCTAAGAGATTGTTTTCCAGGATTGACCCGTATTTTTACGAAACATTGTCATTATCTACCATCTAACCAGCTTCCCCATCCCTGCTGAAGAAACGTATCCCCACAGCATGATGCTGCCATGATCAAGATTCGCAACTGGGATGGTGAGTTCAACGCGATGCTGAAGAGGCTCAAGGAGTGTCACTGTAAATCGAACAGTGCTCTCTATTAAGTCAGCTGACTGAACCTGATCCCCCACCTGAAAGGGAAAGAATAAAAGATGCAGCCATCCTTGTATGTCTTCTGTTATCACCCAACCACTCCTGGACCCAGGCACCGCTAAGTCATAATGCGAGAAAAAAGGAAATCTCATCTCAGAGCATCTATTTGTTTCTCTCATCATTACTACTCACCAGCCAATTACTGCCATTTATATAGGTCTGAACTACATGTCTGAAGCAATGACATGTTACAAAAAGCAAGGCAGAAAAACATGCAGATAAACCCAGCGATCTAATTGCAGTAATGACTGCAAAGCAGTGAGAGCCATGCAGGCAGATACTTAGTGAGGCATCGCAGGCCTGCCCAGCTAAATATGCTAAATGAAATCTGAAGAATGCATATGCATGTATTTTCCCTGAGTACAAGTTGAGCCTCATGAGTTAATGACATGCAGCAGCAACACGGTGTGCAGATCTCACACACATCAACTTGACAAACCGCTCTTCATAGAGTAAGACGTTCATTAGATTGGATGGTTATTACTGCAGGCCCTATCACCGCAGGCAGCATTTAAAGCTTGGTTAACCCCGTCAACTTGTAGAGCTGCATGTCTCTATTTGCTGAGGCTCAAATAGAATGTCCACCCAACCAAGAGCCTCTCGTCATCTATGCACTCAAACTGACCATTTTCCGTTTTCAACCTTCAGGCAAAAGTTTCCTGTAAGTGCTTTGATCTCCCTTCTGCCTCCTCCTGCAACTGATGGACGGGATCATGAAGCCCTGGCAGGTACACTCTGCCGTTCTGACACATACCCCTGACAAGGTGAGAAAATCTGCAATGAAAAGACAAGGAGTGACTGCTACCCCTCCATACGTTCTGCTTCCACTTGTGTCCTGACTGACAGCTAAGCATGGTGACACGTGTTTTACATGCAATGTGAAAAGTGAGGTGTGTGTGGTGGGGATATATTAGCCCCACTTAGAAGTACTTAGAAATAGAAGCCCTCCGGGGCGTGTGGTGGAACACCGTGTCTTCAGAGTACTGTATTTTCAGTGCGGCCCCCAAACGCAGGGATGCTGTCATTGCGCCTCGGAGATCATGGCTCAAATCAGAGCTGCAGTGGAGAGAAATAGGGTCTGAGATGCAGAGCTGTCATCGTTTAGGCTATAAATCTACCCCCCCATCCCCCTGTCTATACATCCGAGTTGCAGACGGCGTCGCTCTGCAGGAAGGTTTATTTCTCCCGGGGATAATATTGCAGATTTCAGTTCAGTGCAGGAAAGTCAGGGGAAATAAATCAGTGCTCTTAGCACATATTAATTTGACAAGCTGAGAACAACGTGAATGTTGGAAAGGGGCAAAGTATGGTGCAAAGACAAGTGTGTTTGTGTGTGTGCCTGCAGTGCCTGTGGTCTCTGCTGCTAATGAACTCACTGTTTGATTTGCTTGTGGACACAACTTTCAGTGGTGTGGTTTCTGCTAAGCGTCATCTGTGTACACAAACATAGAGCTTGTGCGCACACGGCAGTGATACCTGGGGGGGGGTGTCAATGTTGGCCTTGACATGTTAATTTTTTTTATTTCGATTGCATGACACTCACTTGTGGCCCACCCATATACAGGTGAATCTAAAAGGATGAAATATTATACCAAAGTTACTTTTCTTGTATTTTTTATCTAGAATCATATATCAACAGTTTCTTCCTGTTAATTTTGGACAACAGCTACCGAAAACCCAAATTTTAGTTTCTCCAACAATTAGAATATTACACAAAAATTACAATCACATTGTAAAATGTGCACCTACTAGAAATATGTCCATGTACTGTACAGCATATGCATTGCAAACCTGGTTGGGGCTCCTTTTGCGTAAATTACATGGAGGGGAGCAACTTGTTGCTTGGGTTGTCTTAATAGTGGCCTTGAGCTCATCTGCATTGTTGACTCGGGTGTCTCACATCTTCCTCTTAACAAATGGGCAGTTAAGCAAAGTGATTCCATTGTTATTGAAGCTTAACAGCAGAGGGAAGCATAAGGTGCTCTAAGATCTCAAAGTAGATGACTGTGCTAACTTTAGACCAGTAGACCATTTTTAGACCATTCGTTTGCTTTGCTCCCCATATAATCACCCACTGTGAAAATTCCACACTAGACCTCTTATAACATGGATTCTGTACATCTCCGCTCTTCCTCCAGATTCTGGGATCTTACTTTCAATATAAGAATCAAAATTTTTATTTGGGTTGAAAAACTTTCCCCCACTGAGGAACAGTCCACTCCTTTTTCTCACTATAGGCTAGTTAAGATGCTTCTGACATTTACTCTGGTTTAGTAGTGGCCTAACACAGTAAATGACTTCAGCTGCAGCTCAGCGCCTTGAGAGCCTCCCACAGATTCAAAACCATCTCAAGGCTTTGGTCATCCCTGAGCATGCACCATTACTTCCACACCTTTTCCTTACACTTAGCTTTCCATTATTATACTTGGATACAGCCAGCTTCTTTAGGAATGATCTGTTGTAGTTTACCCTTGTTGTACAATGACAGTTTACTGGACCACCGCAAAGTCCTCAGTCCATCAAATGATTGTTTGGTCACAACATGGCTGAAACAGAACATTTTTGTGCTAAAATTATATTGTTTTTGGTCTTATGTAATATTCAAAATTTCTGTGAAAATTTGAATATGACATAACAGAGTTACATGCTTAAAATATATTGCTCTTTGGTTAATTATTTATGTAGTATATAAGGTTTCTGTTAATCATTTGATTTCTAAATAAAACTGTATTTTTAAAATATTCTTGTTTATTTAGATGCACCTGTATTTGACAAATACAGCCCCCACCCCATTCCCCAGATCGTCAGTAGGCCCCAGCACCAGGCCGCACATTTAAAAAAAAATTCTGGAGCCTCCCCTGGCACACGCACTCATTACAAGTAGCGCAGACAGTTTTCTCTCTCTCTCTCTCTCTCTCTCTCTCTCTGCTGCGCACAGCTCTGCCCAGGCAACGAAAATCACCTGCAGAGGCAGGTGCGCACACGCACACCAGAAAACGCGCTTTGCCACATGCACGCGCGGCCACGCACACACAGAGCCAGTTTGACTAACCTTGTCTACAGTGGCATGTTAGAAAATTCATACAAAAAATGTGTTCCCCTTAATTCACGCAAGGAACCGTGTCCCGAATGCAACTTAGGAGAAAATGTGTTCAGTCTAACCAGTCGCTACCCTTTTCTTCAGACACACAGCAGATATTAATCGCTGAATTTGTGTATTTCTGTGAAAAAAGTATCATCTTTCCCTGCAAATATCTTCACAATTGGCTGATCCTGCAGGGAAAAGAGAGGAAATCCCAACATCCAACTTTATACACAAGGATGAGGACACGCTGGAAACCACTACAGCACTAATGAGCATGAAGATGACACTGAAAACAGGTCAGACACGCTCTGCAGCGAGCAACCCGGCAGCTTCCAGCATTCATCCCGCATAAGTTCAGCCGCTTTCGTTCCAACTTACCAATGAGAGCCAGATGAAGAAAGTACAGTCCGATGAAGTCCATAATGAGGTAATTCAGATGGATGCAATCCCGGGCAAAGAGAGAGACGCTGTGCGGGAGTAATAATAAAAAGATCCCTTCCTTCTGCTTAAATTGGCACCGAAATTAAAGAGCGAAAAGAATCGCAGCTATTTCTCAAGTGATGACTGGCCACTTACGCTGACGCCGAAATCCACAGCAGTGCGTGAAAAAACAGCAGCAGAGCTAAGCAGCATTTTTTGAAATAGTCAAACTTTTTTTTCTCTATTTTGTCTGGGAGGCGATTGCAGCTCCGAAATGCGAAAAACCGAGGCTGGAAATGTTTAAATAATCTAAAAGAAATAGATAATTTTGTTTTGTTTCAAAGCTTGCGCCTATTGAAAAACCCTGACTGCTTCATCCGATCCGTCCCGAGCGGCTGTTTTCTCTCCTCTTCGCCTCCACCTGCGCGCAGCCTGGAAACTGCGGATGAATCACTGGCGCGTCGTTTCCCCCCTTTTTTTTCTTGTTTTGCGCTCTCTGACCTGCGAGGCGGTCCGTGTGGATCCTCTGCTCCAAGGCGGCCCGGCTGCTGGAGGTGCCCAGCCAAGGTCGTTTAAAATAAAAAACGGGGAAAGAAATCCAATTCTGACCACAGTTGAAATAGGGCAAGTGAAATCGATAGCCTATTTCATACAGCCATAAAATGGAAATGACAAAACTGGAAAATGGGGTGTGGATACAGTTCATCTACCCTTTCGCTTTAAAGTTTCCTGTAAAATTTAAGTAAAAGTAAAACTGATTCCAGTAAAATTAAGACTAATTTGTATTGTTGTCTTTGGAGAATATTTTAAAGGATAATGAGAAACCCACATCTGTTAGCATGACCTATATGAGTCAGTACAGGTGATGGTGGATCTTGTATAAATGGGACTCAGGGTGAGACTATATATATATATATATATATATAATATATATATATATATATATATATATATATATATATATTATATATCATGAATCAGAAACATTAGGTATTAAAATCACCCATTCACCAGCTCACAGAAGTCTTTTCTTTTTCTCTTCAGTGTTTGTGCCACCATTTGGCTGTGTCAACATGGGTGGTGAGCCATACCATCCATATCAAAAATCACTGCTGTGCAAAGGGTCACAATTGTATACGCTGGCTCAAATTTATAGAAACACCCCTGCTGACATTGGAATACATTTCCTTTGCCTAGAGGCAGAGAAACCACACTGCTTTACAGCCATCGATATGTTTTTGGTATAACTTGGGTGGATATAAGTCTTATCAGACTTGATAGAGCTCATTGAGTCTGAATGGCTTCCTGACATGGACCTGGCTTATAAGCAAAATCATTAGATTTTCAATAGGACAGAGTTTAGGACTTTGGGGAGTCCAATGAAGAGGCTTTATGTAAGCTTTCAAAAACTAGTTTTGTTGTGCCTTTGAGATAATTATCTTTGTGACACCCAACTTTTTAAAGTATCATTCATCTGTTCCCAATTGTCACCATCAGATGAAAGATTAGTTATAATGTTTAGAAACAACCTAAGAACCACAAAGAGCCTCTTCTGTGTACACAACGGAGGAACACCATTTTCATTATTTACACTGAATTTAAAGCCCCCTTCTCCAAAGTCAGCACATTAAAGATTGACTGAAACTTGCAGCTGGCACACTTTCAAGCATTTTCAATGTTTTATGGTCAGATGAGACTACGACTGAGGAATTAATGTTAACGTTAAATCAGTAGCTGGTTGAAACTTGGACACAGGTGGGTGTTCCAACCAACAATTATTCCAAACACACCTATATACATTGGTTTTAGAATGGTCAAAGTAGGCTTACATTAAGTGTTTTAAATTGGTCTGGCCTTAACCACATAAAAAAAGTAGTGGACAATGTTTAAAAGTCAGGGAACCAGTCAATTTAAATGAGCTGCACCAATTCTGATTAGATAAATTGTCAACTATCTGGAATCATGTTAGGTTCATGTGGATGGCTAAAAAAAAACTGTGGTTTCTAAGGGACCGTTAATCAAATACTGGGGGGGACAATGGTGATGGTGGTAAGGGTCCATCCTGATAGTGGAAGGTTGCCATTCAAACCCCGGCTCTGTCTGTCTCAGTCGTTGTGTCCTTGGGCAAGACACCTCACCTGCCGTGCCTGCTAATGGTGGTCTGAGGGCTCGGTGGTGCCACCAACATTCGTCACCAACATTCTACAGAACAAATAGCTACAGATCATCAAAATGTGGCCCTCAGATTAATTCAAGAATTGTTCCTAGAGAGTTTAATGGAATGGGTTTCCGTGGCCGAGCGGCTCCATTCAAGCATTACATCACCAAGTGCAATCTAAAGTGTTGGACCCAGTGGTGTAAAACATGCCGCTACTGTTTTTCAGGAGTTCTCAGCCCCTTAGTTTTTCAGCTACTGTTTTTCAGGAGTTCTCAGCCCCTTAGTTCCAATGAACAGCGTTCTTAATCCTTTATCAAGCGATTTTAGACAATTTCATGCTTCCAACTTCCTTTTCCAGCATGATTGCAGACCAGTGCACAAAGCAAGGCCCATAAAGACACAGATGGGTGAGTTTGGTGTGGAAGAACTGGACTGTTTCGCATTGAGTCCTTACATCAAGCCGATGGAAAACCTTAGTAATGAATTAGAGCAGAAACTGTGAGCCAACATTTCTTGTCCATCATTAGTGTCTGACCTGACTAAACCTTGTGGAAAGCCTTCCTAGAAAAGTTGAAGCTGTTATAGCTGTGATAAGTGGGCCAGCATAATAAACCTGATGGATTAAGAATGGGACCTCACTCAAGCTTGTGTGCCATGTTTCTCATGGCAGACAAGCACGTATTTTAGGAAATAAGGGTATTTCTGTTTTTATCTGTGATTGTAACCCCTATAGATAAAAAAATAAATTAGCATTAAATTCAAATGTGCACCTAATTCTTTTTGTTTTTAAATATTAATGTTGTGTCTTGTATCACATTTCACCTAAGAGCAAAAATGTTATTCAAATGTCTCTAGCAGTCTGAAATGAATTATATAAATGTCAGTTCTGAGTGTATGTAAACTTCTAACCAGCAATGTCTAAGAAGGGTCCTCACACTCTCCTTTCCAAACAAAACCAAGAGTAATCTATTTTCATCTAGGTTTTTGGGACAGCACTAGTGATTGACGCATTAGGCAATCTTTACTGTGATTATTTTCAGATATAACCCACTTTTTCTCATCTTCTGTTCCATGCATCCAGAACATCTTGGTTAGATCAGGAAACTGGCCATTATGTCAAGATGCATTTATCTAAAGTCTCATGCAATGACAGCTGTTTTGCATGTTTTGCTCTAATATTTCTTTTTATGTTTCGGTCAGAGTTGGAATTTCTTTCAAGCTGTTAAACTCTCACAGCCGACAAATTAAATCTTGAGCAGTTGCCCTGTTGGGAGTTGTTTTCCCTTTTCGAGCTTATTCTTGGAAGTTTTACAGCTTCTCAGGGACACTTTTATCTGAATGCTTGTTTGTGCAGTTGGTAAAAAAAAGGCTGCCGCTAATGGAAACATAAGAAAATTGATCCTTTTTTTTCTGAAAGGAAATAAAGCTGTTGAGCCATTGACACCACACACCTCTTTTAAGCCATCTAGTCCTTTTAAAAAGAATGTGGGCACACTGCAACGCTGAGGATTTGGTTACTGAGACAGTGGGAGGGCTGAGAGTAGTGAGACTGCAGGGGGTGAGATGTATCTGGGTGGCTTTTCCTCCAATGCCAATTGCAAGAATTTCTCACAGGGGGCTGCAGCTTTTGTCATTGATTTTTTCCACTAAAAATCTTAACTATTTCTTTCAAATCATCTTTATTACTGTGGAGCTTTCTCTGCAGAGGTTATAGACATAATCTTTAAAGAAAGCATAATATTAAAACGCTTTTCTACATACCTACACATGTATGTTTGTTTTGGTCCACAACTGTAGACCAAAACAAAGTAGAGCATAAGTGTAAAGTTTAATGGGGTGGATACATAAAAGTGTCAGATGTGGCATGCATTTTTATTTAGCCCTTCTTTATTCAGATACCCATACAAAATCTGTTGCGAACAATTGCCTTCAGAAGTAACCTGATTAGAAAATTGAGTCCACCTTTCTGTAAATTAAACTCTGTATAAATCTAGCTATTCTCCAAAGGCCTCAGAAGTTTGTTAGAGAATATTAGTTAACAAACAGCATTGCAAAGATGAAGGAACACAGCAGGCAGGATAGGATTAAGTTGTTGAAAAGTCAAAACACAAGTTTGGTTATTATCAACATCCCAAGCTTGGAAGATAACAAAGCACTGTCAATGCACCATCGGAAAATAACAAAGGAGTAAGGTACACTTGAAAATCTACCAAGATCCTGCCGTCCAGCCAAACCAATAGGTCAGGCAAGGAGAACATTAATCAGAGACGCTGAACTTAAGTAACACCCCAATCCTGTTTGGTATAATTGTTCCCCACCCTTTGTGGTTGTCACAGATTTAACTCTTCTGTGAAGTCTTTCCAAAAGGTGTGAAAGTGCATTTATGGAAATTTGTGACCTGTCCTCCAGAAGCACCTTCATGAGGTCAGACACTGGCACACAGTCTATGCTCTAATTCATCTCAAATGTGCTCATCGGGAAGAGATCTGGACTTTGCAGAACAGTCAAGTTGTTTCCACACCAAACTCACCATTCCATGTCTTTATGGAGCTTGTATTGAACACTGTTGCTTTGAAACAGGCAGGAGTCATTCCAAAACTGTTCCCACAGTGTTGTGAGCATAAAATTGTCCAAAATGTCTTAGTATACTGAAACATTAAGAGTTCCTTTTATTGGAACTAGGAGTCTGGGTCCAACTCCTCAAGAGTAGCTCAATTCCATAATCCTCTCTGTACCAGACTTTGTACTAGATGAAATACAGTCAAAAGATGGAATACAGTAAAGTTGGAGAGCTCTGCTCAGTATGTGCCTTAGCATCTGCTGGCCCTGCCCCTTTCGTGACTGATTTATGATGCCACAAAGAGTTGGCTGTAGATTAACTTGTAGTGAGCAAATTTCACTGGTGGACAAAAAAAGACATCCTATCACTAGAATTCACTGAGCTCCTGAGATTAACCCACTTTTTCACAAATGTTTGTGGAAGCAGTCTGCAGGTCTGGATTCTATTCATCTTTGTCCATTGAAGAGATTGGAACATTGAATTGAATAATTTGGATGGGTGAGTGAATACTTTTGGCAATATAGTGTATTTCACAAAGACAAATGGGCATTTTCTTCAGATTTTTTATTTTATGTAAAGTTTGTTTGTATTTCAGAATTGTATGCTACTTTGTGTTAGTCTGTCATATAGCTGTACTTGTCAAGGCAACTGATGTGTGAAGACTTTGCCATAAAATATTTACAGGCACATTTTCGCAAACTATCCTTGCACTGTGTAGATTTAAGAAGAAAAAAAAGTAAAGAGTCCAAGGTTTGGATTTGTACCTTGGCGGTGGTCCAGAATCAGATAACCCGAGAAGCTCCTCTGCAGCAACAGCAAGTACTTTACGGCCTCACTGTTGGGCAATATGGCAACACTAGGAGAAGACGATAAAGTCCTTATTTGGAATTTCAGAACATTGTTTTTTAAGGGTAAGCCAAAGTTCACCTCACCTCAACTCTGCCTTCCTGCAAACTACTGCATTTACATTGTGTGCCACAAAAGAAAACATTGATTTCCATCTCTGGGTCTTTGAGTCAAACATTACATTACATACAGTACATTCTTGCTTTGGATCAAATCTTTTGGTAGAAATATCTTCTGCATCCTTGACTCTCATTTTGCGGCTTACATTGCCTTTTAAAATATTTGCCACTTTGATGTCTCAAGCCTGGAGACAATGTGGGACAAGTGTCGGCAGGACCCGCCTTTAAGAGGCTTTCGCTCCCTATGAGGTGTTAATTTATTTAATGTATTCAGTTTAACACCATCCCCTGCCTTGCTTCTTTTTATTTGAATTTTCAGCATGCCTCTGCAGATTCACAGTCTCACAGCGACACATGGAGAGAATTTAGAGGGTGAAGAAGAGATGGGGGGAAAAAAGTGAAAACTGGTGCTGTACCACCTACACATTGCCAATTCAGTGTGACTCGACGTTTGCAATGGAGTCACTTTGTACTCCTGCTATTGAGCAGTGATGGAGCTGAATCAGATGCTGGAACAGCTTCCAAGGCCGTGCTGCACAAACAAAGTCTGGCTGGGCAATAAAGCTACAGTTACATGATAATAACCCAAGGCTGACTGCAGTGCAGCTCTTCTGTTTACTGCCATTCTTTTCAATCCCAACATGTTTCAGTTTGCCACACTATCTTTCAGCCTTGCACATACTGACATTCTCTTCCTATGCTCCTGACAATTTCACTTTTCTTTAAGTCACTTATGATTTTAATGTTGGATATTCAGTGTTTAGTAGCAGCTTCCTGAGCATCAACTTCAGGCTGAACTCTTAGATACCAAGTCTCATTTCTAAGGGCAAATACACTCACCAGCAACTTTATTAGGTACACCTGTTCTGCTGTTTGTTAACATAAAGAGTGAATAAGAGAATCACATGGCAGCAGATCCAAGCATTTAGGCATCTACATGTGAAGAAGGCAAATTTCTGAAGTTCAAACTGAGCATCAGAATGGGATAGAAAGGGGGATTTATTTTACTTTAAAGATGTAGAAGAAGAGAATGAGCAGTGATTTCAGATGATAGACAGGCAACAACGACTTGAAGGCACGGTTCCATCCCGCTTTGTGTCTACGTTTTGGGCTGGTGGTGGCAGTATAATGCGTGGAATAGAAGAATAAAGGGAGTACTTAATGAAAAATTAGCTTTAACCTAGTACTAGCAAGATGAAATTAATAACGTAGCGGTCATAGTATCCTACTATGTTAAAATCAGATGTCTTAATTTGACAGGTTAGCTATATAAATATTGTTCTCAAACTTACTGCTGTCAAAAACAGCAGTATGACTTTCATCTTGGCTGCAGAACAGTGGAACAGATCCTTACTCTGATGAATCACCGAAGGGGTTAATGGGAGTTCAGCTGCCCAGTTCACATTTGTTTTGCAGATCAGGAGAAGGTTTACAGCTGTCTCCTGAGAGGCATTTTGAAGAGGGTGCTGCAGTAGTATAAGGTGCCAGAGATGCTTTTACGAGTTATCATTACTTGTATAACCAATGCAAGATCTGACCACATTCCTGGCAATGTTGCGCTTGTCACTAATGCAAGTTTGAGTGGGCCAGAGTTTCCCCTTGTTGTGATTATGAATCTTTAAATATTATTTAATATTTAATATTAATATTTTAATATTTTATCAAATAATATTTCGGTCTGTTAAGGGTTGTCCTGTGAATACCAGCCCAGTAAGGTGATGGTATTAGGACAAAATAGAAAGGTGTGAGACGAACTCTGGCATTATTGAACAGCATAAACTCTGCACACACATGGAATGAATTCACACAATTTCTTAAAATACAAGAATTTATTAAACAAAAATAAGTCAACTCAAAGTCAAACATATTTCAATCAACAAGCTCTTTACTATGCTAAAACAATCCAACTAAACTACCAAGCAGAATTAAAGAATAAGGAAGACTAATGGGCTATGTACAATATAAACAAGTTGATTGAAGAAGATTGAAAATCATGACCAAAAGAGTGATGCAACATTACCATGCAATGTTATTTATGTTTGAGAACCAAGGATTATCTTGAAGAAAATCTGGAAAAAAAGTTAAGTTAGTCTTGGAACTAACTTAGGCAATAATCAGCAAACCTTTAGACAACCATTCACAATGCAAGATCAGATAAAATATTATTTTCATAAAATAATGTTTTAAAGAATGATCTGCTGAATAAAACCAACCTTCTGGATGACTAATTCTCAACGGTGTCTAATTAGTTGCCTTTATTCATTAAAATAATATTTAAAGAAATATTATAAAGGGGATATTTGGAAAGAGCCAAATCTTTCTGGAGAAATGGGGCTTAATGGTGTTTACTTAGTTATAATATTTAGTAAAATAATGTTTAGGGACTATTATTCACTAGCTTGAAAACTAACAACCTTCCTGTTAAATATTCTGTAGTAGTGAGCACGTGTTCTTACCTGTTAGCAGTTGAGCTAACAAAAGAAGCTGATAGCTTAGCACCAGGATCAAACACACACCTTTAAAATACCAGAGTTAATAAAAGGGTTAAAATGCTTAAGCGTGGACGGCGCGTTATGATCAACCTGCTGTTTAAAAATCACCCTTTTAATAAGGTTTGTCTTAACTTTAAAAACACACAAAGAACACAACCTGAGCACGTGTGCTGCAGATAGCCTGCTAGCACTAAGATAGCCGAGTTTCACACAAACAAACTTCATAAAATGAAAAACATTTAGATCATTTCATCCTAACTGTTATTCTGCCCAAACCTAACCTCATGAACCGTGGTGAGGAAACGTTGTCCAAGGGGCAAAGTTTGAAGAAGGGTCCACAGTAGAGGGTGACACGGTAGTGGATTTTCTCTCCTGTCCCATCCCAATCCCAGGCCAGCATAAAAAAAAAAAAAATCCTGTCCCATCCCATCCCCCTCCCATTTAGAACGACTCCGACTTCCGTGCCACTCCCATTTTTGTTTTCTTCAGTTAGTCTTTTGGCAATTTCTTTGTTTGAAGGACCAGTTAGGTCCCTGTTTTTAGCTGTAGTAAAGGCCAGTTAAAGTAAAAAGAATAACAATGAACAAATAATAAAATATCAAACAAGGAAACAGACCATGCCTATCTTAGCTGAATAAACAAAATGTACATAGTTGTATTTTACTCATTCATTAAGTGATCGTTTCCTTTGAACAATGACATTACTTTTATGTTTCAAATTGCTGAAACGAAAGAAAAATGCACCTAGCAAGAGAACTGTACTTTGTGAACAAAAGTGCAAAAAGGCATTACCTTCACAATTTAGAAACTGTACCTCAATGGTTCACAGCCCTGGTCCTCAGGGACGCCTTCCCTGCAAGTTTTAGATGTGTGTCTGCTCCAGCACACCAGATTCAAACTCTGACATGACCTCCTATACAGGCATCAAGAATGGAGGGTCAAACTGGACAAAATTAAAACAATAAAATCATCATTAAATAAATAAATGTTGTGAATGTCCCATAGGTAAAGTAAATGTAACATGAAAGAAATGTAACATTAAATGTGCCATTAAATTAAAGGTACCATTTATTTATTTAATACATCATTAGAAACAATAAATGTACCATTATATCATGAAATGGACTATTATGCAAGTATAATTTTAAAGACGACATGACGTAATTAGTGGTACACCTAATATTTAATGATCTATTAAAATAAATTGTACATTTAATGGTACATTAAATCTTTTTCTATTTCACAACATATTTATTTAATATCTTCCCCTGATGAAGCCTTTCTATGGAGCCCGCGAGGGGACATGGGGGAATTTTTTTTCTTTTGCGTCCCCACGCAATACTTTTGCGTTCGCTCGCAATACTTTTTGCATTCCCACGCAACACTTTTTGCGTTCTCACGCAATACTTTTTGCGTTTTCACGCAATACTTTGTGGGATAGTTTCCAAACCAGATAACTGCAAAAATGGAACAAACACTACACCCGTTTTTGAGATTTATTGAGTTTTATTTTGAAATCGGCCTTAAATAAAATTATCTTCAATCAGACTTAAAGACAGTTATTATCCACATGCTGTCAAACTACTGAACTCTGGACAATACTACTGCACGAAACCACATCTGTGACACTTTATTTCTTTATTGCTGCTGCATGATGTGTACGTTTTTTTGCACGCCGTTAGTGCTTTTGTTTTTATCTGGATTTGAACGGTTCTTCTTATCCTAAGCATTTAATCGCATTGTTGACTACATCTTAACCTGCATGTGACAAATAAACCATATCAATGTCATATCAGTGCTGTTTGTTTTGTAAGCAGCTTGTCAAATGTGCTGCTGTTCCAAATTGCACAGCTTTCTCAAGGCGATTAACAACTTTTGCGAGCAAACGCAAAAGTATTGCGTGGGGATGCGAAAGAAAATTAAATTCCCCCCATGTCCCCTCGCGGCCTCCGTACCTTTCCCCTCTACGGTGGCAAAGGCTCTTAAATCTTTAGTGCACATGCGAGCAATTTTGTTGGTCAGATGAGACTTCACACGTGATGGTACTTTTGGTTTGACGAATGAAGAGATGCAGGGCTGATTCAATCCAGAATTTGCCTTACAAGTGTGCCTTAGTCACTGGTGTACTTGATTACGACTAAACACGTTTTACAAGCAGCATACTGCGTGTAAACACCGCTGCATTTAACTCTCCTGAGGTTCGGTAATAATTGCGACTTTCCTGTCAGCTCTATGAGTTCAATAGATAAGTCCTTACTTCTGACTTTACGTTGCAAATCCAATTTTACCACGTCCAGTTCTCCACCTGCGTTTGCTCCCTCCATTCTGAACGCAGGTGGAAAACATCGATCAGAAGCACTGTTGGCTTGTGGACCCGGGTATTGCGGTTCTGGGAGGAAATGTAGAAGAATGAAGAGATCGTTTGAGGTGGACTTATTTTTGGTGGATGAGTAGGGATTGTTGGTAGAGGTAAGTCTTCCCCACGGTGACTGAGATCGGCAGAGAATGTGGGACTGAGCGCTGCTGTCTTTACGTTCCCTCTGTGCGATATTTAGGTTGCTCTGTTTTGCTCGAGCATGCAAGGCTGGAGGCTCCAGGGCTGGAGGCAGGAGTGGCAGGGAGACTCACGGCTGGATCGGCGAGGTACTATTACTATTACAGTTGGACCCGGGGTGGCCTGAGAACCTAGAAGAATGTACCCACTGAATAACCTGGGATCTGACAACTTCAGGCACACCAGGCGACTGGGTGGACCCCGTCCTGGGTTCATCTTGTTGTGCCCTGTGAAAGCGGTCTTCTAGGTCCCAGGACAGGGCCCTGATCATATATGATGAGGGAATAATAGGCTCAGGTTCTGAATCCTTCTTTGAAACTGAAAACGGGTCTGGACAGGGTTTGATGTTCTTTGAACCAGACGGTAGGTGATGGTGAAATTGAATCGAGAAAAGAACAATGACAAACGTGATTGACGGGGATTGAGTCGTCTTGCCTTTTGGATGTAAGCTAGAGTTGGGATTATGATTATTGATTAATTACTTAATGCTTATCAATAATTATAATTTGAAAATCATAATTTGACAAAATTAATTTCTTAACCAAATCCTCATTTATGAATTGAAACCAGAGCTGTCCTCTGGTGTTGTAATTATGGCTCAAGGCCTCTGATAATTACAATTATTAAATGTCACTGTTTAATCAACCATTTCTGCCAAAACGTGGGGAACTTTACCTTATTTTGAGTGACAAATCACTCTTAATAGAAATAAAAGAAAATAATAAAGGATGGTTTTTACTTTGTGGAGCCTTCCTCGTGGGCTGCGAGTGAGAGAGAAAGGGGGGAGGGGGGGGGGGGGGGGTGTTGTTGTAGAGTTTCACGCGTCCGTGAACACTCAGCAAAACAGTCCGTTTTCTTCCTTGGTGGCCTCCATGGCAGAAAGGTAGAAAAATTACAACGGACTGTCACTAGTCGACTGGTACAAAACAAGGAAGGATTGCGTCTACTTGAAACTCCGTGGTTTTTTGGTTACGTGTTAAACTCACGCCTTCGATCGGTAAAGTTGAAATCTCTGGCCTTCTTATTCCAGAAACCTCTATCATGAATTGTTCTTTTCGTTGGCCAACGAGGAGAATAAATGAAATCCACGTGGGACCTCTCCTCCAGAATGATGCGCAGTTGCTGGTCCGGTTTCCAGCGTGAAAAGGAAAGCTTAAAGGGTCCACATTCGTATATAACCTCATGTGACGTCAGACCTTTTGTGACGTCAGACTTGGGACGTCCCCGTCCTATCAGCCGCAGTGCCCGCTGGGATTTGTAGTGGCGGACTATACTGGATACAAAATGGCCGATGACATCGGAAGGCCTGGTGGTGTCCAGCAATGTGTAAATGGTCCACTTTTCAGCAAACAAGTGGTCCAACACTAGATTTTTGTGATCTGTCCAGATGATTATAGGTTGGGAAGTTCCCTCCAGGGAGTATCTCCATTCATCTAAGGCCATCTTAATGGCTCCCAGTCCCCCACATCGTAGTTTCTTTCTGCAGATGAGAAATGTTTAAAAAAAAAAATTCAAGGGATGGGGCTTAGCGTCTGATGAAGAACGTTGTAAGAAGATTGCTCCAACTCCTGTATCAGAGACATCAACCTCCATGGTGAACTGCTCCTTAGGGTAAGGATGGGTGCTGTAGAGAATCTTAGTTTAAGAGTGGCGAAAGCTTCTTCTGCTTCAGGAGGCCATGTGAATGGCTGTTTGATGTAGGTGAGAGCTGTAAGAGGGGAAGCAACAAGACTGTAGTCACGGATGAAGCATGGGTTGAAGATAGCAAAGCCCAGGAAATGTCGAAGCTGTTTGCGCTTGGTCGATGTAGGCCAATCCATAACTGCTGAGATTTTATCCAGATGGTAAAGGAGCCCATGGAAGAAGGTCAATAGCGCAGTCGTAAGGGGTGATGAGGGGGAAGGGACATGGCCAAAAACTGAATACCCTGTGAAAATCATGATACAAGGCCTGAAACAATTAATGCCATCAAGGGCATCTGTTCGTGGTTGGAACTAATAGAAGTTTGGAGAAGAAAACGGGGATAGTTATTCTGATGAATAACGCCCGCCAGCGCCCCCTTTCTTACTGGCGGGCCAGATCTTTTGCGCTCACTGGACAATGGAGGCGAAAATTATCAGAAGAGCCACAATACAGATACTGACCTGCATTCAAACGTTTCTGTTTCTCTTCAGGGGACAGTCGGGGTCTGCCAACCTGCATGGGTTTGGGTGTTGTGGTCTGTAGGAAACAGATGACGTCACAAGAAGTGACGAGCTAGGTCGTTTGGGAGATGAAGTACTGTGGGATTGCTTAACCCTGGCTTTCTCCCTTATGCGATTGTCAATACCATGTTGGCAACAGATCTGCTGCCCTGGCAACAGATCTGCTGCCCTGTCTTTATGTCCAGAGTTTCTTAGCAGCTTATTTGTTGCACTGGTTAAGAGAGAAAGTCTGCTTGAACAGGTTCAGGAAATCCTGAAATGAAAAATACTGGATTGTAGTTTCATCAGTTATTGCCTCAGCCCACTTTAACACCCGGCCCATGAGTAAGCCAACAATATAAGAAATCTTACTTGAATCATCCGGAAATGAACGTGGAGAGCGATGGAAAGCAAGGGTGCATTGCAGGAGGAAACCTCTGCTCTTTTCGCGATCCACTGACAATGGTTCGGGTGGGGGAGAAACTATCTCACGGCTTACTGACTGGGTCTGGACAGGAGTGGTAGGCACCTGAGGCGAGGTACTATTTCCAATGCTCGACGGAACATGATACGGAGAACAGGAACCTTGGAATCCAGGAGGGTAGTCTGTGAGGCAGGGAAAAAACAAGACGATGAGAGCAGGGACTAAGAAACATACAGAAAGCTGCATAACATGGTCAGTTTACTACACTGGTAAAAACAGCGAGCTGACGCCTCCCTCCAGGTTCCAGCTCCTTATGAAGCCCTGGTGATTAGGCTCGGATCTGGTACACCTGTGAGGCAGCACCTGCCAGTCACACCCTGCAGCAGATGGAGAAAAAAAAAAAAAAACACAGTACAACTTTTTAAGATCGTGCTGTCTTATTATTTTAAATGTTTTGCAACAAACAAAACCCTTCAAAGCTTGATATGTATCCCCTCTTCAAAGAATGAAAAGAATGATTGCTACTTGTTTTTTGGATTAATAAAACAAAAGTCTCGATAATACAAACATTGCATGACCTATAACTTCTCAAAAGGACGTTAAAAGGCTAAATCTTTTTAATTGTGTCTCTGAAAATAACAAGACTCTCTTTTTGTGTCTTGCTAATGAATGGAATAATTAGGTCTCTCAGGCTGCTGTTGAAAGAACATCAGCATTAACAATTTCTCATTTTGCCTCCTCTCCCTGGATGGCCTCATTGATGTTTCCAATCTACACATACTGTCGCGGTTAAAACATGATGAAAACAGCTAAAGTTGCCAAATGTGTGGCTTGTCTTTAGAGTTATTAGTCTTTCTCCATATTCCTGATCAAATACATCTCATCACCTGCTCACTGTGGTGCTCAGATGTAATTGCAATTTTACTAACTGAAAAACCACAACATTACACAGTTAAATCTATCTTGTTACATCTCAAGCCTCCAGTACTGTACATTGGCTCAAAACAAGCAAGGCCTCTCATTTTCAGGTTTAGCCTAAAATTATTTTCATTTCTGGTTGAATGTCTAGCAAGAAATTGGCAATATTGAGATGGAGCGGAAACATGTTGCTCATCACAGAACTGTTTACACTATCCAGCAATGAAGACAGACAGTGTCTGAAAAGGGCTGCTGTGGTGAAAATGTACTCAAATAAAGGTCTAGCATAAGAAAAAAACCTTGAGTTATGAAAGAAGTGTGCATAATAAATTTGAGCCTTTTAAGGAGGTAAATTCATTTATGTAGCTTATTATTCTTAATGCAGGATTCTTGTGTAGCTGGCACTAAACACTGGTTTCTAAGCAAATGTGCAACATTGCTCAGAAAGACAACTTTATTTTCAGTGAAGAGCAGTTCACATGGTTAGCTGCACATTACACTTGTCATCAGATCCTGCCATACTGCCTTGAACCACTTGCAGGCTTTGTGATACAGTGCTAGATTTTACTTAGGTAAAAGCCTAAAAAATACATTCAGCTTTTTTTGCAGCATCATAATCCCACATTGTCATACCCACAGTGGCTCTGTGCAGGTTTTGTGTTTGTGCTGTGTTTTCTATCTTCTGCAGGGTGTGACTGACAGGTGCAGCTGCAACAGGTGTTTCTCATTTGAGCCCAATCACCGAGGCTTCATAAGGAGCTGGACCCTGGAGGGAGGCGTCAGCTTGTTGTCACTGCCAGCCTGGTGACCTGACTGTGGTCTGCAGTTCTCTAACTTACTCTAATCAAGTTCCTTGTCCTACTTTGCAGATCTGATCACCCTGTGACATAGCCCTGGATTCTCACCTGTCTGTCCACCCTCCAACACCGCGTGGTCAGCTGAAGCACAGCCGCTAAAGCAGAGGTGTCAAACTCCATCCTCGAGGGCCAGTGTCCTGCAACTTTTAGATATGTTCCGGATCCAACACAACTCAAACAAATGGCTGCATTTCCTCCTCAGTAGCAGTCAAGTTCTCCAGAGTCCTGCTAATGACCTAATTATTTGATTCAGGTGTGTTAAAGCAGAGGAAGCAGGTTTCCGGCCCTCGAGCACTGGAGTTTGACACCTGTGCGCTAAAGGATCACACAGAGAGAATGTCAGCACTTTGAATCTCCATGCCACTCCTCATGACTTATCTCATTCAACAAGCCATGCACAACCAACAGTAAGCTGACCTCCACCCCTCTCTGCACACCTCTCCATAACTTCATCCAAACAATAACCTCTCCTCCTCCTCAGGTGGGCGAAACAGATTAGTAGATGATTCTGTCAACATTACATTTTGCACCATCCTAATAGATGGTGCAAAATGTGATGATACATTATTCACTGCACCAAGTCGTTTGCACACTATAGGTGCAAACTCTGAACCGACTGGAGAGAATCATAGGCAGATAATGCAGTAGATGTGGTAATGACCTGATTCTCCGCTATAGAGACATTGTTTGGTGGTTAAATGCCTTTAATGTTTCTACTGGGGTTAAGCAAGATTTTCCCAGTTGCATGGGTTAAGTTTGCCGCTGGGAGGCAGAAGCCAGAGCATCCTGATGTCACAATTTATTCAGAAGTGGTATGCCTGGGGAGAGGTTGGTTAAGGGTTCTTTTTTCTCTGGTTCGTTCCCTTGGACAGTTATCTACACAGATGGAGAGGTTGATAAGCTCATCTAATGTATCGGCTTCATCACGACAAGCTAGTTCCTTAATTTTTTATTAAGGGAATTATGGGATGCTCCTTTAAGACCTGGTGGATTCCAGCCTGACTCAGCTACTGACATGTGAAACTCGATTGCCATTTTTACAACGGATCTGTTGCCCTGTATCAGCATCCATACTTTTTTTGATTTATCACTTCTTTATAAATAGAAAAACTTACTATGAATTGTTTCAGAAACTCATCAAATGAAAAAAACTAAAAAATAGTGGTTTTGTCAATCATAGCTTCTGCCTACTTTAATGCTTTTCCTCTGAGTAACCTGATGATGAAGAGCTCTGGCTGGAGTCATCAGGGAAAGAGTGAGGTGAATGTTGAAAGACCAGAGCATATTGCAGTAGAAACCCACCACATGTATGGAGTCAGTTCTGTTTTTTGTTTAAATTGTTGTTATAGTTATTTGTTTTTGTATTGTCTGAATATTACTGAACTAGCAGTCCAGGAACCAAGAAAAAATCCAAGCCTGTGCAAGTATGCTTGGCAATAAAAAGCTTTCACATTTAGTTCACTGGTCACTGGTATATTGGATTTGTCTTATTGTCTCCAAAGTTGCACTCAGTGTCATTATTCTAAGATGTTACACAACTCCTTAAGGCAAAAGAAGCAGAAATGGCATTTGCAAGTGGTGAACATCCATGGAAACCAATCCAATGGAAATAATATATATAGATTTGTAATTATTAACACACAGGAAACAAAACAGACCTGGAAAACATGTACACATGCACAGATGTAAACACTTAATTATTCTGACTAGACTGTTGACTGGTGGCATTGCATTACTCTAATATTCCTTTATGCCAAACTGTACTCTTGAGATTGTCCAAAGAAATGGATGATAGATAAAAAAAGTTGATTAAAAAAAAAACTTCAAAATCTACATTTGTTTAAAAATCTTAGAATCTATACAAAATCTGCTCATCCGCCATGAAGTTTACAAATGGCAGCAGATCCCCATCCATATCTGCTGACTAAACTATGTATTTTTGTGAGACCCTCCAATGGAAATCCATAAATTACTACCTAACTGTCTTTTTACTATCACTGTAAAGTGATAATAAAGTAGTTGGCATTAGATTGTCATGTGTAACATGAGCTATGTTCTTTTATTTAAAGCAAAAAAGCAAAATACATCCACTGCTGAAATAAGACAACAAATTGATATAGGTTTTGATCATATTTATTATTATTATGAATATTATTAACATCTATTGTTTGTTATATCTACTATGTACAATGGGGAAAATATGTAGGGAACAAGTCATTGTTTTCCTTTTATGGCTACTGACATGAAATTAACTTCAGATGTTGGTGACAACCCAAGTAATTCACACACTCAAAGAAATTAAAACAAATAAGTCCATAAATTAAAATAAGAGCAAACAGTGTAATGATGTAGGAAATAAGTATTGAACAGGGGTACACCCTTGACAGGTCGGCAGTCTATCTCTCTGCCAATTACTATCAAATGGTTCAGTCATGATTGATGGCCTATAAAAAAGTTCTTCACTACCAATGTAATGTCCACGTCATGATGGCATGCATTGAATGAATATTACAGTGATCACCACTTGGACCATAAATTGGAAGGGAAAAGAACATAGTTTCACTACAAACCAGATTCTCTTTGCAAGATTGCGGAAAGACGAGTCAATTATCAAAAATGTTGTCTAAGAGCCAAGGACCACTCACTCAGAGTAAGCAGGTATAGCTTTTCAAGTAATGTTTTCAACTGCCATGTCATCCATGTTCTCTTATGGTGCAAGACTGCACATGTTGAAGTTCCTCTAAAGACATTTGGGCATGCCTGTGAAACATTGAAAGAATAGAATGAAACTAAAATATAACAATCCTTATGTAACAACTTCTTGTCATTGCAGGAAAAAAATGGCATTGCACATTACACCCACGAACCCCATACAAGCAGTGAAATTTGGATGTGGAAACATTATGGTGTGGGACAGTCTTTGAGCAAATAATACTGGCAGAATTTATGGATGAATGGAAAAATGAATAGAGGAATTTACCGAAACATTCTTGATGAAGACAATGGTCCCAAGCACACAGCCAAAGACATTCTCTGTAGTTTTTATTAATCCATTGTCTATACCCGTCACTTGTGTCAGGATCACCTAGGGCAGGTGCCTATCTCCAGAAGTCTGTGGGAAAGATACACGTATGCCTGGACAGGTCACCAGTACATCACAGGGAAACAGAGACACATAGACACAAACAGCCATGCAAACACACACTCACTCAAGAATTTAATGCCCCTTTTCCATGGCCTCTTCTTTGACCGTCTCTACTCCACTTAGCCCCATTCTGCATTTGTTAACAACAGCGTGGATTCGTAGTAAAAGAGTGCTAAATATTGTTAAAAGGCCAATTTGCCGCTATTAAAGCTAACAGCAACAACCACAGGTGATACACCAGCTACGATGGGCTCTGCAAAAGGCCCCTTAGGTCTGTGTAAATCCAATGACCTTTTCCCAGATTTTTGGTCATTTCATAGCATCCACCAAGAGCACCTGGTGTCTAAAAGACTCACTATAGACCACATCATGAAACCTATGTCGTAAAAGGTGAAATTTATTCACACTCATGCTCTGAATCACAAAGAGTTCAACAACCTCATTGCTGAACTTGATGAATAACCTCCTAGTGATCTGGTTCTTCACTGCACTGTGTGATGGCTTTCAAAAGGTAATGTGGTTTCCTTTTTTTCTTTACTTTTAATAGCCCCTTCTGGAAGAGAAACATAAGGACTACCAGCTACATGACCCCCAGTGGGTTTTAGATTTGTGGTTTTTAGTTGACATCCTGCACCATTTGAACAAAGTGAATCGGGATCTGCAAGGGGAACTTAAAAAATGCTTTCTGACCTGTTTCAATGTGTGCATCAACCTTTGATGGTGAATTAGTCTTCTCTACACTGAAACCAATGAAGTCAAAACATATCTGTGTTTTGACAGACACACATGTGAAAAAAAAGCTTAGAGTGGCCACAAATGAATACAAACCAGACCTAAAAACAATGGTGGAGAACAAAGACTGCCAGGTTTCCCACTAACTCCTTCATCAGTGCTTCCCAACCTGGAGGTGCCAGAGAACACGGGGTGAGCCTTGTGTTCTTAGTGGTTGTGATGTTAACATTCAACCAGAGAATCAATTTTTTTTATGAATAAATTTTTTTTATTAAATCAAATTGTTCTTTTCTGTGTGGGAGCAAATATTCAGATTGACCTCCAGGAGCAGGGGGGTGTGGCTTGGCTTGAAGTCAAAACAGGGTGCACTGCCCTACATGATCCTGAGGATATTTTGTGGCTTCAGCTGTTTTTATTTTCAAGTAATCACTTAAGGAATAAGACAATCTGATATGAAAATGTTAAAAATTTTTTTGGTTTTATGGTTTAAGGCATTTGAGTTATTAAAAATGTGTAGACATTTTGTTGTGTGGCTCTTTGCAGTGCTGCAGGATTTTTTTTGGCTCCTGATGCTGAACTGTTCTAAGGGATATGGTAGGCCAATTCGTGTTTGCTTATCTGGATAACATAAAAATGTTTTGTACAGATCTTGAAACTCATAGACGACATTCAGTAAAGACCAAAAGTTTGGACACACCTTCTCATTCAAAGAGTTGTCCTTATTTTCATGACTATGAATATTGTAGCTTCAAACTGAAGGCATCAAAACTATGAATTTTGATTCTTATGAAATGAAACACATGTCATGAAAATAAGGACAACTCTTTGAATGAGAAGGTGTGTCCAAACTTTTGGTCTGTACTGTATTAGATCCGTTGTTCAGCGTCTTCTCCAGAATAACTTGTTTAGCAAGGTAGAGAAGTGTGAATTTCACTATATCACCATTTTGTTCCCAGGCTTCATGATTTCCCCTAACCAGATCTCAATGGACCCCAACAAGGTTTCTGCCATAGTTGACTGGCCCATTTCTAGAGACAGGTAGACAGCTGCAATAATTTTTGGGTTTTGCATTTATTATAGGTTTTTTCAAAATTACAGTCGGGTCTCTGCCCCGAGGTCATGTTCACCTGGAACAGACAAGCTAATCACGCTTTTAATCAACTGAAGAAACGGTTTACATCACTCTTGTACTTTATGTTGATACTAAAAGAGAATCGAAGTGGATGCCACAGCTACTGGGTTAGGAGCAGTTCTGTCAGAGGTATGATGATAAAGGCTTACCCCTGTGCATTCTACTCTAGGAGTCTTGCTCCCACAGAGAGAATGAATGATATTGGGGATCTGGAATTGTTGGCTGTCAAGTTGGCCTTGAAGGAATGGAGACATTGGCTACAGGGAGAAGGAGCACCTTTTCTCGTTTGGACAAGCCTTAAGAACCTGGAATATATCTAATCTGCAGTCCTTATTCTTTAGTCAAATTATTTTTACCTTGTCTTACATACCCCGGACAAGGAACATCAAGCCAGCTGCCCTTTCCAGAATCCAAGAACCCCCCATTAATGATCAGTCCATTGGTCGAGGGGGTTACATTCTCCCAGAATCCATTAGGCTGGGGGTTTCATGACTTCACCTGGAGGACAACGTCAGGAACAGTACCCAGTTCCTGCTCAGTGCCCACCTAATTATCTGTTTGGCCCATATCACTTTAAGAGTGAGGTATTGATCTTTTGGCAAAACTCTTATTTATTCTGTCATTCAGGTCTCAGCTAGAGTGTGTCCATGGTCCAAAGCCGTTTTTGATGGCCTACTCTCTATAAAGACACCAAAGAATGTGTCTGCCTGCTGTACCTGCTTACAGTCAAAGCCCTCTTAACAACCGCCAGCCAGACTCCTTCAACCCTTACCCATACCTCAATATCCCTGGTCTCCCGTCAGTACAGATTTTATTCCTGGTCTACCTGTTTCAAATATAACACTGTCATCTTAACCATTGTTAATTGTTTTTCTAAGATGGTTTACCTGGTCCCCCTAAAAACACTCCCTAGGGCTAAAGGACTTAGCATAGATCCTGGTCCAGGAGGTCTTCCGGCTTCATGGCTTACCAGCTGATATAGTCTTGGACTGGGGTCCTTAGTTTATTCCATTGTTCTGGAGGGAGTTCTGTGAGGGAATTTAGTTTATTTGTTTGTTTCCATGCCTGCTTACATGTCAGACATAAATTAGGTAATTCAGCCACCTGTGCCTGCTTATTGCTCTGCTGCAAAAAAGGGGTTTTTAACATGCAAGAATTTTGTATTTCTTTCCATCCATCCATCCTAGGGGCACCCGAGGGATTTACAGACAGAGACTTACTTGCCACTTTGAGGAATTCAATTCAATTCAGTTTATTTATATAGCGCCAATTCACAACACATGTCGTCTCAAGGCACTTCACAAAAGTCAGGTACATGCATTACAATTAATCCAAATCATTGAACAATGCAGTCAGATTCTGTTATTTATTCAAATTGGATAAAAAGTTTTCATCTAAGGAAACCAGCAGATTGCATCCAGTCAGTGACTTGCAGCATTCACTCCTCCTGGATGAGCATGTAGAGACAGGGGGACAGTCACTGGCGTTGGGAAGAGTAAATCTTAATGGATTTTGTCCTTTTTTCGTTTCACCTAAAAAGAAAGAACAGATAAATCTGAGCCATTTTTCAAGGTTAGAGTCTGAAAGAGAGCACATAGAGTTAGTCACAGTAAAGCCCCCGTCAGTAGCTATGTCTAGGAAAAAAAGGGGTTAAACACTGAAAGACCAGGGCCATGTGGATCATCGGTAGAGGGTGGCCCCCAAATTTGTTGCCAGCAGAAGCCGGGACGATGCCCCCTCCAGACAGTTGTCACAGGTAGAAAACAGTCAGGCCAGGTAGACACAGTCAGGCCAGGTGTAGCTTCTAGGAAGAGAAAGAGAGAGAAACAAGTTAAAAGCTGAAATAACAGCAAAATAATACAAAATTGAAGAGTAGTGTGAGAAAGTAGCGAAGAGGGGGAAAAAGTGGTCATTATGTCCCCCAGCAGCCAAAGGGGCCTATAGCAGCATAACTACAGAGATAGCTCAGGATAACCTAAGCCACTCTAAAATATAAGCTTTATCAAAAAAGGAAAGTTTAACCCCTAGCCTTTAAAAAGTAGGGAAGGGGTGTCCGCCTCACGGATTAAAATGGAGCTGGTTCCACAGGAGAGGAGCCTGATAACAAAAGGATCTGCCTCCATTTTTAGAGACTTTAGGAACCACCAAACCTGCAGTCTGAGAACGAAGTGCTCTGTTAGGAACATATGGAAACAATCAGCTCTCTGATGTATGATGGAGCAAAATCATTAAAGGGGGTTTTATATGTGAGGAGGAGAATTTTAAATTCTATTCTGGATTTAACAGGGAGCCAAGGAAGGGAAGCTAAAGTAGGGGAAATATGATCTCTTTTTTTAATTTTCATCAGAACTCTTGCTGCAGCTTTTTGAATCAGCTGAAGGCTTTTAACTGCATTTTGTGGACATCCTGATAGTAAAGAATTACAATAGTCACCCTTGAAAAAACAAATGCATGGACTATTTTTTCAGCATCAATCCTGGACAGGATTTTTCAATTTTGGAAAATGTTCCGGAGATGAAAGAAGGAAATCCTGGAAAACTGTTTAATATGGGATTAAATGACATGTCCTGGTCAAAAATAACCCAAAGGGTTTTTTACTTATTATCGGAGGTCAATTTTAATGCCATCCAGGTTAAGTGATTGACTAAGCAGTTTCTTTTTAAAGACTCCGGTCCAAAGACGACAACTTCTGTCTTGTCTGAATTTAGAAAGCAGAAAATTTAAAGTCATCCAAAATTTTTATGTCTTCAAGACATGCTTTTAGTCTATCTAACGGTTGGGCTCATCAGGATTTTTGGATAAGTAAAGCTGAGTGTCATCAGCGTAACAGTGAAATTATTCTATGCTGCCTGATAATTTTACCTATTGGAAACATATATATAGTAAAGAAAATTGCCCCAAGTACTGAACCCTGTGGTACTCCACAATTAAACCCCCGGAGTTTAAGATGATTTATCATTTACATGAACAAACTGGAATCTGTCAGACAAATAAAATTTAAACCAGCCTAGTGCTGTTCCCCCGATCCCTACAGCATATTTCCAGCCTTTTTAAGGAAATATTATGATCGACTGTATCAAATGCAGCACTGAGATCTAACAGAAACCGTACAGACACAAGTCCCCTTATCTGAGCCCTAAGAATATCATTAGTGACTTTCAGCAGAGCTGTTTCAGTGCTATGATGAGCTCTGAAACCTGACTGAAAAATTTTCAAAAAAGGTCATTGCTGTGTAAATGCTCACACATTTGATTAGCAACTATTTTTCTCAAGAATTTTAGATAAGAACGGAAGATTGGATATCGGTCTGTAATTATTTAAGTCATCTCGATCAAGCGAAAGGTTTCTTAAGCAAAGGTTAATTACAGCTACCCTTTAAAAGCTTGTGGTACATATCCATTTACTAAGGATAGATTAATCATATCTAAAATGGGGCTGGTAATCAGAGGGAACACTTCCTTAAATAATTTGGTTGGGATTGGGTCTAACATACAAGTTGAAGTTTTGATAAAGCTAATATTTCTCATAACTCAGGAAGCTCCACAGGATCAAAAAAAGTCCAAACACAGATCAGGTTCTACAGTTATTTCCAATGTTGTCTTTACTGTTGAGGATGAAGTAATCATCTCTGGGGGATTGTCAAAGGGTTTCTTCTTAATAGAATCAATTTTATTTTGGAAAAATCCCCAAAAAATCATGACTGCTGAGAGCTAAGGGGAAGGATGGCTCAACAGAGCTATGACTTTGTAAGTTTAGCAACTGTACTAAAGAGAAAACTAGGATTATTCTTGTTCTCTTCTATTAAGGATGAGAAATAAGCTGTTCTAGCTTGGTGAAGTGTCTTTTTTTACAACAGTAGGCTATTTTTCCAGATTAAGTAGGAATCTCTAGGTGTGTAGAGCGCCTTTCGCTCCAATTTTTAACATTGTGCTTTAAAGTACGCAGCTCTGAATTAAAAACCGGGAGCCTGCCTCCTATGAATAATTTCCTTCTTTTTCAAGGGGGTGCATTGTCTAATGCACCACGCAATGATGAAGTAACACTCTGAAACAAGTGAATCAATTTGTGAAGGAGAAAAAAACAAAATTTTTGCCCTCCACTCTGTTTTCTGTGATAATGAGCAAATTAAAAGGGAAAAAAGATTCTTTAAAGGTTTTTTACAGCATCGTCTGATAATGATACTATAATGAAATTTCTTTCAGGTGTGGAGTACTCTTTTAAATTAAAAATCAAAGGTTATAAAAAAAGGTCGGACAGCACAGGGTTTTTGAGAAAATATTGTAATGTCTGTACACTCAATGCCATATGTCAGCACAAGGGCCAGAGAATGAAGACAAACGTGGGTAGGTTTGTTTTGTTTTTAAAACCCCAAATTGAGTCTAAGATACCATTAAAGGCTATATTTAAGCTATCACTTTCGGTGTCAACATGAATGTTAAAATCCCCATATAATAACTTTATCTGTATTTAACACTAAATCAGATAAAAAGGTCTGAAAAAATGATCTATAAATTGAGAGTAAGGGCCTGGGGGACGGTACAAAACAACAAAAGAAGTGGTTTTTGGCTTTTCAATTTTGGGGGGGGGAAAACTGAGGATTAAATATTCAAAAGAGTTGTAGCTATTGATTTTGGTCTGGGACTAGTCAATAAATCGGACTGAAAGATGGTTGCTACTCCTCCTCCTCGCCCAGTATTTTGAGGATGTGAAAAAATTTAAAAAATTAGTAGGGGTTGACTCATTTTAGTAAAAATAATCTCTTGCTGCAGCCAGGTTTCTGTGAGGGAAAATAAATCAATCTGATTTTCACAAATCAGGTCACTAAAATAGCAAAGTCTTTTTAAGAAAGAGATCTTATGTTCAGTAAGCCACATTTAATTTTTTTTATTTTTTTTTTTTAGTCTGAGTTTGTTTATTTTTTTTGAGATTTTCTGATTTCCTCTTTTTAGATTATTTTTTTAAATTTTCAATTTTGGGGCCGTGGGCGAGACACTGTCTTAATAGGGTAATGGGGGGGTAGCAGTACAGAAGCTGCAGAGAGGAGTGTTAAACTACGACCCTGCTTCCCCGGTCTGAACCCTGGGTTGTCAGAGGTTTTGGAGAAATAATTAAATCGGCCAGATTCCTAGAAAGAAGAGCTGCTCCATCCAAAGTGGGATGGATGCCGTCTCCTGGATCAGACCAGGTTTTCCCCAAAATGTTCGCCAATTATCAATGTAGCCCACATCGTTTTCTGGACACCACCTAGACAGCCAGCGGTTGAATGACAGCATGCGGCTAAAACATGTCGTCACTGGTCAGATCGGGGAGGGGCCCAGAGAAAAATTACGGAGTCCGACATTGTTTTGGCAAATTTACACACCGAAGCAACACTAACTTTAGTGACCTCCGATTGACGTAACCGGGTGTCATTACCGCCAGCGTGAATAACAATCTTACTGTATTTACGCTTATCCTTAGCCAGCATTTTCAGGTAGGATTTGATGTCGCCCATTCTGGCCCCTGGCAGACATTTGACTATGGTCGCTGGTGTCCTCTAGTGCCACGTTTCTGACTATGGAGCTGCCAATTACCAGAGTTGGGTTTCTCAGCGGGTGTGTCGCTGAGCGGGGAAAATCTATTAGAAACGCAGACGGGTTGGTGGTGACCTGTGGGCTGAGATCTAAGACTATTTCCTACGTACCGTCACCCAGCCGGCCTGAGATCCCGGCTGCGCGGGCTCTGCCGGAGGACTGCTACGGGGAGCTACCCTCGGTGGCTCCGCGCTGGCTAAGGGGCCTCGGCTATCTGCTGGTTTTTCAACAGCGCGGAGCCGGGCCTCCAAATCCCAAAACCCTCGCCCCCAAAGCTACAAAATGCTACATTTATTACACGTACCATTATCACTAAAGGAGGCAGAGGAGTAACTGAAAATCTGGGCACAGAGAGCAAGAGAGAGGAGGAGACTCAGAAAGAGAAACAGCAGAACGGGTAGCCATGGTGGAGCTAAAGCTAACGCTAAGCTAGCAACCCCTTACCACTACTAGAAAAAACCGTGTAAAACACGGAGAGTCGCCAAACGTTAAATACAGCAACAGAAAGTATGTGTTTTAACGTACTTATGTATTATAACAAGTAAGAGATATCAAAGTAGAGAGAAATCAGATCAAACGAGAGAGCCTTCACACACCAAACAATCCACCAAGTGCAAAACAGGAAGTGACGAATACGCCTTACCACGCCTTAAAGCACGCTTTATGGTGCTTCATGCTCAGCTACACTCTGCTGCAGTGTATGGTGGAGGTCATGGCTTGAAGACGCCAACAGAATCTCTGCAGCATAATGCAAAGATGGGACTTTGGATATAAAACCCTCCTTCCAACAATTATGACTTGAGATTTTGTCCATGAAGACCACAAATGGGATTGGTGAACAGGGTGCTGGGACCTACAGCCATGGATTTCAACATTAAAACTCCGGTACACACTTTTCTGGAGTTTTCAAAATAAATTGCTGACTTAAATAACTGACTTCCAGCAATTGAGGAAAGGGGGGGGGGTAGCAGCAGACTTCCCATGATGCGAATGTCTGAATAAGAGCACCCCCTCTCCAACAAGCCGACCTCTTTCCACACGGCCTCTAGTGGGACCGGTCAGCAGAGGACAAGCGCGCTAATGTCTTTTGCTGGCAAAAAGACATAAACTCTTCAAACTGGATCCAAGACTGTCATAAGATCACGCAATCATATGCAAAGTTAAGTATGAGTGAAGCACTGTTTGTGTACCTGGTGATTTCATTCATAAAGAGGGGTAATTAAGGTATAAGCATTGCTTACTTTCTCTCTGAGGCCCTGCAGAAACAAACTGTGTCGCAGAGAAGTCCCCAGTAGAGAAGCTGTTTCTACAAGCTGAGTCTGAAGGAAGGACAACGGCCCATGTCACCATGGTTACGGTAATGAACAGCTGGTTGACGGACAGAACGAGCCGTCTTTCAAGCCACAGCTCCGGAGATCAGGTTAGCTGAAAGCTAACCACTTGTTAACTGTGGACATTTCTTCAAAGTTCGCGCCTTGGACAACATTTCCTCACCATGGTCAGAGGTTAGGTTTGGGCAGTTAGGATGAAATGATCTGAACGTTTCTCATTTTATTAGGTTTGATTTTGTTTGTGTAAAACTCGGCTATCTTAGTGCTAGCAGGCTATCTGCAGTACACGTGCCCTGTTTGTGTTCTGTGTTTGTGTGTTTTTAAGTTAAGTCAAACTTTACTTGAAAGGTGATTTTAAACACAGAAGATTGCTCACAACGCGCAGTCTGCGCTTATATTAACCCTGTTATTTTAAAGGTATGTTTTTGTTTCTGGTGCTAAGCTATCAGCTTCTTTTGTTAGCTCAACTGCTAACCGGTAAGAACACGTGCTTGCTGCTACAGAATATTTAACGGAAAGGTTTAGTTTCAAGTTAGTGAATAATAGTCCCTAAACATTATTTTACTAAATCTGATAACTAAGTAAACACCATTAAGCCCCATTTCTCCAGAAAGATTTGGCTCTTTTCCAAATATTCCCTTAATAATATTTCTTTAAATATTATTTTAATAAATAAAAGCAACTAATTAGACACCGTTGAGAAATTATTCATCCAGAAGGTTGGTTTTATTCAGCAGATCATTCTTTAAAACATTATTTTATGAAAATAATATTTTATCTGATCTTGCATTGTGAATGGTTGTCTAAAGGTTTGCTGATTATTGCCTAAGTTAGTTCCAAGACTAACTTAAATAACATAACTAACGTTGGATCACTCTTTTGGTCATGATTTTCAATCTTCTTCAATCAACTTGTTTATATTGTACATAGCCCATTAGTCTTCGTCATTCCTTAATTCTGCTTGGTAGTTTAGTTGGGTTGTTTTAGCATAGTAAAGAGTTTGTTGATTAAATATGTTTGACTTTGAGTTGACTTATTTTTGTTAATAAATTCTTGTATTTTAAGAAATTGTGTGAATTCATTCCATGTGTGTGCAGAGTTTATGCTGTTCAATAATGTCAGAGCTCGTCTCACACCTTTCTATTTTGTCCTAATACCATTGCCTTACTGGGCTGGTATTCACAGGACAAGCCTTAACAGACCGAAATATTTTTTGATAAAATCAGTCAGTCAGTCAGTATTAAATATTAAATAATATTGTCAGATTAATATTCCTTACACTGTTATCTGCTGAAAATCTTGCTCTCCCTTGCCTTGTTACAGCCAGACATGTGGCGGTAGACATGTTGCTGAAAATATTGTTTCCACTTATATACCTCTCTATGGTTCCTCTGACTGATTTTAAAATAATTCACTTATACAACTTCACTGACATTAAAAAGATAGGCTTTTTGTATTTTCAACCAGACAGTAAAGCTGAAAAACTGCCAGTCACCTATGGAGATTCTGTCTTTTGTTATTCAATCAAACAAAAAGTAATTTCAATTTAAAAAAAACGAAAAAAAAAACATTTAGAAATGTATTATTTTTGAAAAGTTTTGTTTACAAAAAACAGTTTTTTTTAATTCAAATCACTTATTTTTTCTCACAAAGTGAAAAAGTTACTTGCAAAACATAAACTTTTATTGGCGCAAGTCAGAAATCTTTGGTTATGAATCTCAAACTTTTGGTTGTGGTGCTCCCTGTTTTTGGTTGAACTCAAAAAGTTTTGAGTGCTGAGAACCTGAAGATCTTGGGCGGGGCTTAAGTAGGAACGATGTAAGACGTGTCCCTATAGGTTAGTGCTGACTGAAGCGACAGACTGCCATGCAGGTCAAGACAAAGAGGTAGGATTTTGACGATTTTTCTCATTTTTCTCAGTATTTGAGTGTGTGTGTGTGTGTGTGTGTGTCTTGTATTTAGTTCATCATTTCATTGCCTTTTGCTGTGTGATCATATTACAGTGATTATGTGATCACACAATTAATATACTGTGAACAAGTCCTTGTAATAAATATATTTAAATTTTGTACTTAGTATAATTACAACAATGTATATTTGAAACTGCTAAAATTTTAACCTACTGTCATGTCAATTTTTTTTTTTATTGCAGGAATCCATGGAACAACAGTGTTATGGCCCTGGTTTGTTTTTGGCTGTTCTTCCTTGCAGGGTTTAAAAAGAAGCCTTCTGCAAGTGCTGGTGGCTGGCTTGATTGTTGCCTGCTTATCAAGACCTGTCACACATGCTGCTGCAGCCCTCTTTCTCTCTTCCAGGGTCTTCATTTGTTTGGTTCATCTGTCATGTTTAGGTTGTGTTAGAGCTGTTCAGTTTCGTTATTGATTGGGGTTTTGGGTTAACCTGTAATTTGGGTTTTCAGTTTAGGCTTTTCCTTTTGAGGTTAATTTTACTTAAACTCAAGCAAAAATTCTTTGGTGGTCTCCTTCTATGTTAACCCACCATACGAGACTGGTAGACATAACAACAGCTATTACAGAGTCAGGGATAAACTTGCCTCTGTCATTAGCACACAACCGATTGAATTTGAATACTTGAGACATGTTTGTTCTCAAGAGCTGCAATCTCTTAGAGCTGAAGCAGCTTATGTTGACCTTGTGTTTACTTTCTGATTCAACTGCTTGTAGTTTTAACTGTGTTTGGTCTTCGTAGAAATGGTTTATATCAGCTTTTAGCCAAGATTCTGATGTTTCAGAGGATACCACATATGTCTATGTTTAACTAAGGGAAGTTTGAGCAATAAACATAGGAAAAAAAAAACCTGGAGCTTTCCCCATTTGCGGGGGTGGGGTGGGGCCTAAGTTTAATTATTTCTTGTGTGGCCCGGTACCAACTAATCCACGGACCGGTACCGGTCCGCGGCCCGGGGGATGGGGACCACTGTTATAGACAACAGGAACATTATTTGCCAATGTAAGTCACAAAGTCATGGTTTTTTGGAGATTTTAATATTGAACTTTAAATTATTTAGTTATTATGCGGTATAGTTTGAGTCATTCTCCACTGATTACTAAAGCCAGCAGAATAACAACTCACTCAGCCACACTTATCCAGAGTAAATTCACAAATTATCTGAAATGCAGTTTAATAAGTGGCCTGCTGATAACTGATTTCACTGATAATTTTTTTGTGAACCATGACTACATCTGCAGAAAGAAGAGTGAGAACCTTTATATACAAAAGGAAAATAGCAGGAAACTCAAAGGCATGCAAAGTTGAACTGAACTGAAGTGTATGAAAAATAGGATGTAGAGCTTTTTTTTAATATAACTAATACTGCCCAATAGTTAAATATTTTAACATAAAACTCCATATGGATAAGTCATGGATAATAAAATGATTACAAAATACTTGTAAGAATAAAGCTAATCGTTATAGACAATTTATAAAATCTAGAACTCATGAGGCAGAACAGAAATATAAAAATTGACTACTATGTAAGAGAAAAAATACTAGTATTTTGGAAAATATTAAACAACACAAAAGGTATATGGAAATTACTGAATATAATTGGAAAGAGTTTACCTAAAATAGACAATTCTTAATATTTTGTTAATAATGACTGGATGTTAAATAACATGCATGATAGGGTTATAGGATTTAATGTTTTTTTGTAGTTTTAGGAGGAAAACTAGTGGGTAAAATTAATAAATTGGAACAAAATGAGACTGAACAGGTTGATACATTTACAACAATAAACTCTTAATTTATCTGAAACCTGTAGATATGTAAATGAAACATTCGATATGGTTAGTAAATATGAGAAAAAGACATCTGTTGACTGCAATGGGATCAATATGAAACTAGTTAACATTGTCATTGATAGTATCACAAAACTACTGACCATCTGTAGTTTGTCATTCACAACTGGATCATTTCCAAGCAAAATGAAAAGCGCCAAAGTAATTTCACTATCCAAGGCTGGAAACAAACACCACTTCACTAGTTACAGGCCTGCATCATTACTCTGCCAATTCTCCAATATACTGGAAAAGCTGTTTGTTCAAAGAATAGACCGCTTTGTGAAAAAGAGTCATATACTGTCGGACAGCCGGCATGTTTTGAGACAACACAGATCTATATCAGTGTCATTAATTGAATTAACAGAATTGATCATTAATACCACTGACCAGCAGACTGGCTCAGTAGAAGAGCAGGTTCACCTCATGTGGATGACCTGGATGCAGCTGTCCTGGGTTCAGTTTCCGAATTATGTGCAGCATGTCTTCCTCTTCTCTTTCCGCCTTTCTTCTTGCCCAGCTACCAAAGAATAAAGACCACTAGTGTCACAAAAAAGAAGCTGTATTTTGGGGCTCCTGTCAGCTGGTAGCTCAGGGTAGGTGAGAAGAGGCAGGGTCTGAATCTTTAAAACATGTAAGTGGAAAGTAAAATTACATGTTTTCAAAAACTTAATACAATTCAGAGTAAATATTAGAATATTTGGAAAAACAATTCATTTAAAAGGCCAAAACACTGAGCCTTTTAAGGTCTGAAAAAGGTCTGAGGTCTCAAAAAGTGAAACAAATTGAGAGTGAACAGATTGAGGAGAGGTCAAAAAATTGGAGCATCAAAAATAATTATGTAAAGAAAGAACAGAAAAACAGATTTTCATAGCTGAATCCCTTTTTCTGTAGTGACAGAGGAGCTTCTAATGCAACCAAGAGCAGAAATTGAGAGACGTGCCTATCTCTGAAATACAACAAAATCTGTTCAACAAAGTACTGTCATATTAATAAAAATCTTAAGTTTAAAGCTGTGCATTTTTGACTTATTTACTTGTACCTGTTTTATTGTAGAGACCCCTAACACACATACACATTTTAGTCTGTTTTGTTTATTATATTCTAATTCTACTCTATGTGTGCTATTAGTTTAGAAAAATCGAGCTCAGGATTGAAGAGTTTAGGGATTATAGTTTTTAAGTTGAACCAGTTCTAATGTGGCCCAGAAGCAAAACAAAAAAGCACTAACCTGGGTCTTTATTGAACTTTCACAAATCAAATACAGCTTTCACAAATCATAAACTGAAGATTCTGCTATTATTGTGGAATAATCTAATCCAGTTTTGGAGATTAGGTATAGCAGTTTTTAAACTAGAGCAAATAAAAAATGCTCTATCCCTAATTTTGTCCATAGTTTATAAACTAGCTTTCACTTTTATCCCCATATTAGCTCATATTTCAGAAGGATTTATACATCTCACTTTTGTTTTAGCGAATTAATCAATCCAGGCAAGCATTTAGCTAGCGGCTCTGCTAAAAAAATGACGCATGTTGCGAACAGACACGTCAAGAGCAGCAGCAGCCGTCTGTCAGCCCCCCCCGCTGCCCAACCTGCACAAGCCCAAGTACCGTCTGAGGAAGGAGGTGAGCAGCTGTGTGTTGAATTAATCGATTAAGATGGAGAAAAAAACATTAAAGAATAAAAAATCTTTCTGAAATAAAAAAAAAGCCTATAGTCTGTAATTTTTTCAGAACAATTTTAATGGTTTATAAGCATCAGCTATCGCTAAAATATAATATTTGGTCAGCAGTTTGGGACTCTCTTCCCCCTGCTTTGCAGTAGAACCATAGAATATTTCTAGTGTGTGCATTTTGTTTTTGATGGTGTTTTTTTGCTGAGATTGTATTTATTTCTCCACATATTATAATAGCATTTTATTTTAATGGAAGAGGTTAATGTCATTTTACTCATTAAGGATCTGACCCACATGCAGAAAAACACTCTGAAGAGGAGATTAGATTATGAAGAAGATTTATTTTCATAAACAAGAAATAAATGTGAAAAGTTTTGGAACTGGTACGGGTAGATCGCCAACTGTTCGGAAAGAAAAGGAAATGGCTGGTGAGACAAGAAACTATAATGGAAACGGACTAGAGAAAACAACCAATGTAATTAAGGATTGGCTTACTATGAAAAAGTAGTCTAACCGCCAGGGGTTGAGGGATTCGGGGTCCGGGTTTATGACTTCTCTGGTGCGGCTTAAGACGAAGGCGAACCTCAGAGGGGCTGATCACAGTCTCTATTACATAAGGTCCGATGAAGCGAGGTGAAAGTTTCCTGGACATGGATTTAAGTAGCACATCTCATGCCGACAACCAGACCTTTTGACCTGGACGATCCTGTGGTGCTGGTGAAGAGAGAGCTGAGCCGCAAAGCTCTCGATTTACTGGTCGGTCTATATTCCTACACTCACCTATGGCCATGAACTTTGAGTCATGACCGAAAGAATGAGATCCCGGATACAAGCGGCTGAAATGAGTTTCCTCTGTAGGGTGGCCGGGCACTCCCTTAGAGATAGGGTGAGGAGCCCGGCCATCCGGGAGGGTCTCGGAGTAGAGCCGCTGCTCCTCCACATCGAGAGGAGCCAGTTAAGGTGGCTCGAACATCTATACCGGATGCCTCCTGGACACCTTCCTCGGGAGGTGTTCCAGGCACGTCCCACCGGGAGGAGGCCCAGGGGACGGCCTAGGACATGGTGGGGGGACTATGTATCTCAACTGGCCTGGGAACGCCTTGGGCTCCCCCCGGAGGAGCTGGAGGAGGTGTTTGGGGAGAGGGACGTCTAGTCGTCTCTAATGAGTCAGCAGCCCCTGCGACCCGGTCCAGGACGAAGCGGAAGACGACTAGTGCGAGGTTTCAGACATGTGCTAAAAAGAGTTTTGCAAAGATTTTTTTTCCCCTCAGGAAGTGAAAAAGCTAAGTGGTTTGAATTAAAAAACATTTTGTAAACAAAACTTTATTTTTAAAAATTGTAATGCAATTTTTAAAGTTTATGCATTTCAGGTTATTTATAGCTAATTCACATCAAATGTCAGTTTGAAGCACCTTACAGGTCCAATTTACATCTAGTTTTATAGAATCCCATTTGGTCCAAAATTAGTTCATACCACTCCAGTACTGAATCAGAATCAGCTTTATTGCCAAGTTTGTACAGACAAACAAGGAATTTGACTCTGGTAAACTTTGTTCTTAATAATAAAGAATATCTTTTTAAGTGTACATACACTCACCGGCCACGTTATTATGTACACCTTGCTAGTACTGGGTTGGACCCCTTTTCGCCTTCAGAACTGCCTTAATCCTTTGTGGCATAGATTGAACAAGGTACTGGAAACATTCCTCAGAGAATGGTCCATATTGACATGATAGCATCACACAGATGCTGCAGATTTGTCAGCTGCACATCCATGATTTGAATCTCCCGTTCCACCACATCCCAAAGGTGCTCTATTGGATTGAGATCTGGTGACTATGGAGGCCATTTGAGTACAGTGATCTCATTGTCATGTTCAAGAAACCAGTCTGAGATGATTCGTGCTTCATGACATGGCGCGTTATCCTGCTGGAAGTAACCATCAGAAGATGGGTACACTGTGGTCATAAAGGGATGGACATGGTCAGCAACAATACTCAGGTAGGGTGTGGCGTTGACACGATGCTTAATTGGTACTAAGGGGCCCAAAGTGTGCCAAGAAAATATCCCCCACACCATTACACCACCACCAGTCTGAACCGTTCATACAAGGCAGGATGGATCCATGCTTTCATGTTGTTGACGCCAAATTCTGACCCTACCATCCGAATGTCGCAGCAGAAATCGAGACTCATCAGACCAGGCAACGTTTGTCCAATCTTCTTGTCCAATTTTGGTGAGCCTGTGTGAAATGTAGACTCAGTCTCCTGTTCTTAGCTGACAGGAGTGGCACCTGGTGTGGTCTTCTGCTGCTGTAGCCCATCGGCCTCAAGGTTCGACGTGTTGTGCGTTCAGAGATGCTCTTCTGCATGCCTTGGTTGTAACAAGTGGTTAGTTGAGTTACTGTTGCCTTTCTATCAGCTCGAACCAGTCTGGCCATTCTACTCTGACCTCTGGCATCGACTAGGCATTTGCGCCCACATAACTGCCGCTCACTGTATTTTTTATTTTTTTGACCATTCTCTCTAAACGCTAGAGATGGTAGTGTGTGAAAATCCCAGTAGATCAGCAGTTTCTGAAATACTCAGACAGCCTGTCTGGCACCAACAACCATGGCACGTTCAAGTCACTTCAATCACCTTTCTTCTCCTTTCTGATGCTTGGCTTGAACTGCAGCAGATCGTCTTGACCATGTCTACATGCCTAAACACATTGAGTTGCTGCCATGTGATTGGGTGAATAGAAATTTGCGTTAACGAGGAGTTGGACAGGTGTACTTAATAAAGTGCCGGTGAGTGTATGTACACAACTGACTTTTCAATGGAATATAATGTGAGATCAGTCAGAGTACGCATGGCTTTGTTCTGGAACTCTGACTATCAAGTGTTCATCAGAGAAACAGCCTGGGGGAAGAAAATGTCTCTGCGGTGGCTGGTTTTAGCAGACAGGGCTCTGTAGTTCCAACGTGAAGGTAAAAGCCTAAACAGTTTGTGTGCATGGTGTGTGGATTCTGCAGAGATTTTAGATGCCCTTTTCCTGACCCTAGACCTGTATAGGTCCTGGATAGAGGGAAGGTCAGCCCTGATGATTCTCTTTGCAGACCTGATTGTTCATTGCAGTCTGGACCTGTCCTGTTTTGTGGATGAGCCAAACCACACTGAGATGAACGAAGACTGGACAAACTGAATTATGGCATGGTTGATGACCAGCAGCTCCTGTGGAAGGTTGTACTTCTTGAGTTGGCTCAGGAAGTACAGTCTCTGCTGGGTCTCCTTCCAAACATTGACTATGTGAGAGGACCATCTCAGGTTTCGAGAAATGGTGATTCCTAGGAACTGTAATTCAATTCAATTCAATTCAATTCAGTTTATTTATATAGCGCCAATTCACAACACATGTCGTCTCAAGGCACTTCACAAAAGTCAGGTACATGCATTACAATTAATCCAAATCACTGAACAGTGCAGTCAGATTCTGTTATTTATTCAAATTGGATAAAAAGTTTTTCTATCTAAGGAAACCCAGCAGATTGCATCCAGTCAGTGACTTGCAGCATTCACTCCTCCTGGATGAGCATGTAGAGACAGTGGACAGTCACTGGCGTTGGGAAGAGTAAATCTTAATGGATTTTGCTCCTTTATTCGTTTCACCTAGAAAGAAAGAACAGATAAACTCTGAGCCAGTTTTCAAGGTTAGAGTCTGAAAGAGAGCACATAGAGTTAGTCACAGTAAAAGCTCCGTCAGTAGCTATGTCTAGGAGAGAGAAAGGGTTAAACACTGAAAGACAGGGCCATGTGGATCATCGGTAGAGGGTGAGCACCAAGTTGTTGCCAGCAGAAGCTCGGACGATGCCCCTCTCCAGATAGTTGTCACAGGTAGACAGAGTCAGGCCAGGTGTAGCTTCTAGGAAGAGAGAAGAGAGAGAACAAAGTTAAAAGCTGAAATAACAGCAAAATAATACAAAATTGAAGAGTAGTGTGAGAAAGTAGCGAAGAGGGTGTAAAAAGTGGTCATTATGTCCTCCAGCAGCCTAAGCCTATAGCAGCATAACTACAGAGATAGCTCAGGATAACCTAAGCCACTCTAACTATAACTTTATCAAAAAGGAAAGTTTTAAGCCTAGCCTTAAAAGTAGACAGGGTGTCCGCCTCACGGATTAAACTGGAGCTGGTTCCACAGGAGAGGAGCCTGATAACTAAAGGATCTGCCTCCCATTCTACTTCTAGAGACTTTGGGAACCACCAGTAAACTGCAGTCTGAGAACGAAGTGCTCTGTTAGGAACATATGGAACAATCAGCTCTCTGATGTATGATGGAGCTAAATCATTAAGGCTTTATATGTGAGGAGGAGAATTTTAAATTCTATCGGGATTTAACAGGGACCAAATGAAGGGAAGCTAAAGTAGGGGAAATATGATCTCTTTTTTAATTTTCATCAGAACTCTTGCTGCAGCATTTTGAATCAGCTGAAGGCTTTTAACTGCATTTTGTGGACATCCTGATAGTAAAGAATTACAATAGTCCACCTTGAAGTAAAAATGCATGGACTAGTTTTTCAGCATCAATCCTGGACAGGATATTTCTAATTTTGGCAATGTTCCGGAGATGAAAGAAGGAAATCCTGGAAACCTGTTTAATATGAGATTTAAATGACATGTCCTGGTCAAAAATAACACCAAGGTTTTTTACTTTATTATCGGAGGTCATTTAATGCCATCCAGGTTAAGTGATTGACTAAGCAGTTTCTTTTTTTAAAAACCCCGGTCCAAAGATGACAACTTCTGTCTTGTCTGAATTTAGAAGCAGAAAATTTAAAGTCATCCAAGTTTTTATGTCTTCAAAACATGCTTGTAGTCTATCTAACTGGTTGGGCTCATCAGGATTTATGGATAAGTAAAGCTGAGTGTCATCAGCGTAACAGTGAAAATTTATTCTATGCTGCCTGATAATTTTACCTATTGGAAGCATATATATAGTAAAGAGAATTGGCCCAAGTACTGAACCCTGTGGTACTCCACAATTAACCCTGGAGTTTAAAGATGATTTATCATTTACATGAACAAACTGGAATCTGTCAGACAAATAAGATTTTAACCAGCCTAGTGCTGTTCCCTGATCCCTACAGCATATTCCAGCCTTTCTAAGAGAATATTATGATCGACTGTATCAAATGCAGCACTGAGATCTAACAGAACCAATACAGACACAAGTCCATTATCTGAGGCAATAAGAATATCATTGGTGACTTTCAGCAGAGCTGTTTCAGTGCTATGATGAGCTCTGAAACCTGACTGAAACTCTTCAAACAGGTCATTGCTGTGTAAATGCTCACACATTTGATTAGCAACTATTTTCTCAGAATTTTAGATAAGAACGGAAGATTGGATATCGGTCTGTAATTTATTAAGTCATCTCGATCAAGCAAAGGTTTCTTAAGCAAAGGTTTAATTACAGCTACCTTAAAAGCTTGTGGTACATATCCATTTACTAAGGATAAATTAATCATATCTAAAATGGGGCTGGTAATCAGAGGGAACACTTCCTTAAATAATTTGGTTGGGATTGGTCTAACATACAAGTTGAAGGTTTAGATGAAGCTAATATTTCTGATAACTCAGGAAGCTCCACAGGATCAAAACAGTCCAAACACAGATCAGGTTCTACAGTTATTTCCAATGTTGTCTCACTTGTTGAGGATGAAGTAATCATCTCTGGGAGATTGTCAAAGATTTTCTTCTTAATAGAATCAATTTTATTTTGGAAGAATCCCATAAAATCATGACTGCTGAGAGCTAAGGGAATGGATGGCTTAACAGAGCTATGACTCTGTGTAAGTTTAGCAACTGTACTAAAGAGAAACCTAGGATTATTCTTGTTCTCTTCTATTAAGGATGAGAAATAAGCTGTTCTAGCTTGGTGAAGTGTCTTTTTATACAACAGTAGGCTATTTTTCCAGATTAAGTAGGAATCCTCTAGGTGTGTAGAGCGCCATTTTCGCTCCAATTTTCTAACATTGTGCTTTAAAGTACGCAGCTCTGAATTAAACCAGGGAGCCTGCCTCCTATGAATAATTTCCTTCTTTTTCAAGGGGGCTGCATTGTCTAATGCACCACGCAATGATGAAGTAACACTCTGAACAAGAGTAAGTGTACAACTGTAAGTGGCCCACAGTAGATACAATGTTGTTGAGGATGTTGGATGTTGGGGGGGGGGGTGTTCTCCAAAAGTCCACCATCATCTCCACAGTCTTGAGTGGGTTAAGTTCAAGGTGGTTCTGACCACATCAGTGTAGCAGCCGATCCACCTCCTGTCTATATGCAGACTCATCACTGTTCTGGATCAGTCCATTACAGTGGTGTCATCTGCAAACTTCATGAGTTTCACAGATGGGTCTTCTGAGGTGCAGTCATTTGTGCAGTGGAAGAAGGAGTGGGGAGAGAACACACCCTTTGGGGGTGCCGGTGCAGTTACTTCCAAAACCTCAATCAAATAGTCAGATTCAGATCCAATATAGTTTATTCTAAATATTAAAAAACACAGAGAAAAAAAGTTGTTTACAAAATGACAGCTGATAAAAATGTTAGAGCAATGTCAGACAATTATATTCAATTATTCATTATGCAGCAATCCGGCATACTAAGCAAGCATGTGGCGACAGTGGAATGGAAAGACAACCTTTTAACAGGAAAGTACCTCCCACAGAACCAACAACAGAATGAGTTTCCATCTGCTGCAGGTGCCTGTGGGTTGAGAGGACAGAAAGGACATGCCAGATGTTGTAAATAACCGGATAAAGGACCCAAAACTTCAGCCAGACAGAGTACGTCTTACAAGATTTATTTTAAATCTGCAACTGGTGGGAGTACATCAGTAGGAGCACATCAGAATCTCTTTTCAGGATCAGTAAGAGGACTTCGATCCAGGTGGAATGCTCCTCCAGGAATTCGTCTTCTGAAGATCCAAAAGAATGTTTGCGTCTCTGAATTCAAACCATTCCTCTTCAGGTTGCACGCTTGGTGTTACACCTCTTTAGAGAGAAAGCAGGAAGCGGCAGGCGAGGGTAACGTCACAACAGGTAATGGCGATCGTGGCGATGGTGGCAGCGGTTCATCTTGTAATCAGTGGGTTGCAAGTTCGAGCCCCTGCTATTTTGTTGTGTCCTTGGGCAAGACACTTCACCCGCCTTGTCTACTGATGGTGGTCAGAGGGTTCGGTGGCACCTGGGTATGGCAGCCTCACTTCTGTCAGTGTGCCCCAGGGCAGCTGTGGCATCATTGTAGCAGTGTGTGAATGTGTGTATGAATGGGTGGATGACTGAATGTAGTGTGAAGCGCTTTGGTGTCTCTGGAGACTTGATAAAGCGATATCCAAGTACAGGCAAATTACCATTTACCATAATGGAGAAACTAAGTCTGGGGAAGGCTTTTTTCAGTACACAGAAGTCAGAGGATCCAATAGTTATGAATCCGTGAGACAGGCAACGGCCACACAGAAACAGGTTGTCATGAACTGTGAAGCAAGAGCCGGCCAAACTTGCAGACAGTTCTTCTGGAGCAGCATTGAGAGTCAAATTGGTTTAATGAAAAATACAAAAACTTGCAGACTGGCACAAAAAGAACAGAGCTTGGTGCATGGACTGAGGTTTGGTCTGAAATGCAGGGAAACAATATGCATGGTAACGGAAGGTGGAGAGCAAACAGAACCGGTAGGTATATATACACCGAGGCAGGGAAATGACAGGGAAACCAGAAGAGCTAATCAGAGGAATGAGTAACAGCTGAGAGGGAGCAAAGAAAATGAGCAGGAGCAGAACAGAGAGAGAAACAGAAAGGGATTCTAACAGAAATAAATCTAAATGTACATAAACGCTAAAATAAAACCAGAAGGCTCACCCTAAAATAATAAACTAAGAAAAGCATGTATCTTGGACAGAGGGAAACAAAAAAAAAAACATGATTAAAATTCAAAAAACCTAACACAAACACATCATGACACATGCAGGGATCAGATTACTTATCCAAGGACTTGGAAAGACTCTGAGGTCGGTGCACAGAAACAAGGTCGGTGTTAAGGGATCAGAAGCTTGGTAGAACGAGGCCTGACAGGAGAATCCAGGGCACAGAAACAAGGAAATCAAACGAGAAATCAATCTACTGGCAGGAGCTTTCGATAATCTGGAGCAGATATGTAGGCTGTAGAGCTCTTAAATAGAGCATATAAAACTGCGCTGATTGAAGGAGTGGAAGTGGGTGTGGCGAACAGACACTAAACTATGACAGAGGGCTTTAATTTACAAAACTGGCCATGTGACATAGACTGCAGGCTTAAGGTTTTAAATTTATTAATTCTGTTCTTTACCTTGCCCTGTGATAAACCACAGGCTATCCAGGGTGTACCCCGCCTATTGCCCAATGACTGCTGGAGACAATCACTGGCCCAATAAAATATGCAGAGAAATCTGAGGATGTTCATACCTCAAGGTTCAACATAAGTACTACAAGACTTAGGTGTTTGTTGCCATGAAAAAATGTGTTCCCTTTGCCTGTGTTATGTACCAGTGTTTAGTTACATGAAACTGCACATACATTGTCTGCGATATTACCGGGCTGACACTGATTCCATGTGGTTAATGTAGTATACCCATAACAAGATACTGGAAGTCTAAGTTTTAAAGTTTATTGGAACACGAATAAGTTAGCTTTTTTTACTCTGCTTTAATATTGTGTAATATCTTGGCAAACAATTCATTTCTGCCTGAGTGCTCCTTTAGCTTCAGGGCAGAGGCAATGGAGTGCAAATGTTACAGTAGCAATTAATTTTCACCTGAAACAAGATTGTTTCTTTCACATTATGTGCATAAGGTTTGAAGGCAAAACAGTAAACATGTAAACATTCCATGTGAATTTGAGATCGTAACAAAAAGTATAAATGCTTTTCACAATCTCATTACACAAATCAGTTGCATTAAAGCATGCTTCCAAAGATGTTCAGAAGGTGCTGTTCTGCCAATATCAAGCCTTTCAGTATTCCCTTGTCATCTAAACATGCAATTAAAAAAACGTCAAATTCAGAGGTAATAGAAAAGAAAGTCACAGGGATTTGAGTTCCATATACAGTGCTGTGCAGTCGTTTAATAACCCCTTGAATAGTTTCACATTTTATCCCATCACAACTGCAATGTTCAAAGTATTTTGTTTTACCTGAAAATAGTTTGGTGTGCAGCCCACTTTACTCTTACACCCCAAAATAAAAGACATTCAAACCAACCACCTCTAGAACTTACTTAATAGATAATAGAGTCTCTATATGTGATAATTAATCTCAGGCCAGAAAAGCCAAACTTTTTGATGTACAAAATGCTACGGCAGGAAGCTAACACTGCAAATAATCCTCAACACTTTGTGACTTTGTGGTAGGTGGCCACAGGGACACTTTGGGGATGTTTTTCTACAGGTTCAGGAAAGCTTTTCAGAGTTGATGAAAAAATGGGTGGAGCTAAAAAATGGCAATCCTATAAGAAAACCTATTAGCGGTTGCATAACACTGGAGACTGAGGCAGAGGTTCACCTTCCAACAACTATAAACACACTGCCAAAGCTACGGTGGAATGGTTTAGATGAACTCTTAATCACTTTGTAAAAGGATTTGAGAACCATAGAATTATTTTAGTTCTGCTTCACAAATGTGCACTTCATTGTGCTGTTCTATGGCACACAATCACAATGAATTACACTGACATTTAACTGTAATGTTAAAAAATGTGAACAAGTGTATGAATACATTTGCAAGACACAAAAAATGTAAGAATTTTAATGTGCAGCTATATATTTGTTTTGTTTTAACCCTTTTCTGGGTCAATCACCATTAGAGAATGATTTTTTCATAAAACCGAACATTTTTCACATGTGTTTAAGTACAACAGGCTTTATGTACCCTGTATAAATCAGTTTTTGGCTGTGCAATTGTTGGGACCACAGCCATGGGGACAACATGATAAGAACTTTTCTGGAACTTTAAGAATAAATCGCATTAACCTACTTCCAGCACAGGCAGAAACGGGGGTAACAGCGGACTTCCCGTGATGTCACTGTCCGAATAAAAACCCCGCTTTTACAACAAACTGAGCTCTTCCATGCAGGTCCCCAGCGGAACTGGCCGGAGGGACACAGCGAGCTAATGTGTCTTTACTGGCCAACAGACATAACTCTTCAAACTGGATCCAAGAGTGTCATACGATCACGCGATGAAATGCACTAAGTTAAATTGGAATGAATTGCTGTTTGTGTATCCAGTATTCATTCATGAACGGGGGTAATTAAGGTACAAGCGTGGCTTGACTTTTCTCTCTGAGGTCTACAGAAGCAAACTGTGTTCTAGAGAGTTCCCAGCAGAGACCCTGTCTCTACGACGCCGAGTGGAGCAGTTTTCCCGGTCTGAAGAAAGGACAACGGGACCGCATCACCATGGTTACAGCAGTTATGTGCAGTTTGGCCAGCCCACAGAACGAGCTGCCCCACCCCACAGCTACGGAGGTTAGCTGCAGTTAACCCTTTGTTCACTGTGGATGATTCCTTCAACTTTGTCGCTACGGACAACTTTTCCTCAGCACAGTTCACGTAAGAGGTAGTGTTGGGCAGAGAGAAGTAGTTTAGAAAGAAATAATTTAAATAAAATTTTTCGTTTTATGACGTTTGGTTTTGTTGGGTTGAAAACTCAGCTATCTTAGTGCTAGCAGATTATCTGTTCAGCACATGTGCTCAGTTTGTGTTCTGTGTTTGTGTTTTTTTTTTAAAGTTAAGACAAACTTTATTTAAAGGGTGATTTTAAACACAGAAGATTGGCCATAACGCTCTGTCCATGCTTATGCATTTTAACCCCTTTATTAGTGGTATTTTAGAGGTATGTGTTTGATTCTGATGAAAAGCTTCTTTTGTTAGCTCCAACAGCTAACAGCTAAGAACATGTGCCTGCCTGCTAAGATCATTTACCCAAAAATGTTGTTAGTTTTCAATCTAGAAAATAATATTTACCTAAATATTATTTTTCTAAACTTAATAACTAAGTAACACAATTAAGCCCACTTATTACAGAATGAATTTCTTATTCAGAATAATATTTCTTTAAATATTATTTTAATAAATAAAGGCAGCTCAGAAGGTTGGTTTTATTCAGCAAATCCTTCTTTAAAATATTATATTATTAAAATAATATTTTATCTTTTATACCAATTATTGCCTAAGTCATTTTCAAGACTAACTTAACTTCACTTCCAGATTCTTCAAGATAATCCTTGCTTCTCAAACATACATAACATTGCATGGTAATGTTGCATCACTCTTTCGGTGTTGTTTTTCAACCATCTTTGACCAACTTGTTTATACTGTATATAACCCATTAGTCTTCCTTATTCTTTCATTCTGTTTGGTAGTTTAGTTGGATTGTTTTAGCATATTAAAGAGTTTGTTGATTGAAATATGTTTGACTTGAGTTGACCTATTTTTGTTAATAAATTCTTGTATTTTAAGAAATTGTGTGAATTAATTCCGTGTGTGTGCAGAGTTTTGCTGTTCAATGTCAGAGCTCGGCTCAGCTCTTTCAATTTTGTCCTAATAAAACCGCCTTAATTCAATTCAATTCAAAACCTGACTCCCCCTTACTCCATTCAACAGGGAGGGAGGAAGGCTCCCTCCCTGATAAACTAAGCCACTCTAACTATAAGCTTTATCAAAAAGGAAAGTTTTAAGCCTAGCCTTAAAAGTAGACAGGGTGTCCGCCTCACGGACCAAAAGCGGGAGCTGGTTCCACAGGAGAGGAGCCTGATAACTAAATGATCTGCCTCCCATTCTACTTCTAGAGACTCTAGGAACCACCAGTAAACCTGCAGTCTGAGAACGAAGTGCTCTGTTGGGAACATATGGAACAATCAGATCTCTGATGTATGATGGAGCAAGATCATTAAGGGCTTTATATGTGAGGAGGAGAATTTTAAATTCTATTCTGGATTTAACAGGGAGCCAATGGAGGGAAGCTAAAATAGGAGAAATATGATCTCTCTTTTTAATTTTCATCAGAACTCTTACTGCAGCATTTTGAATCAGCTGAACGCTTTTAACTGCATTTTGTGGACATCCTGATAGTAAAGAATTACAATAGTCCAGCCTTGAAGTAACAAATGCATGGACTAGTTTTTCAGCGTCACTCCTGGATAGGATATTTCTAATTTTGGCAATGTTCCGGAGGTGAAAGAAGGAAATCATAGAAACCTGTTTAATATGGGATTTAAATGACATGTCCTGGTCAAAAATAACACCAAGGTTTTTATTTTATTACCGGAGGTCATTTTAATGCCATCCAGGTTAAGTGATTGACTAAGCAGTTTCTTTTTTAAAGACTCCGGTCCAAAGACGACAACTTCTGTCTTGTCTGAATTTAGAGGCAGAAAATTTAAAGTCATCCAAGTCTTTATGTCTTCAAGACATGCTTGTAGTCAATCTAACTGGTTGGGTTCATCAGGATTTAAGGACTGGTATTCACAGGACAACACTTAACAGACCGAAATATTATTTAATAAATATGAAAGTATTAATATTAAATATTAAATAATACACTGCTCAAAAAAAATAAATGGAACACTCAAACAACAGATCCTAGATCTGAATGAATGAAATATTCTCATTGAATACTTTGTTCTGTACAAAGTTGAATGTGCTGACAACAAAATCACACAAAAATCATCAATGGAAATCAAATTTATTAACCAATGGAGGCCTGGATTTTGAGTCACAAACAAAATGAAAGTGGAAAAACCCACTACAGGCTGATCCAACTTTGATGAAATGTCCTTAAAACAAGTCAAAATGAGACTCAGTATTGTGTGTGGCCTCCACGTGCCTGTATGACCTCCCTATAACGCCTGGGCATGCTCCTGATGAGACAGCGGATGGTCTCCTGAGGGATCTCCTCCCAGACCTGGACTAAAGCATCCGCCGAGTCCTGGACAGTCTGTGGTGCAACGTGACATTGGTGGATGGAGCGAGACATGATGTCCCAGATGTGCTCAATCGGATTCAGGTCTGGGGAACGGGCGGGCCAGTCCATAGCTTAATGTCTTCATCTTGCAGGAACTACTGACACACTCCAGCCACATGAGGTCTAGCATTGTCCTGCATTAGGAGGAACCCAGGGCCAACCGCACCAGCATACGGTCTCACAAGGGGTCTGAGGATCTCATCTCGGTACCTAATCGGAGTCAGGCTACCTCTGGCCGTACGGCCCTCCAAAGAAATGCCACCCCACACCATCACTGACCCACTGCCAAACCTATCATGCTGAAGGATGTTGCAGGCAGCAGATCGCTCTCCATGGTGTCTCCAGACTCTGTCACGCCTGTCACATGTGCTCAGTGTGAACCTGCTTTCATCTGTGAAGAGCACAGGGTGCCAGTGGCAAATTTGCCAATCCTGGTGTTCTCTGGCAAATGCCAAGCGTCCTGCACAGTGTTGGGCTGTGAGCACAACCCCCATTTGTGGACGTCGGGCCCTCATACCATCCTCATGGAGTTGGTTTCTAACCGTTTGTGCAGACACATGCACATTTGTGGCCAGCTGGAGGTCATTTTGCAGGGCTCTGGCAGTGCTCCTCCTGTTCCTCCTTGCACAAAGGCGGAGGTATTGGTCCTGCTGCTGGATTGTTGCCCTCCTACGGCCTCCTCCACGTCTCCTGGTGTAGTGGCCTGTCTCCTGGTAGCGCCTCCAGGCTCTGGACACTACGCTGACAGACACGGCAAACCTTCTTGCCACAGCTCGCATTGATGTGCCATCCTGGATGAGCTGCACTACCTGAGCCACTTTTGTGGGTTGTAGAGTCTGTCTCATGCTACCATGAGTGTGAAAGCACCACCAACATTCAAAAGTGACCAAAACATCAGCCAGAAAGCATAAGTACTGAGAAGTGGTCTGTGGTCCCCACCTGCAGAACCACTCCTTTATTGAGTGTGTCTTGCTAATCGCCAAAGATTTCCCCCTGTTGTCTATTCCATTTGCACAAAAGCATGTGAAATTGATTGTCAATCAGTGTTGCTTCCTAAGTGGACAGTGTGATTTCACAGAAGTTTGATTTACTTGGAGTTAGGGTTGGCGTTGTTTTCCAGGAACTGGGATTGGCCCCTTGCTTCTAGTGAAAGGATCTTTGAATGATTCATCATACCAAGAGATTATGGACAATTCCAACTTTGTGGGCATAGTTTGGAGATTGCCCCTTCCTCCTCCAACATGACTGTGCACCAGTGCACAAAGCAAGGTCCATAAGTGGATGAGAGAGTTTGGTGTGGATGATCTTGACTCACCTACCCATAGTCCTGACCTCAACCTGATAGAACGCCTTTGGAACAAGTTAGAGTGGAGACTGAGAGCCAGGCCTTCTCATCCAACATCAGTCTATGACCTTGCAAATGTGCTTCTGGAAGAATGGTGAAAAATTCTCATGAACACGCTGCTAAATCTTGTGGGCAGCCTTCCCAGAAGAGTTGAAGCTGGTATAGCTGCAAAGGGTGAACCACCCTCATATTGAACCCAATGGATCCAATGTCATTTAAGTTCATGTGTGAGTCAAGCAGTTGTCCAGCCATCGTTTTAGTCTTGGTCTTTTGGACGAAAATGCATACAAGTCTTAGTCACATTTAGTCATTTTTATATGTGATAGTTTTAGTCCAGTTTTATTCAATGAAAACTCAAAAAGTTCGTGTATATATGTGTGTATGAATTATATATATATATATATATATATATATATACATACATATATATATACATATATGTATACACACATTTATTATGCACGTCATGTGTTTAAACATCAATTCGACAACATAGTACCACATTAAGAAAGTAGGAAAACAGAATGGTCTTAACTGTTAAGCAAAACAAGAATAGATTTTGATAGCTTATTAACCTCGACTGACACCCACCCAATATTTGAGCCCACTGATCATTCTTTAATGAGCAGTGGCCAAAATCATAATGTATCTGTACTTTTTAGGTTCTTTGTTTTTGTGTGTTCCCCCCCACCAACTTTATTGTAAGCGCACCACAAATGAACAGGTCATGGTTGGGGCTACATGACATCACTGACGTACCCTTGTGGCTTTTAGCCTAAAGCTAGCAGACTCTATGTGTGATTCTAAACACAACAGTGTAACACACATAAGCTAATGAATTGATGTTAGTGCATGAAGTTAGTAGCCTATTTGCACCAGAAGTTATGTGGAAAACTTCAAGCTTATTATGTCTCATGAGCTGATTGTATGTATATGAGTTGTTAACAGGACTTATTGTAACTTACCTTTGAAATAATATTAGCGTAGTAAGCCTTCAGGTGCCTGTTAAGATTTTCTGATATTTTTCCAACTTGTGGCCACATTTACTGCTGTCTCCCTCTTCAATTCATTCGGTTTTTCTTTCGCATGGATCATATTCAAAATAAGTCCACATATCCTGTTATTTTTTCCTTTGTAGTACATGCCTTGAGTCCATCAATGAATTAATAAATCCAAGGTGGTGGTGGTGGGTGTGACCATATTGGATGGAGCAGCATTGCTCATACTTAGCATTTGACGGACAGATCACATGGACAATAGGCAGAAATGTCATGCATTTTGAACATCTGACAGACCACCCACTAACATTTTAGTCTAGTCTTGTCTCGTCAACAAAAACTCCCACACGTCTCGTTATGTTTTAGTCATTCAAGAGCCATGTTGATCTCGTCAACGTCTCATTATCTTCATGAAAAAAAGGGTTGTCAACAAAAACTGTCGTCATCGTTAATGAAAACAACATTGGAGTCAGGGCAAGTGAGCGAATACTTTTGGCAATATAGTGTATATATACAGGGGTTGGACAATGAAACTGAAACACCTGGTTTTGGACCACAATAATTTATTAGTATGGTGTAGGGCCTCCTTTTGTGGCCAATTAGCGTCAATTCGTCTTGGGAATGACATATACAAGTCCTGCACACTGGTCAGAGGGATTTTAAGCCATTCTTCTTGCAGGATAGTGGCTAGGTCACTACGTGATACTGGTGGGGAAAACGTTTCCTGACTCGCTCCTCCAAAACATCCCAAAGTGGCTCAATAATATTTAGATCTGGTGACTGTGGAGGCCATGGGAGATGTTAAAACTTTCACTTTCATGTTCATCAAAACCAAAATTTTTTCCCCAGTTTTCCCCTGTGTGTACTGTGCATTGTCATCCTGATCCTCGGCACCCCCCTTCAGGATACAATGTTTGAACATTGCATGCGCATGGTCCTCAAAAAATGGTTGGGTACCTTGGGGCAGTGACGCGTCATCTACCCAAAAGTAGGGGCCAAAAGGGGAATGCCTGGATATGGCAGCCCAAACAATCAGTGATCCACCCCCTCTTCACTCTGGGCATGCAACAGTCGGGGTGGTACGCTTCTTTGGGGCTTCTCCCACCCGTAACTCTCTCGGATGTGGGGAAAACAGTAAAGGTGGACTCATCAGAGAAAAATACATGTTTCACATTGTCCACAGCCCAAGATTTGCGCCTCCGTGCCCTTAAAAACCGATGTTCGGCATTGGCATGAGTGACCAAAGGTTTGGCTATGGCAGCCCGGCCGTGTATATTGACCCCTTGGAGCTCCCGACGGACAGTTCTGGTGGGAAACAGGTGAGTTGAGGGGGCACATTTTAATTCTGCCGTGATTTGGGCAGCCGTGGTTTTTTTTTTTTTTGGATACATTCGGGTTAGCACCCGAACATCCCTTTTTAGACAGCTTCCTCTTGCGTCCCCAGTTAATCCCTTTTCATGTGGGTTCGTCCTTCTTGGGGGTATGCTGACATTACCCTGGATACCGTGGCTCTTGATACATCAAAAAGACTTGCTGTCTTGGTCACAAAAAAAAAAAAAACCAGCAAGACGGGGACCAACAATTTGTCCTCTTTGAACTCTGGTATGCCCCTAATGTTGTGTGCATTTCAATATTTTGAGCAAAACTGTGCTCTTACCCTGCTAATTGAACCTTCACACTCTGCTCTTTTGGGGAATGTGCAATCAATGAAGACTGGCTACCAGGCTGGTCCAATTTAGCCATGAAACCTCCCACACTACAATGACAGGTGTTTCGGTTTCATTGTCTATCCCCTGTAGTTACTATATATGGGAAACTAAATTTAAAGAGTGGGTGAAAATACTTGGAAGGCATTCACATCTGGAACATGATCATCAAACCCAAAAGCAGCCAGCATGTCGGAATGTTTTTACTTTTTCAACATCCAGCTTTCCAAAACAGTTGAGATGCAGTCGACCTCTAAACATGATGCCAAGGCACCTGATGCGATTTCAGGAGATAACGCTTCCTCCTCCAACTCATGATATCAATAATTACTTACTAGCAACATTATCTCTCATAAACTGGAAAAAATGCAAGAAAAGTGCCTGGCTAGACATCAACCTGTTTGAGTTTTTCCCTTAGGTCTCCTGTGCGTCCCTAAAGCAACCCAAAATGTTGAATTTTTAAACAGGCAGATGTGGTGTAATTTAAAAAACATGTCATTCCTTCCTAATTGGAGTATGGCCTTTAGTATTTGGCCCACTGGGCCAAAGACGAGACTGCAGCCAAAAATCTAATATCTTGATCAGTCCTCATCAACTAAGGACTGTTATAGAATAGAGATGCTAATGATGTAAAAAATGAGGCCTAATGGAAGCTGAAATGCGTGACATAGCTAAATATTTAAGGACTTATGTGCATGTTTTCCATTTTACTGACATGATGAAGAAACTGGCTGAAGTTTGTAGGGGCAGGGGGGGTGACATTATCAACAGTAAAACAAGCCTAGTACTGACATGGTCACTCAACAAGGAAGAAGCCATTATTCTAAAAGCAACATAAAAAGATAGATTACAGTTTGCAAATGCAGTCAGAGACAAATACATTTAAAAAGAAACAAACTGTGGACTGATGAAAGTAAAATCAAAGGGTTTGGCTATAACGATCATTATTAAATTTCAAGGGAAGGCTTGCAAACCTGAAAACCCATCCCAGTTGTGATGTGCATCTTGTGGGTGTTTTGCTTGCAGGGATGTTCATGAGGAAAGAACATTGTGTGGAAATATTGAAGCAACATCTCAAGATATCATCTAGGAAGTTAAAACTTCGGCGCACAGGGTTCTTCTAAATAGACACTGACCCTAAGTATAATGCCAAATGAGTTACAAATTGGCAACAACAAGGACAACAACATCAGTATTTTCAAGTGGCTATCACAAAGCCCTGATCTCAGTACCATAAAAATTTGTGGGCTGAGCTAAAAAGGGGTCTGCTTGGGCTACAAACATAGCACCTTAGACTGTAGGTTTTCTTGTTGATCACATGATTGTCTTAAAGTAGAATAGGAGACAGATGGGCCAACTTGCAAAGCTATCTGTGGGTGCTAGGTGTGTGCAAACCTGAGTATGCATTTACTTCTAATTCTAAATCCAAGTTGGTGCCGGTATGCGCCTTGCCGTCTGTTGCTGTACAGTCTGTGTATGCTCTCTTTAGTTGTTTTTAATAAAAAAAGTGAACCTCTCTGATGGTAAATGGTCACCAAACACTCCTTGGTTTAGGGTTTCTATGCAAAAACCTGGAAAATACCACCTAGGAAGCCAGAAAGTCGTCCTCCCACTGTTTTTGTCAATAATTCCAGTGTACCTCTATCATACCCCTTCCAACCCAGTTGAGCGGGCGTTGGAGATACCAGGAAAAAAACGCAGCAGCCTGTTGCCTCTGATAAAAACTCCGCAAATTTCCAGAAATAGCTTACTCTGTCCTGAGTGAGGTATTCCTCTCATGGCAGTATGTAGCATTCAAACGCCCCCATCTTCAATAAAAATGAAACTGAGGTAATTATTTTTGGACCCAGGGTTATTGATTTGAGGGTGTTATTTGATTTTAATTTAAATCTTAAAAATATATTTGTTCAGTTGAGCAGTAACCTTTTGTTAAACTAAGGCTTGCATATAAAGTGATTTCATGTTTATCTTCCAAAGACTTGGTACAGGTCATCCGTGCTTTTATTACACCTCAAAAGTATTAGCTTTGTCATGTTATTGTAGTCAGGGTTGCCTTTCATGACTGCAAATGGTCCAAAATGCTGCTTTTGGTCTTTGGTCAGACACTAAAACAGTCATTTGCTGTTAGCTGTACCAAGGTCTAGACTGGTCCAGAGGGCATGATGAGGGCATTGGTTTGTTGCTCCTAAACTGTGGAGCACACTGCTGCTACAGATCCGATATTTTTTAGCTTTCTTCTTAAAACACGTCTGTACACTCTGACTTTTAATATAGTATGAGAGTTTAGTGTTTGTTATAGTTAGTTTACAACGTTATGTACTGTACTTTGTCCAACATGGCAGTTGTTCATAAAATTGCTATATAACTCAAGTCGAACTTAAAGAGATCTGCTCCTTAATAGTTTCACTAGCCACATCGAGACCTGATTACTGCCAGATCTCTAGAATCAAGACATTACATAAACAGAACCAGTTGAACAACATGAAGTAGGCTTTTTTTCCGTAACAAAATAAAACATAATTCAAAAGCCTTATTTTATATTTTCTCAGGTTTTCTTTGTCTGATATTAACAGTTGTTTGACTGAAAAAGCAAAAATCGGGGAGGAAATCCCTTTCAACACTACATGTCAGACATGCTGATAAAGTGTAGCTCTAGAAAGAGCCAGTGCAGAACCTTCAAGCGTCAGGCCTTTGGTACAGGACCTGAAAGTAAAACTGCTTATGAGGAAGGGCAAGTGGAGTTTGTTGTAATTACGCTGGTATTTTTGCTCCCTCATTGCTGTCTGTTTCAAAGTCCTCACAAATGTCTCTTGCAATCTCTCATTGGCCTCATGGCATTTTCCAATGAGGTCAGGAAAATGGGCAGGAAAAACCTATTAGAGTTAATGTTTTTGATCATCCAACTGTGTCCCAAGCACACCATGGAACCAGTGGCCTCTCTCGGCAGGGAAAACATTCCCAGCCACACCACAAAAATCACTCAACAACAAAGCTCCTTTGGGTTTTTGACAGCAAACGGGACAAGGGCACTGATGTAACCGTTAAACTCCTGAGATCTCAGTCCAGTCACTCATCTGTAGAATCCAACAGACCAAGCCTAACCCTCAAACAAAAAAAGACTACAACCCGCAGAACCTAAAAGTTCCACTGCCAATATCCTGGTGTCAGACATCACAGAACCCCCTCAGAGGAATAACGTTGAAGGGTCAGAACTGTAGTGTTGAAATGAGCAGCTACACTGTATAAAACAAGAGTTTATATCTAGCTTGATGTTTAAGGACTGGCTCAATATTGACAACACACACACACACACACACACACACACACACCACACACACACTCCAACACACTCCAAAGGTCTGTTGAAATATTTAAAGAGAATACATAAATCATTTAATTTGGCTTCTGATTTGTTGTAGTATTAGTAATGATACTATTTATCAAATCAGTAGCCTAGTATGAGGGGGGTAATTTTGTAATTAATGAAAATCAAATACAGTCTCCATTGGTATTAATCTATATCTGTAATATTTATATTGGGTAACTGGACATGCACACTCTGGTTTAGTTTTTCACAATTTTCTTCAAGGATGGAAACTCCACAGTGCAACCACATAGTCATACTGGGGAACACGAAGCAGCAGCATTAAAGCAGCGTGATACTAAGGACATGTGAACATACAGGGGTTGCAAAATTAAACTGAAACACCTGTCATTTTAGTGTGGGAGGTTTCATGGCTAAATTGGACCAGCCTGGTAGCCAGTCTTCATTGATTGCACATTGCACCAGTAAGAGCAGAATGTGAAGGTTCAATTAGCTCAAAATATTGAAATGCACACAACATTATGGGTGACATAGTTCAAAAGAGGACAAATTGTTGGTGCACGTCTTGCTGGTGCGTCTGTGACCAAGACAGCAAGTCTTTGTGATGCATCAAGAGCCACGGTATCCAGGGTAATGTCAGCATACCACCAAGAAGGACGAACCACATCCAACAGGATTAACTGTGGACGCAAGAGGAAGCTGTCTGAAAGGGATGTTCTGGTGCTAACCCGGATTGTATCCAAAAAAACATAAAAAACCACGGCTGCCCAAATCACAGCAGAATTAAATGTGCACCCAAACTCTCCCTGTTTCCACCAGAACTGTCCGTCGGGAGCTCCACAGGGTTCAATATACATGGCCGGGGTGCTACAGCCAACCTTCGGTCAAATCATGCCAATGCCAAAAAGTCGGTTTTCAATGGTGCAAAGGGGGGCAAATCTTGGGCTGTGGACAATGTGAAAAATTATTGTTCTCTGATGAGTCCACCTTTACTGTTTTCCCCACGGTGTGTGAGAGTTACGGTGTGGAGAAGCCCCAAAGAAGCGTACCACCCAGACTGTTGCATGCCCAGAGTGAAGCATGGGGGTGGATCAGTGATGGTTTGGGCTGCCATATCATGGCATTCCCTTGGCCCAATACTTGTGCTAGATGGGCGCGTCACTGGCAAGGACTACCGAACCATTCTTGAGGACCATGTGCATCCAATGGTTCAAACATTGTATCCTGAAGGCGGTGCCGTGTATCAGGATGACAATGCACCAATACACACAGCAAGACTGGTGAAAGATTGGTTTGATGAACATGAAAGTGAAGTTGAACATCTCCCATGGCCTGCACAGTCACCAGATCTAAATATTATTGAGCCACTTTGGGGTGTTTTGGAGGAGCGAGTCAGGAAACGTTTTCCTCCACCAGTATCACATAGTGACCTGGCCACTATCCTGCAAGAAGAATGGCTTAAAATCCCTCTGACCAGTGTGCAGGACTTGTATATGTCATTCCCAAGATGAATTGACGCTGTACTGGCCGCACAAGGAGGCCCTACACCATACTAATAAATTATTGTGGTCTAAAACCAGGTGTTTCAGTTTCATTGTCCAACCCCTGTAGTTGATACATATTCAAATGTCCCATGTTTCCCATATGTCAAAATCAATAAATCATGTAATTTAAATAATGTACCTGATCATAATTATTAGTATGTCTTTTTTTAGATAAAAATTTGAAATGCTTACAAATAAGGTTGAATTGTTAGAAAATTAAAGAAGGAAAAAAGCCCAGTGTTCATTAAAATAAATTAAAATGGCTTTCATGTAGAGCCCCAATGTGTAACTGCTTAGTGTGCCTGAAACAAGCATTGGAACTGTTTTGATAAGACCCTTTAAAATAATAAAAATACTTTTGTGTAGAAATAAAGAAAATCCAACATGTTCAGGAGCAAGGCCAGAAATTGTATACTAACTCTTACGAACCTTAAAGTGGACCTAAACTCTAAATCAACATTTTCTTGCAGATAAACTGTATAAATGTTATGTTATTGTGCATTGTTTTACATTTTAATGTAAACTTGTTTAATTCTGCAATTTTTGTGCTAAAACCGTATTAGTGCTGGCCTCTTTGGGTTGAACGGTGGCTACTGCAGTTGAATTTTGGTAATGGTTCAATCAGTACAGCTTGGTACATGGCTGCGTTACAGTCCCTTCCTTCAGGTATAAAACAACCTCACTCAGACATGAGTTTGAACTGCGAGCATTGATGAAAGCGTTTTATGTTTGATACCTTCAATCACATGCTTTACTTGAGAAAATTAATCTGCATATAAATGTAAACTTTCTGAGAGTTTGTTACTCCTTTAAACGTTAGTCCATGTTAGCAATGATGTTGCTAACATCACTTTTCCACTCAGAAACTGGCCCCTTTCTGCCCTCTGCTGCCTCGGCAGCGCCGGCTTCGGGCATCGCTAAGTCAGCACCTTAAGCCAGCGGCTCAAACTGATAAGACTCAGGCCCGCTGGGTTGCATAAAGTCTCCCTCAACCTAATGAGGGGGTGAAAAATCCTCCACCTGAAAGGAGCATTCTGTGGCGAAACTACTAGCGTACCACTCTGCTCACTCTCCATGTTTCAATATGTCAAATTAAGCTAGCTGCCACTTTCCCTTGTCTTCCTGAACACACGCTTAAACCCCTCCGCTCATCCCCACACTTTGCCGTGCCCCTCGCAAAGCCCACTTTTGTGCTGTTTTTCAAAATTTGTCTGGGGGTGGGTTATGCTTTTACATCGGGTTTAGTTCCACTTTAAAGAAAGAATTTGTCTGCTAGCCCAAAGTAAATTAGCACAAGGCTACAAATGCTCTGTTGTGACTATGAATCTGAATATATTATTTAATATTAATACTTTAATATTTTATCAAATAATATTTCGGTCTGTTAAGGTCTGTTACCAGCCCAGTAAGGCGGTGGTATCAGGACAAAATAGAAAGGTGTGAGCCAAGCTCTGATATTATTGAACAGCAAAACTCTGCACACACATGGAATGAATTCACACAATTTCTTAAAATACAAGAATTTATTAACAAAAATAAGTCAACTCAAAGTCAAACATAGTACAATCCAACTGACTACCAAGCAAACTTAAAGAATAGGGAAGACTAATGGGCTGTGTACAATATAAACAAGTTGATCAAAGATGGCTAAAACCAGGACCAAAAGAGTGATGCAACATTACCATGCAACGTTTATGTTTGAGGACCAAGGATTATTTTGAAGAATCTGGAAGTGAAGATTTCAGATTCTTCAAGAATCTGGAATCTTCTGGAACTAACTTATCAGCATACCTTTAGACAACCATTCACAATGCAAGATCAGATAAAATATCATTTAAAAAAAATAATGTTTTAAAGAATGATCTGCTGAATAAAACCAACCTTCTGGATGACCAATTCTCAACGGTGTCTCATTAGCTGCCTTTATTTGTTAAAATAATATTTAAAGAAATATTATTAAGGAAATGGTAAAATATTTAAGGAAATATTTTGGAAAAGAGCCAAATCTTTCTGGAGAAATTGGGCTTAACGGTGTTTACTTAGTTATCAAGTTTAGTAAAATAATGTTCAGCGAACTATTATTTACTGGACTGAAAACTAACAACCTTTCTGGGTAAATATTCTTTAGCAGCAAGCACGTGTTCTTAGCTGTTAGCAGTTCAAGTTAACGAAAGAAGCTGATAGCTTACCACCAGAATCAAACACACACCTTTAAAAATACCGTCAATAAAAGGGTTAAAATGCATAAGCGCAGACGGCGCGTTATGATCAATCTTCTGTGTTTAAAATCACCCTTCAAGTAAAGTTTGTCTTAACTTTAAAAACACACAAACACAGAACACAAAACTGAGAACGTGGTGCTGAGCATATAGCTTGCTAGCACCAAGATAGCTGAGTTCAACACAAACAAAACCAAACTTCATAAAATGAAAAACGTTTAGATCATTTCATTCTAAATCTCTCTACTCAAACCTAACCACCGCGCTGAGGAAACGTTGTCCGGGGCGACGAAGTTTGAAGAAACATCCACTTTGAACGAACGTTAGCTTCAGCAAAGAGACATTAACGCGCTGCGTCCCTCCTGTCCCGATCATCACCGGTGTGGAAGAGAGTGACTTGTGGGAGAAATGGGGGTTTTATATGGACAGTGGAATCATGGGAAGTTCGCCGTTACCCCCAATTCCTAAGTTGTGCCGGAAGTAGGAATATGAAATTTATTTTGAAAGTTCCAGAAAAGTCTGTACCACTCATGTTGTAACCATGGCTGTGGTCCCAACAGCTCAAAATGCAAGATTTCCCAGAGAGCCAATCAGGAGCCATGTAGGATTTTAACTACTCAACCTGCATTTCTGCACGAGTTCCCCTACATTTTTTTTCCAGCACATATGTTTCTCTAAGGAACATAATCCAAGAATATGAAAATTGTTTTTTCGAAACCCTTTAATTTGAACTGACATCATTAGATGATTTCTTCATTAGATCATACAATTCTTGAAATCTAAGAGCTTCCTTTAGATGCCTAAGTTATGTGAACCCACACAATGTATAATAATGCTTTTCATCTCCAGTATTAGAAATTACACCTAGCGAAAGATGGTTTAAAAAAAAAAATTGCAAAAAAAATGTTTTATTACCTTAAAACAAATGCCTGTTGCTTGTTTTATTGACAAGAAAATGAGAAAATGAATCATTATTTTACTCCATTATAACTTTTTATATTATTTTTCCTTTAATTCTTAATTCATACATTTGTTTCATAACGATAGAAATGGGAAATCATAATATTCATAGTAGGATATCAGGTAAAAGAAGTAACATGTCAATGTCAAAGTAAATATAAAAGCTACACATACAAACAAATCAGAAGTAATTAGTTTACAAATTAGGAATTAGTAAGAAAGTGGAATAGTGCATCTGAAATTTGTCAGTGTTCAGTGTTTGTCAAATGTTCCGGTAGAAGTGTGGAAGCCATAATCCTGAAGTGGAAAGAACATCACAATAAACCAGCTACAACCAGGTGTAACAGCTACAACCTTTAAGATATCTGACAGAGGAGTCAAAAGATTAATCAAGAGTTGTCCCCATAAAAACAAAAAGTTATGTACTCAACCACAATGGCCTCTGTAAGAACTCAATTGCTGAATAAAATACTGCCATAAAGGCTGCTGTTTACAGCATGCATATGGAGGAAAGTGCTCTGGTCAGATGAGATCAAATCTGAACCTTTTGGTATACAGGCAAAATACTGAGTGGTTACACTGCACAGTACCTCAAAAACCCCATCCCCATGGTGAAACCTGGCAGTGGCAGTATCATGGTGTGGGGATGCTTTTTTTTTAGCAGGGATAGGTAAGCTGGTCAGAGTTAAGGAAGTTGGAAGGACCTAGACTTGAGACTTGTGCAGAGTTTTACCATCCAGCAGTAGAGTGGCTTTAAATGAGCTATCTCTGTAGTTGTGCTGCTGTGGGCTTGGGCTGCTGGAGGACATGATGACCACTTTCACCCTCTTCGCTGCTTTCTCACACTACTCTTCAATTTTGCATTATTTGCTGTTATTTCAGCTTTTAACTTTGTTCTCTCTCTTTTCTCTTCCTAGAAGCTACACCTGGCCTGACTCTGTGTCTACCTGTAACACCTTCTGGGGAGGGAATCCTCCAAGCTTCTGCTGGCAACAACTTAATGCTCACCCCTCTACCGATGATTCAAAATGGCCCTGTCTTTCAGTTTTTAGCCCTTTCTCTCTCCTAGACATAGCTACTGACTGAGCTTTTACTGTAACTAACTCTATGTGCTCTCTTCAGACTCTAAACTTGAAAACTGGGCCCCAAGTTTATCTGTTCCTTCTTTCTAGGGTGAAACGACTAAAGGAGCTACATCCATTAACATTTACCTTTTCCTTCCCATAGAAAGTACTCCTGGATCAGTGCTTCTTTGTTCTCTTTGTGTCTCTGCTCTGTTCTCTCTAACCTCCAGTCGTCGTGGCAGATGGCCGCTCACACTGAGCCTGGTTCTGCTGGAGGTTTCTTCCTGTTAAAAGGGAGTTTTTCCTCTCCACTGTTTGCTACATGCATGCTCAGTATGAGGGATTGCTGCAAAGTCAACGCCAGTGACTGTCCACTGTCTCTACATGCTCATCCGGGAGGAGTGAATGCTGCAAGTCACAGACTGGATGCAATCTGCTGGGTTTCCTTAGATAGAAAAACTTTTTATCCAATTTGAATAATTAACTGAATCTGACTGCACTGTTCAATGATTAAGATTAACTGGAATGTATGTACCTGACTTTTGTGAAGTGCCTTGAGACGACATGTGTTGTGAATTGGCGCTATATAAATAAACTGAATTGAATTGAATTGAATTAAATAAAGCCCAGGCCACGGAGGAATGGATTAGATCAAAGTATATTTATCTGTTAGAATGGCCTAGTAAAAGTCCAGATCTAAATCCAATTTGGAATCAGTGGCAAGACTTGAAAACTGATGTTCACAGATGCTCTCCATACAAGTTAACTAAGCTTCTGCTAGATTGCCAAGAAGAATTAGGGAAAATACTCATATATACTGGTAATCTCTTGATGTGCAGAAATGTTTCTAAATTTTGTTTCACATTATTTTCCTTCCATTTCAAAATTATGCACCGCTTTGTGATCTTTCACATAAAATCTCTTTAAAAGACACTGCAATTTGTTGATGTAATGTGGAAATGTGAAAAAGTTGAAAGTATTGGAAGGCGTTACACAAAACTGAAAAAGCAAGACCAATATGTGCAAAACCTTAAATAATTGGTCAAACTCTACTAGGATCCTGTCCTAAGGAACAAGGCAGCCAGAGAAGAGCTCTTTGGGAAGAGGTGCGTTTATAGTTGATGTGTCAAAAAGCATTTACTAAAGAAACAACCATTATAGACACTGTAAACTGTGAATTGTAATTATGGTGTGATGACATTCTGTTGCTCTGAGAGAAATCAGGAAATGAGTCAAAGAAACAATGAAATCACATTATCATAAGCTGAGTAAAATCTCAGAAAAAGTGTTTAAAACAAAGGTTATATACAACAAGAACCTTTAAGTAAGCCTGTCACAGTGTAATGGCACACATTACTTGAAGTGTAAGCAAAGTCTGTTTTTTGCCTCTGGTTTTAAATTAGCTCAGGGTAAATACAGAACTGTGCAAGTTGAAAAACTCTGGATATGATGTGTAAAAGGATGTGTGTATATAGCTATACTTATAACCTTGCTTTTTGATGTGTGCTTTATTGCACTGTTTTCTGAAGGAAAAGCTGATTACTCCAAGAACCTTGGTGTACAAGAAGTATTTGCATACATACATTGTTTTCGAGTGTGATTAGCTGGTTTGCTTTGAGTAAAAACAACACTAATACAGTAAAAATGTGCTTTGGGTGATAGAGGAACACAAAAATAAGATTGTGAAGCTGACAAAGTCAACATTTTGACTCAAGTATGGCCCCTGAAGCGAGGAGGAACCGTTGTTACAGCCCAGGTTCAGAGAAGCATCAGCACATACAGATTCATGAATCTGTGCTTTAAGAAAAGGGTTGGAATCTTGACTTGGTCCCTTTTAAGAAATCCAATTTGTTGGATTTTATGTAAAGGGGAATGACTACAGATTTATACCACTTTTTTGTAAATAAAAATGAAAAACCACATTATACTGTTTTTCCCACAATTTTGTACCAAATAAAATCCCAATACAACATATTAAAGTCTGTGGTTGTAACCTGACAAAATATGAAAAAGTTCAAGGAGTAGAAATATTTTGCAAGGAGCTGTAAAGTTTAATAATTATCTGAAAATTAATCCAAAAAGCAGGAAGATTGACAGCAGCCCTTGTAACCATTTTTATTTACATCTTCTTATTGATGGGACTCCTCAACACCATGCAACAACTTCACCTAAATGTGAGGAAAATAAAAGTAAGTTTCTGTGGTTACCATTTTTTGCGAAAAAGCCTTACAGTGTCTCTTTTGACAGGAATCACAGGCTGGCTGCCTTGCAGACAAATATAACCCCCAGCACAGGTGTGCATCACAGACAAATAACAGTGCTGAGTCTGACAGTGTTATCTGCACTAAAAGAGGTGTTCTTTTCCTCAGGATGAAAAAGATGTTGACCGGGGGAAAGAAAAATCTCACAGGAGCATCAGCACAAAACCTTTAAAAGTGACATAATACACCCTCTTGTCACAAGGTGACGTGATTTCCTGAGGTCTTAATGAAATGTCTGGAATATGTTTTGGTCAAAATGCAACAGGATTATTGAATCACTTCCCGACCCTGACTCTATAGCTCTTTACTTTGCGGAGTCAGACACCCATGCCTTGTTCAATTTAAATAGTTTCTTTTGACATGTACAGCTTCGCACTATCATAGCTTTACCAGTCCAGTAACATCACAACAGCAAGATGCTGCCTGTCAATAATAACACTGTAAGTTTCATAACGTCTCACTCCATTATACCTTTGTATATGTTTTGATATGACTGAATTTAAAAATGCCTGTTGGGTCAATAAAGATCGGAGCTGATAGACATAGGAAAGTTTGAAGGAGTACTAGTCAAAAAGACTTTGTGTTTGTGTTGTTTGTTGTGACTTATTCACAGTTATAGTATATGTTCTTGAGTATAATTTACATGATTATTAATTAAACTTAACATGATTGTACATCATCACAAATGGTACAGTGAAAACATATTAAGTGCCAAGCAGAATTTATTTTGGAGTAAGGAAGTGCTTTTATTTTGAAGAGTCCTTAACTGGAACTGTTTTGCTGTATTCTCTGTCTTTTCTGGTTTGTTGGTGTTTGCATGAAATGGCAAGTTCAGAGGGCTTTTGTTCAATAAAAATCAAACAATGAAGGTCCAGCAAAGAGATCTGAGCCTATGTCATGATTACATGAGCCTTCACAATGTAGAATTTGGTGCCGAAACCCCGGGAAGTAGGATCAAGGATCTTTTATTGTCATACCAGCTCACATTTATATGTTTATCTTACAAAATTCAGACTCAGGTCTCGGTTTAAAAAGCCTAATACATAAAGAAAAGTTACATAAGTAAAAACACAGTTAAATAGTGAAGCTGAATTTAGCTTTGCAAAGTACCAAATACACATGTAAAAAATACTAAATACGTAAGGACTCAATTAACTGTCCGGAACAAAGTTAAGAGCAAACGAGTGAGTTTAATGACCGCCTAGAGTAGGAGGCGAGCAAGGAGAGACACTAAAGAACTTCGTGAGTTTCTGGCAGTTTTATCATCGAAGGAGGAAAGTTTATTGGACTTGGACAAGGGCATAGAAGATGAAACTTCCCAAGCAAATGATAAGGAATGATGGCGAAATAAGCCAATGGCAGGAATTCTGGTCACAGTATTAAACAGCTATTCACAGAAATTATGCACTATGCAAAACGGACAAGTTTTGTTCAATAAAAACTGAACAATGAATGTTCAGCAAAGACATTTGAGCCTCCGTCATGATTGCAGAAACCTTCCCTACGTAACATTGTTTGATGTCTTTTAAACCCTACGGAGAAATACACACTGAAGCTGTATGAGAAATAGGCCCAAATTTATCTTATAAAAACCTGGCATCTGCCTGTCGTTGGCTCTTCACATGTGCAGCAAGCAACCTTCTCTTCCCCCACTCTGTTTGAGTATCACCAAAACTAAAAAATGACGCACGGCTGAAGTTTGACGATTTGTGTTGTACTAAAGTAATTTTGAAAGATAAGGGCAAATATTGATGCCGATCTATCTTATCATTTCAAAGGTCCTCCTCTGTCCACTCCGATCTTCTTTTCAAAGATTTTCAATTGGTTTCAAGTCAGGTAATAGACTAGGCTTCTCTATTAGCTTTATTTTCTGTCTCTTAAACTAATTGATTTCCTAGCTATGTCTTTGGGATCATTCTAATACTGAAAAACCCACCATCAATGGTTCAAAATCTAAAACAAGAATCCTTAACGTCTGTTTAAATGACAGACTAATGCGGATGTGGATGACGTTTTAGAGCAGTAGTCCAGTTTGGTGTTGGCCCCTCATAGACTAACTTCAGTATCTGCACCAAACTAACCTGTATTAATGCTAACTAGAGAGAGAGTTATCTGCTACAGGTAAGGTAGCAACTGCTTATAACATTTTAACAGAACTTTACTTGAAAAATCCTGAACTATTCCAATTATTTTGAAATTCCAGAGGAGAAGCGCATTACAGGACTAATGTAAACTGTGCTGGAAACTTTATAGAAAACAAAGTAAAAAGGCAAACAAAAAAGTAAATAATTTTTTTTTAATAATGAGTGTGTTGTATAGCAGTGATGTGCAGTTTTCAACAGCACACTAATGAGCTCACTGAGCGAGAAGGAGCATATATTAGAAATAGTTTAGTGCTGACGTTCATTCGACAGCAGGCTCACTGAGCTGATTATTCCATTCATTACAGAGCTGGGAAAAGAACCTTGTTATCAGAGTCACCGCACTGATCCCACCTATTTGTTTCAATAATGAACTTTTGACAATTCTCGTCCGGAATAAAGAGAGTGCTTTGAGAAACCGAAACCAGATTAGGAAAAAAAGATTGCAAAGCAAAATTAAAAAGTGTTTATTTTCTTTAGGTGTGTGGCTTTATAGGTTAATGGCAATGTAGTATGCGGCCTGCCAATGTTTAATTCTGCAGCAGTAAGCAGATCATAGATTAGAGTCTTTAAATAAGAAAAGAAGTCTAATTATTTCGCTTTGTTTCCAGGGTTTGTGTTGGGTTACTATTTGTTTCATATTTCCCAGCAGATTTCAAACTTAAAGGATAGAGCCTAAATACATTTTTCTCTAAGCCATCTATAAAGGACAATTTGACCTCTTTACAGATTTTTTCTGTTTTTATTTTTTTGTCATTCTTAAATATTTCAGATTGTCAAACTAATTTTAATATCACACAAACATATCACGAGTAAAAGAAATATAGGTTCTCAAATAATGAACTAATTTATTAAGGGGGGAAATGTAATCCCAAACAACCTGGCCCTATGTAAAAAAAATAATGTTCTGTTCCTAGTTAATTATGAATAAACTTTAGTGCCACACACATAAAATCGTAGGTAGGAAAAAAGATCTTAAAAAGTAAAACATCCCACCCTAATTTTTTGAAATTCAAGGACATATCAGACAAAAAGTCACTGACATCCAACAGTTTAAAAAGAGATAAAAAGTAATTTCCAAGGCTTCAGGACTCTACCAAACCACACTGAGAGCAATTATTCACAAATGGAGAAAACATGACACAGTGGTGAACCTTCCCAGCAGGGTCCTGCCTACCAAATATATTCCAAGAGTGCAATGACGACTTATCCAGGATGTGACAAAATAACCCAGAACAACATCTAAAGCACTTTAGGTCTCACTGGCCTCAGTTAAAGTAAATGTTCATAATTCAACAATAAGATTAAATTCATCTGTCTACAAGAAAATCATCAGGGAGAATCCTGCAGGTTTATGACCTTAAACTCATATGCTCTTGGGTTATGCAGGAAGACAATAATCTAAAGTACATAAAAACCCTAAAAAGAAGAGTTTAGAGTGGCCAATTGAGATGCTGTGAAATAGCATTAAATAGGCCATTCATGTTTGAAGACGCTCCATTGTGGCTGCATCAAAATTCTATAAAGAACAGAGGACCAAAGTTGCTCCACAGCAATGTACAGAACGTATCACCAGTTGTCTCACATATTTGATGTTAGTTGTCAGGTTTTGATGGCATTTACTCTTTCACATAGGGCCAGGAACGTTTGGATACCTTTTTTTGCACTCAATATCATCACTTCAAATTAACATTTTGCATTTACTTAGGTAACCTGTGATTTTAAAATATGTTTAATGCTCTAAAATGATGGAAAAAATATTGTGATAAAAAGGAAAAACTGAAAATTTTGTAAAAGGGGCAAATACTTTTTCACAGCATTGTGTAGCACCCACTCTCTATTATCATCATTTAAATTTGCCTAACTGTGAAACAAGTAGCAGAGATCCCCCACATTCCTGGATACATGATATTATGTTAGTCTAAAGCTGAGCCGAATTTGCATGCCATTACGGCCAGTACATCTCAAATATTTCAAACACAGGATCGTAGGTGTGAACATTTACCTCACTGTCAGCATCATAGACTGTAGCTTTATTTAATATGCAACAAGATACAATTCCCATGAGATACTATTGTTCAGCGTGGAAATATTTTTTTTAGAACTGTGGAAAAGAAAAGTTCTTTTTGATGTGAAGCTTAGGCAGTTAAGCATCCATGCATCCACGCATCCATCCATCCATCCATCCATCCATCCATCCATCCATCCATCCATCCATCCATCCATCCATCCATCCATCCATCCATCCATCCATCCATCCATCTACCCACTTATCCATGCAGGGTCGTGGGAAGACTAGAAGGCTTCTGCAGTCATTGGGTAAGAGGCAGGGTAGTCCCTGGACATGTAGTCAGTCACAAGGCAACACAGGACAAACAACCATGCACACACTCATTCCCTAAAAGCAGGATGAGTTACAATTAACCCCAACATTACTCATACCCCTGACAGATTTAAGATTTAAGATATCTTTAAATTTAACGAATATATTTCTTCCCCCTTGAATGGATACGTTTTCAAAAAAACAGCAAAAACATGCAAAATGCTGGTCAGCAGTTATGTTATAATCTTTGGGACTTTGGGTTTGTGCTCAGCTTTATTTTGCTATTTGTCACTCTTTGTTTGTATTTATTTTCTGCTCTTTTTTTATGGATTTAAATATGTAGATCTTAGTTCCTGTTTTATTTTGAAACCTTTCCATGAGCTCTGTTAATTTAATAAATTTTTCCCATGGCTTCCGTTTCTGAATTTCTTTTTATATCTTTCAGTTCGAATCTTGATCAGTTCTTATAGTAGGTCGTGCCCTGTTTCTGGTTTGTACTCTTTTTGCCTTTGCCTCTCTGTGTACGTTATCAGCCATTTTCTCTTATTTCCTAAGTTTGACCTACGTTACCACTGCATGCTCCCCTCACAGGTGACATTCATTCTGCTAGACCCACCTGTGTTTTCTCCAATAATCACACTTCCCAGTTTTTAAGTCAATCTCTGCTGGATTCTACTGTTGTTCTCACCCTGGTTTCTGTGTGTTTTCTTTTTAATTCTTTTTAATAAACCTCCACTTAGCCATGAGCATCTCTTTGTCTTGCTGTCGTTTTGGTCCTTACCAAACCACAAATCTGACAGTAAGGATTTTAATTGTTATTATGCCAATACAGATTTTTCCGTTGGTTTTTATTGTCTACATGCCAGGTTTGCGAATTCAAATTAAGCAGGAATAAATTTTTTTTTCACATTTTATCTTGAGAGATGCCTGTCTCATCTTGCATAAGAAACAAAGTTCTTGATTCAACAGCAAAAAAAAAAAAAAAAAAAGGAAAAGAATCTGTATGAATATTTTTTGGCATACTTAGATTCAGTTTTAAACAGGTATACTCTATTTACTACCTCATTTTTGAAAACCATTTATTATTTTGCTTCCCTGTTCAAACAGTATGCTACTTTATGTTCTATCACATGATAAAATGTGAAAAATCCAGGTGTTTAAATACCTCTGCAATGCACTGCACGTTCGAAGTGACTGAAGACAACCTTGAGATGGGGTTTCTGAAGGCCCAACAATGCTTCGCAATAAAAGTACTTTGGCACATTGACACACTACTACTTTTCCTGTGCTCAGTATGTGAGTCAAGTGTCACTGCCTCATATAACAAGCGCAGGGCTGCATACAAGTCAGGCTTTTAATACCAAAGTCAAAGTACTTGAGAGATGTGACAGCATGTAATATGGAGGCCTCTTTTTAATAAGTCACTTCCCTCTCTGTGTGCACAGACCATTTTGTTCATAATGAAGCCTGTGCTTCCTACGTTTTAATAGATCGGGGACTTGTGAACCATGAGCAGCACAAAGAGTTAAAGGTGGCCCAATGGTTAAGTGCTCTTGAGTTGTTGAAATGTCACAGTTTAGATCCCCAAAAGGGACGATGTTTAAAAGTCCATCCAAAGAAAATTAAATTTTTTAATTTTATGATCCATTAAATGGTAATTTACTAACTGAGCTCAGCCTTCTCGAACACCTTTGGGATGAATTAGAGCAGTGGCTGCAGTTCTGGTTTCCTCATCTAACTATGAACACACTCCTAAACCCTGTGGCAGAGGTTTACAGGATAGTTAAAGTTGCCTTGCTGGCAATGGTGGGTCCATCACAAACTGGACCTTATAGATTATTATACATGTAAAAGTAGACAGACAAATATTTTTGGCAATATAGGCTTTTAACAGGAACTAACAGAAGGGCACACATTACACCGGTCTGTCCTCCTTGGCTACCTGTTAAGATTATATTTCATTTTAAAATGTTAGTCTTTACTTTTAGAGCTTTTAATGGACAGGCTCCCCAACACATCACTGAAATGCAAATTCCTAACTTTTCTGGTAGCACTTATCGGTCCTTGGCACAGAACCTCCTGATTGGTCCCAAAGACCCGGCTGAAAAGTCCCCAGGCTGTGAAATGCTCTGCCCCTGGCCGACTAAGTGGTTGATTCCTTTAAAAAGCAGCTAAAGTCACTTGTATTCAGACACGCTTTAAATGAAATAATATATTTGTATTGTTTTATTAGTTGTTCTTACTTGCTCTGTTTTATATTAAGCCCCTATTTGTGTTTACGTTGTGATTTTTATGTGTGAAGGGCGCTAGACAAATGAAGTTTATTATTATTGTTATTTTTATTATTATGTGTTACTACACAAAATTACATTAATTGAAACTGCCTGCTATATAATCTGCTTGATCAGCTGATACATTCCAAAACAACAATGGAAAAACACAGGAACATGTCATCTTGGATGAAACTGCATAAACTCTTGTGGATTTAGGCTGGACTGACGAGTCGCAGCTCATCAGGCGGATTGATGCATTGAGAAGAAGAAAACTTAAGCATAGTAACACATATATTGCTTGACTAATAAAAAGGTGACAAAAGTAACAACACTGTCTTTTATAATTGGAGATGATTAAAAGCCAATTGACTATTAACCAAATCTTCTAACTCGTCGATGTATGACCATGTTGAGTTAGATTCCTTTTAAATTGTCAAAATTTGCTAGAACTGTGTGCTTGTTTTTTGCGCTCCACTGTTTTAGACTTGGCTTCCTTTGCGCTGGGATATGGTAAAAAAAATTTTTGTGTGTACTTTGCAAGAAATGGAAAAACTTCATTTATTTATTGGCGATGCCTGTTATTAAAGGTCCAAGTGTGAACTGCACACCTTGCCATTGGATTTTGTAGACATACAGGGGACAATAGCTTTCAACCAACTCCTTAAATTGGACTTCAATGACACAGCCTGTTGTGTTGATATTAAACATGAAAATACAATAAGAATTGCAAGGACAGGGCTTTTTTTTAAAGGTTTAGGCAACCTAAATTCAATATTTTTAAATAAATACCATCTTCAAAGCCCTGCACAGAATCTTCGTTATGTTCAAAACATGACTTAAGCTTTTAAACTGTCATTTGAATGACGGTAGTGACTAAATAAGTTCTTGAATATTAGTTCTGTCACAACCTTCAGTATGTCATTGGGATTTTAAGTAATAAAAAAAAATTTTGTCCATATTTATTCAGCCCAATATTCTTGACTACCCCTACATGACATTCAGTGCAATTACCCTAAACCTTCAGAAGTCCCTAATAAAAACAATCCACCGCATTGTAAATAATCTCAACATGCATATGCAGCAGTTTTATGAAGGCCTCAGGAGTGTGTTAGAGAACATTAAAACAAAAACAGTATCATGAAGACCAAGCAACACAGAAGACAGAAAGTTTGGGAGGAGTTTAAAGCAGTCATATTATCTAACATTATCCCACTGAGCTCTGTTGAATCTGCCATCTGAAAATGTTAAGACTGTGGTACAGATGAAAACCTAACAAGATAGAACTGCCCTAGATAAACAGAGAATACGAGAAGAAGTAAAGATGCCGATGGCAACTCTGGAGGAGCTGCAGATATCCACATCACAGGTGGGTTAATATGTTGACAGTTAAACTGTTAGTCGTGCACTCCACAAATCTGGCCTTCTTGCAATAGTGGCAAGAAAGCCACCTCTAAACTAAAGAAGCCATAAGAAGCCCCTGTTTGCCACAAGCCCTGAAGGGGACGCAGCAAACATGTGGAGTAAGGTGTCCTGGACAGATGACACCAGAATTTTAATTCCTGGCCTAAATTTAAAGTGCTATGAGTGATGCAAAACAGTATATTGTACACTACCCTGAACACACCATCCCCACAGTGATACATGGTGGTAGCAAAGTTCATGTCAAGATGGATGGAGCTAAATACAGAGCAAATGTTAGGGTGAAAAAAATTGTCTTTTAAGGGGGGACGGGGTGAGTTCAAATATTTGTAGTGAGGTGAATGCTTAAGAGGCCAAAACAGCAGTCAGCTACATTGTGCGAGATAAAGTTCTGGCACAGATTTATAGTCGTTTACGTTGATGAAGGCTCTGAGCCTCATACATCAACAAACTAACGGCGTTATGACAACGTGTTGATGTCAACAAACTAAACATTGATACTTTTCTAGAGGATCTTGGTCATCGAGAACCTACTTGGGCAAACACATTTCTCCTTCTTCTGGCTTCCCCTTGGAAACACAAGTGAGTCATCTTTCCTTCTAACTCAAATGTATCATTGAAAACTTCATTAAACAGCACCACTGCAGGGCTTAGTGTTTAGTCTGCTCAACGTCCTCCAGGTTTGTTATCAACCGGTTACAGTTTCCATTTGCAGGTGTTAGATACCAGTTTGGCTGGCTCCTTTCTTCCCCTCTCCCCAACCTCTCTCTCTCTTTGTCATGGCAAACATGACAGAGACTGTCACCAGCCACTGATTTGCAATTTCGTGCAACTCTAGCAGGGTTGATGTTATGAAGAGCGAGTTAGCTCTGCGGTTTGAACTGCACTGCAGCAAAATCGTTTTAAGAAATGCCCTAAATCACCAGACAGCCAGTCACGAGGGAGAGTTCCACCATTTGCACGAAAGCCATTTCAGATTCTTAAAATGACATCAGAAAGACTTTAATGCAAATCTGAGGTGCTGTCAGGTTACTCTGTGGTCGTGCATGTCCCAGTGGGCAGAGCGTGACACTAACACTTTTCTCGAGGAAAAGCTAAATTCTCTGAGTAGCTCAGCAGGCAGGAGAGTAAAAGTGATGGAAAACTCTGTGTTGACACTGTAGGTACTACAATAATCAAGCTACTGAAAACAATTCCTCTGTGTGGATTCCCAAATTAAGTGACAGTAAAGAAAAAAGATGCAGAACAAGCATGTTCCTTTTACTCTGTAGTAAATACCAGTTGAACCATCCATTGTACAAAGTGCAAAATGTTTTACAGGAATACAACCACAGATTCGGGAAAAGCTGCTTATTTATTGTTTTCTCTAAGCGTACTTTTAGTTATGACAACACTTTAATATGTACGAGGTCGAGGAGCATTTCCATGTCAGGCAGAGTCACGCTGGGGATAATAATAGCATGATCGTACAGTGAGAAAGAGACCAAAAGTTCAATTTTGATGGGAGGAACTGAACATTTAATGAGAAATACTATTTTTAATGTGACCTGATAATAATACTAATTTATCTCATCCTACTCTGTCCAAATGCTCTGTCTACACTGATGAAGACTGGTTCACCTCAGGTTTCCCAAATGCCTGGATGAGCTTCAACTAATGTCAGAATGAACTACTTTTAGATTATTTCAGCTAATAATAATTTCACCACTTGGGGGCTCTCATCGAGGCATTTAACTTCAGTCCCTTGATCACTCGATCCTTTAATATGGGGAGAAACAAGAAAAAATGAGACAGTGATGTCATGGCAAATGTTGGGACCACAGCCATGGTTACAACGTGAAAGGCCAGTTCAGACTTTCCTGGAACTTTCAAAATAAATTGCATTAACCTACTTCCGGCACAGCCAGGAAACGGGATAACTGCGGACTTCCTGTAACGTCACTGTCCAAATAAAAGTACCGCTCTTGGTACATCCTGCCTCTTCCACACGGCCTCCAGAGGGACCGGATAGGGGGGACAAGCGTGCTAATGTCTTGTTGCTGGCAAACAGACATAAACTCTTCAAACTGGATCCAAGGGTGTCATACGATCATCGATCATATGCACTGAGTTAAGTACGGATGAATTACTGTCTGTGTATCATTCATGAAAGGGGGTAATAATTAAGGTACAAGCCTGGCTTGACTTTTTCTCTCTGAGGCCTGCAGAAGCAAACTGTGTTCCAGAGAATCCCCTGCAGAGACGCTGTCTCTACGAAGCAGAGTGGAGCGGTTTTCCCAGTCTGGAAGGGGGACAACCGAGACCGCATCAATGTGGTAACATGCAGTTTTGGCCGGCCGACAGAACAGCCGCCACTTTCCGCAGCTAATGAGGTTAGCTGTAGCTAACCGTTTGTTGACTGTGGATGTTTCTTCAAACCTCGACGCCCCGGACAACGTTTCCTCACCACGGTTCATGAAGTTAGGGTTTGGGCAGAGTAATGGAGAGATATTTAGGATAAAATTTTCTAATCGTTTTTAATTTTATGAAGTGTGGTTTTGTTTGTGAAACTCAGCTATCTTGGTGCTAGCAGGCTATCTGCAGCACACATGCTCAGTTTTGTTATCTGTGTTTGTGTGTTTTTAAAGTTAAGACAAACTTTACTTGAAGGGTGATTTTAAACACAGAAGATTGATCATAACGTGCCGTCCGCGCTTATGCATTTAACCCTTTTATTAACGGTATTTTAAAGGTGTGTGTTTGATTCTGATGCTAAGCTATCAGCTTCTTTTGTTAGCTTTAACTGCTAACAGCTAAGAACACGTGCTTGCATACTTAGGCCCCATTTCTCCAGAAAGATTTGGCTCTTTTCCAAAATATTTCCTTAAATATTTTACCATTTACTTAATATTTCTTTAAATATTATTTTAATAAATAAAGGCAGCTAATGAAACACTGTTGAGAATTAGTCATCCAGAAGGTTGGTTTTATTCAGCAGATCATTCTTTAAAACATTATTTTATTAAAATAATATTTTATCTGATCTTCAATTCAATTCAGTTTTATTTATATAGCGCCAATTCACAACACATGCTGTCTCAAGGCACTTCACAAAAGTCAGGTACATATATTCCAGTTAATCCTAATCATTGAACAGTGCAGTCAGATTCAGTTATTTATTCAAATTGGATAAAACGTTTTTCTGTCTAAGGAAACCCAGCAGATTGCATCCAGTCAGTGACTTGCAGCATTCACTCCTCCTGGATGAGCATGTAGAGACAGTGGACAGTCACTGGCTTTGACTTTGCAGCAATCCCTCACATTGAGCATGCATGTAGCGACAGTGGAGAGGAAAAACTCCCTTTTAACAGGAAGAAACCTCCAGCAGAACCAGGCTCAGTGTGAACGGCCATCTGCCACAACCGACTGGGGGTTTGAGAGAACAGAGCAGAGACACAAAGAGAACAAAGAAGCACTGATCCAGGAGTACTTTCTATGGGAAGGAAAAGTAAATGTTAATGGATGTAGCTCCTTTAGTTGTTTCATGTAGAAAGAAAGAACAGATAAACTCTAAGCCAGTTTTTAAGGTTAGAGTCTGAAAGAGAGCACATAGAGTTAGTCACAATAAAAGCTCAGTCAGTAGCCATGTGTGGGAGAGAGAAAGGGTTAAACACTAAAAGACAGGGCCATGTGGATCATCGGTAGAGGGTGAGCATTAAGTTGTTGCCAGCAGAAGCTCGGACGATTCCCCTCTCCAGAAAGGTGTCACAGGTAGACACAGAGCAAGGCCAGGTGTAGCTTTTAGGAAGAGAAAAGAGAGAGAACAAAGTTAAAAGCTGAAATAACAGCAAATAATGCAAAATGGTAGAGTAGTGTAAGAATGTAGCGAAGAGGGTGAAAGTGGTCATTATGTCCTCCAGCAGCCTAAGCCTATAGCAGCATAACTACACAGATAGTTTCAGTTCAGATTATTTAGTTAGACGCCGCTTATTTACAACAATGTCGTCTCAAGGCACCCCACAAAGGGTCCCACTGATGGTCTTTGTTATACTAAAAACCACAAGGATTGGGATACCTCTCTCTGTCAGACTGATTATAACCATTGGAAAAGAGATTGCATTGTGAATGGTTGTCTAAAGATATACTGATTATTGCCTAAGTTGGTTCCAAGACTAACTTAACTTCATTTCCAGATTCTTCAAGATAATCATTGGTTCTCAAACATAAACATTGCATGGTAATGTTGCATCACTCTTTTGGTCATGGTTTTCAATCATCTTTAATCAATTTGTTTATATTGTACATAGCCATTAGTCTTCATTATTCTTTAATTCTGCTTTGTAGTTTAGTTGGATTGTTTTAGCATAGTGAAGAGTTTGTTGATTGAAATATGTTTGACTTTGACTTGACTTATTTTTGTTAATAAATTCTTGTATTTTAAGAAATTGTGTAAATTAATTCCATGTGTGTGCAGAGTTTTGCTGTTCAATAATGTCAGAGCTTGGCTCACACCTTTCTATTTTGTCCTAATACCATCGCCTTACTGGGCTGGTATTCACAGGACAACCCTTAACAGACCGAAATATTATTTGATAAAATGTTAAGGTATTAATATTAAATATTAAATAATATTTTCAGATTCATAATCACAACACAAGTAATGCACTGACACTTTACAACACACATTTTTACTGTCTGTATTCCAATGCACCCGCACTATAGAAATGAGGGTGTATCAAATGTGACATATGTATACTTCATAAATATGACAGGACTTAATTTTCCTCAAAATGTGCCTTATTTGCTTATATTTATATGTAACAACATGACATTTCTACTTTCAAATAACTAATCTTGACTATGTTTTGAAGGGGACATATGCTTTTAAATCCTTCCTTTTCACACTTAAATAATTTAGTTGTGGTCTGTATTTAGTGGAACTGCAATACTTTGGTCTGAATTCCTTGTTATTGTAGCTCCACAGGCAACTCGTTTTGGTACGGTCTCTTTACATGCTATTTAGGCACTTCACACCCCGCCCCCCTCAAGATCAAAGAGCACTGCACTTTAACCCGTTCGGCCATTTTGGGAGTTTGATAATAATAGTCTAGCGCCGCAGAAACAAGACAAAAACTGCTTATCTAATGAAACTATTTAAAACATGCAGTACGGTTCTGTCCTCAAGGAGCTAAAAGCGAACACACGGCACTAACGTAAGCAGAAGACATGATGCTACTGCTATCAAAGCAGTAGCCAGGACGTAGTACCAACACACAATAAATTAATGTCTAAAATAAAGTTTGCTGTAACTGTAGCATTAATAAATATGGCAGATACGCGAACCTGATCAGCTGGAAGACCATGACTGTATTTACCTGTTCAGCAAATACTGTGATGGAATAGTTGGAAAAACGTAACAGATGATAGCGAAAACTGAGCAGATTGGAAAATATGCACAAACAGAACATAAAAACATTTCTGCAACACCTGGAGAGACTAAATTCAACTTTTCTGCACTTCTGCTAAGCTAAGTTGAGAAGAAAATGCAAGAAATTAAATGGAGATAAATTGTTTTGTCCGGATTGCTGAGATGCTATGAACATCAATTTTCGAGTATGGTTTTTAACTGGTCATTTTGACACATGAACATGTTTTCCGTAAAATATTTTGCTGCCTTTACCAGGTTGTCTTTTGGGATTGTCCATTTTCAAATCAACTCTGAAATTCTGTCCATGCTGAAGAAAAGCATTGCACGTTATTCAATTCAATTCAATTCAAAAATACTTTATTAATCCCAAAGGGAAATTAAATGTTGTGGTAGCTCATTATGAAGGTTTCTTCAAAGAGCCGTTGTAGATGCTGATGACTGTGGGCAGGAAGGACATCCTGTAGCGCTCCGTCTTACAGCACGTCTGAAGAGGCCTCTGACCTAAGACACTCTGTTGTTGTAGGACAGTCTCATGAAGAGGATGCTCAGGGTTCTCCATAATGTTCTTCATTTTATGAAGAATCCTTCTTTGCACAATAATCTCCAGATGTTCCAGAGGAGTCCCCAGAACAGAACCAGCCTTCTTTATCAGCTTGTTGAGCTTTTTTAGGTCCCTGCCTCTGATGCTGCTTCCCCAGCAGATGATGGCAGAAGAGATCACACTCTCCACAACACACTTATAGAAGATATGCAGCATCTTGCTGCAAACACCAAAGGACCTAAGCTTCCTCAAGAAGTACAGTCTGCTCTGTACCTTCTTGTAGATGGATTCACAGTTGCATCTCCACTCCAGTCTGTTGTCAGCGTTGAACACTGAGGTATTTATACTCCTGCACCACCTCCACCTCTTCTCCCATGATGAAAATCGTTTTTGACTTATTCCTGTTTCTCTTAAAAATCTACAATCATCTCCTTTGTTTTAGTCACGTTCAAGAGGAGATGATTGTTTCCACACCATGCCACAAAGCGGTCTACCACCTTCCTGTATTCAGCTTCTTGTCCATCTCTGATCCAAACCCCAAACAACTGCAGAATCCAGCGAGTATTTCCTGCAGATGACAGGAGTCATGTCTTGTACTGGAAGTCTGAGGTTGTACAGATTGAAAAGGAATGGTGAGAGTAACAGTCGCCGTGGTTGCTCCTGTTCTGCTGATAACTACTGGTTAGACACACAACCCCTTCAGTCTCACCAAAACTGTGGTCGGTTTGTCAGGTAGTCTTTTGATCCAGGAGATTGTTGAGGGCCTTCCACCTGAGTCTTCTGGAGTCTCTGACAAAAGCAGATCAGGTTGGATTGTGTTAAATGCATTGGAGAAATCAAAGAACATGATCCTCACAGTGCTGCGGCTTGTTTTTCAGATGACAGTTGGGTTTGTTGAAAAGCAGGTGTATGATGGCATCTTCAACTCCAACTCCACAGCGATAAGCAAACTGAAGGGGGTCCTGAGTTTATTGTTTGCTTACTCAAGTGTGGCCAACAGGAGTCTCTCTAGGACCTTCGGCAATGGGATGTCAGGGCAACAGGTCTATAGTCATTGGAGGACTGATGGTGAGTTTTCTTTGGTACCGAACAAGACAGGAGGTTCTGGTTGAAGAGCGTTGCTGCAGAAATCCCCCCACAGAGATGCTCTGCACAGCCCTTCAGGACTCTAGGGCTGACATGATCTGGACCTGCAGCCTTATTCCGATTCAGTCTCTCCAGTTGCAATCTTCCACCTGACTTCTTGAGGGGACACAAGGTGGAAGGGGGTGGCAAAGGAAGCATCAGCACTCTAGGATATGGTTGAAGGGCAAAAACAGAGGGAAGATAAAACATTTGAGGTGTTTACTGGACAAGCTGTGGGTCCTTGTGGGTCAAAGGAGGGTGGGATGTCTGTTTGGCTGTGAGCAGGAGGGAGGATGCTGATGTGCTTGTTTGAAACCGAAACCTATTGAAGAATGTGTTCAGTTCATTGGCTCTGTCCAGACCTCCATCTGTCTGATCATCCTCTGCTTGAAGCCTGTAAACTTCTTCATCCCTGACCACACATCTCTGATATTGTTTGGCCTGAGCTTGCTCTACAGCTTCCTCTTGTACACCTCCTTGCTTTCTCTTATCTTGACTTTAATTAGCTTCTGTATACTCCTCAATAATTCCCTGTCTCCCTCTCTGAAGGGTTTTTTTCTCATTAAGCAGGTCCTTCAGGTCACTGGTGATCCAGGGTTTGTCATTGGGGAAGCATCTCACGGTTCTGGTGGGGATGATGTTATCCACACAGAAGGTTATATAATTGGTTACACATTCAGTCATGGCATTGAGGTCCTCTCCATGTGGCTGGCACAGTGCGTCCCAGTCTTTAGCCTCAAACCAACCTTGCAGAGCTTCTTCAGCTTCCTGTGACCATTTTCTCACAGTCCTCTTTATTACAGGTTGCCTCTGAACAAGGGGCTTGTATTTCGAGCAGAAAAAAACAGGATTGTGATCTAATTTGCCTAGAGGAGGTCTCGCTGTAGAGATGTATGAGTCCTTGACATTTGCATAAAACAAATCCAACGTTTTTTTTTTCTCTGGTAGAGCAGCTGACAAACTGTTGAAATGTTGGAAGTGTAGCAGAGAGTGAAGCATGGTTAAAATCACCAGATATTGCCACAAAGCATTGGGGTTTTGTGTCTGTAGCTTAGCAACAACTGAGCTGATGGCATCACATGCAGTGTCGGCAACAGCGGAAGGTGGAATGTAAACTGTTGCCAAAATAACACTGGTGAACTCTCTGGGTAAATAATATGGACGAAAACTTATTGCCAACAGTTTAATATCTGGACTGCAGAGACGACACTTCACAGTAACATGTCCTGGATTACACCATCTGTTGTTCACAAGTACTGCCAGTCCACCTCCTTTACATTTGCCGCTCCTCTTTAAATCTCGGTCTGCTCGTATGGTTAAAAAGCCCGGCAGAGAGACACTGGAGTCTGGGATATGATCCTGCAGCCATGTCTCAGTAAAATACATAATACTGCATTCCCGGTACTCTGGCTGGGTCCTTTGTAAGGCTTGGAGTTCATCCAAGTTGTTTCCCAATGATCTCACATTGCCCATCATAATCGACGGAAGAGATGGTTTGAACTTCCTCCTTCTCTCTCTTCTCTTTGCTCCTGCTCTGCATCCACGGCGTCTCCTTTTAAACTCATCAGGGATTTGGGGTTGCAGTTGAAGTATTATTTGAGCTTTTGAGATATTAATCAGCTGCTCCCGGTTGTAAGAAACAACCCCGTTGCCATGGCAATGCATCATAACAAATGTCCAAAAGTAGAAAAGTATTGGGAAAAATCCTCCAAGCTGCACAGCATCCGACACCGGAGAGGACAGTGGCCCAAAAAAAAAAATCAACTGTATCCACCACAAGAGGAAGAGTTCCCAAAAAAGAATAAATCAAAATCAAAAGTAACAGAGCTACTCCAACCTGCTGCCATCTTGAGCGGCGCAATTCTAGAATAATACTGCTACCACCATGTTTTACCATGGGAATGGAGTGTTAATAACATTTTGCATGTAGGTCAACAACTTCCATTTTTGCTTCATTTGGTCAGGGCTAACTCCTATAAAATGTTTGCTGTCTTTCCGTAAATGGCTTGTGTTGTTCATTAAGATTTTTTAAAGTATACTACTATGCTGGATATTTATCTGATGAATATGCTTTATAGTTTTGATATATCAAATGTCTTTTATTTTAGTCCATTTTAGATTCAAACCTCCTCTACCGATAATTTGCTTCTAAATGTTTTGTAAATTTATAGCCATTGTCTCAAATAATTGGGTCTCTTGTTCCCGAAGACCATGGGTTCTTATTTCTTTCTTTGAAGCACTGAACATTTGGCATGCAAGTCAAGCATTTAAAATGACATCTGAATGCCAAATAAGTGTGCTTGCCTTATTAGAAAATTTTCAGAATGACAGAAGAAGATACCACTCGTCTCTGTTGACTAATCGTTTTGAAGCTGATAAATACATGACTAGACACTCGAGAGCCAACAAGTTAGCTGTGGTTAAGAATCACAGGTTTGCTTTAGGCAACGCTAGACCTTTTATTAGCAATGTACAGAGGAGGGTAGACTATCCAACAATTGTAATCAAGTAAGAGTAGCAATACTACAATATATATTTTACTATATATTAAATAAAAAGCAGTTATCCACAAAATTACACAAATAAGAGAAAAAGTAATAGGTAAAAAGGCAACTTAAGTGTTCACTAGAGTAGTACTGTTTATTCTGATTTAATTTGCGAAAATTATGTATTCATAAAGGCAAAGTATAAAATTAGGAGCAGATCATGGTACTCAGTATTATAAGGTATTATAGGTAATAAAATGAAAAATGAGTAAAAAATAAAGAACATCATTACACACAAATCCAAATCTCAGTTTTCCACAACATCATCTACTGTAAGTGTTGGATACCAACACTTAGAGTAGGTAATGTACACATGATAGAACAGTGCAAAGTACTACCAGTGACTATATCTAATGTTTACTATATATATATTCACTTGACCTCCAAATGGCAGAACTTCAGCAGATAGAAAATAAGAGACAAGCGTGTCTGTGTCTATTGCATTTTTGGTTAAAACAAGTTTGTTCATCATTCAGTGAAGTAACTTGAGATGGGTAGAGTTGCCAGAAATTCTGTTCAATAGCATTTCTGCATTCCTATTCCTTGAAAATAATTTTATTCAAGTTGAAGTAAAAAGTATAGTGCAGCAGAACTACTCCTAGAAATACATTAGAATTGAGAACAACATTTTTAATATGGATTTACAAAATGGTATCCCAATATTATAAAACAAAATCTCCAGCTCAAAGTGAAGAGACAGAAACCCTCCAAAACCTAAAAAGTGCAACATATTAGTGAAGTGACAATATGAAGACATGAGATAAACAGGTATTAACGTTGACATAAAGCTTATAGTTGGAGTGGCTTAGGTTATCCTGAGCTATCTCTGTAGTTATGCTGCTATAGGCTGGAGGACATAATGACATAATAATTCTCAAACTACTCTCCAATTTTGCATTATTTGCAAATTATTTCACCTTTTAACTTTATGCTTTCTTTCTGTTTTGTCTCTCCCAGAAGCTATATCTGACCTGGCTCTGTGTTTAGCTGTGGCACCTTCCTGGAAGGGGATATCAGCTGAGCTGCTGCTTCCAAATAGCCACTATGGGTTTGCTGACTGCTTTTCTCTCTTAGCATTCACTCCTTGAGCTTCATGAGGTGGTCACCTGAAATAGTTTTTCAAAGAGTCTTGAAAGAACTACCCAGAGGTTCACTGAGAGATGGCCAAAAGTTAATATTTCAGTGATCACAGCAAAGGGCGGCTACTTTAAGGAATCTAAAATATAAAACATATTTAAAGTTCTTTTACATTTTTTTGTTTGCCACATAAATGCATATGTATTCATTCACAGTTTTGATGCATTCAGTGAGAATCTACGTACAATGTAAATAGTCATAAACATAAAGAAAACCATTAAATGAGAAAGGCATTCTAAAACTTTTGACCGGTAGTGTATATTTCCGTTATTGTGGGCAATAAATTAATTCAAGCCACAAATATTGTAGTTTTGACGAAAATTGAATCTGGAAGACTCACCCCCTCCTCTACTCCATCCAATGACTCCACCATGCGTCCCCGCTCCAGCCACTCAGCATCGAGTCCGCATTTCCTCTTCAGCCAATCACCGTCCAAGGCTCCGCTTTAAAGATCTTCACTCACGGACTTCGTCGCTCTTCAAGCTAAGCTGCGACCCTCCTCCTCCCCACCTCCACCATCTGGCTTCCTAGCTCCTCCCAATTTCCCTACCTCTTTAAGCCTCCACTCCACCACCAGTAGGATCCCAGGGGGAAGACATCTCTAATTCTATGCATTAGTTCTTCATTCAAGCTCAAGTCATTCTCAGCGTTCGTGTCTTCCTCCGGGGTCTGAGCGTCAAAGAAATGAATATTTGTAAATAAAGTTCTCTAATCGCCAACAACAACATGTTGAACGAACGTGTACTAAAACTTAACTGAAGGGATGACGCAGCTCTCCAGTAACAGTAGGCGGATGAAGGAAACCCTATCCTTCTGGATGTCCAGGCGAGGAGCCTTGGGGAAAATCTTGTTTTTTCAGGCATTCCTGAGTGCACAGAAGATGATCCAGAGGCCACCGTGCTCAGAAACCCGAGCAACATCAAAAAGACCATCCTATTCTACCACGTCCATTGTCTGGGAGCGAACAGCCTGACAAGCGCTAGCCGAGACCCGCTGTAGCAAAATTCGAAGACTTCCTCAAAAAGGTGTGAAGTGCAACTTATTGTGACTGATTTTGATGTGTGCATCTCTCCAATCCCAAGTTTCTGTTTTCTTTCATTTTTCACACAGACACAAACACACACATAAAAGAAGATGCTTACAGCACATACTTAGTTTAGACCGTATACTTAGTGATATAAACTCAATACGATTTGTCACTTGGAATGTGTGTGGAATTGGAAATAATTTAAAAAGCATAAGATCGTAGAACAAATAAAAAACTTTGACATTGTCTTACATGAGGGAAACCACATATCCAAATCTGAGCCGAATCCACTAAGAACACCACAATTTCTTTAAAAAATCCTTTAGCTAACTATAACTCAAAGCTTATAGGACTAGCTGCATTAATTAATAGAAGGATACAGTTTACATACAAATGTGGATGACTAAAAAATTTATCACAGTCTCTTTCCTGCCCTTTTAACTCAGACTGGCACAGCACTTGTTGTGGGAAAAGATTTTAACCTCACTCTGAACACAGAGTTAGAGAAGCTCAGCAGGTCATCTGCACTTCGTAACTTGCAGTCAGTTAATACACTAAAGCAGTATATGAAATATTTTGGTTTGTGTGATGCCTGGCACTCATGTCACCCATCAGATGAGGAATTGACTTTTTTTCACCGGTTCACCACTCTTACTCTCGTATAGACATGGTATAGACAATCGTATAGAAAATCAGCATCTCTGTTATGAGGGAGGTATGTGAGGCAAAATTCTTCTCATTTCCTTAAACAACCACACAGCAGTAACTATAATGGTAATGGAAAAAACATTAACACCACCTGTAAAACCTTGGAGGTTTACTTCATTGCTTAAAGATGAAGATTTCACCAGGTTCTTTAAGAGAGAGTGGACAGATTTTTAAAAAATAAATGATCAACCTACTTTCCCTTCTGGTGTCCTCTGGGAGGCTGCAAAAGTTGTTATGAGCGAGAAAATAATTTTTTATTCATGTGACGCGCCACAGGAAAACCAGGAACATCAGGAAAAACATGAGGAAAAACCGTCAATTTCTGAGAATAGTGATTTTCGTTTTATTGCAAAATTTGCAAGTTGAAACTATGAAGTATCCACTATGTTCTTTAAATGACAGTTTCAGAGGTTTTAAAATGGTAAATTTTATATTTAAACTCTGCTTGTTTTCAGCCTAAAACTCAGCCAGCTCGTATTTACATTTTGGGGAGGGGAAAAGCCTCAGCTCATTTCTGTAGCTGCTTCATTTGGCTCCTTGCTGGCTTTTGTTCTGCTTGTCCACCAATAACCAGCGTGCTTCAAGAAACCTCGTGGCTACTTAACAGCTCCTGTAAAAAATAATGTGTTTCTCCACGATGGACCAAGCTCAACATGTTGCAAACTAACTGAATCTCGGCTGTTACAGCGCTTCGCTGTCGGAGTGCATGTTCAGCAGTACCGCGGCCGCCGGACTCTCTTCAGATTCTGAATCAGAAGGAGATGAAGCGGAAGATGATAGCGACTGCATTACTTTGAAGAACATTCCTAGTTTGCAGCTGTCTTCAAACCAAGACGAGGATGACGAAGAAAGCTTTGGACTGGCAGCGAAGGAGCTACAACGTAAGATATCAGAAGCTATTGCTATCACAACATTTGAGGAAAACAGAGAGTGAAATGGAGAAGATACGTAACTTTAACTGTAAATGCTACGGAAGAAGAAAGGAGAACTCTTCACTTGTAGCCGCAAACTTTCTCCAGAGCTCATGTACAAAATACGGATGGATTCTTTAGCAGCAGAAAGGGAGTGGCAAGACATGAAAATCATCTGACATCTTGAAGCAAACTGGCATACAGTAAAACCTTCAGCAATGACAACATCCACCAATAAGACACTAATGAAAAGGAAACACGCCAGGACAACTTATTTGATTTGGGGGCATCGAAGTCTGCAGGAATACCTTTCAGTTTCCCATGGGTTGAGTTTGACAAATTAAAAAAAAAAATCTACCATTATGCATCATATTGAAAATAGATCATGTATTTTCAGCGAAGCAGACAAGTTCTCGTAAACTTGTCCAGTCAAATATTAGAAGCTGAGAGAAATATTTCCTTTGTTTCCCCTGTTCAGAATTTCCCCAGATTTTCCCCTGTTCAGAAACAACTGTTCAAAAGATGTAAGCTATTAGCCCATAGCTCTATTCATACCTGCACACATAAAATGAAGACTGATAAACAATATTTCTGCATGCTATAATAATCTTTGGACATTTTGTATTACATATTAAGAAGAACACATCCATATTACCCTGATATGTTACTAATTGCTGTGAGATAGGATTTCAAACTCTGCCTGAGGCAGAACATTTAATAGACTGGAACTTTAAGTGAGACTTATCGAAAAACCAGAGGAAACCAAACCAATCACCAGAATGCAGAGATTAGGTTGCAGTCATGATGCAATTTGCAGACATACATAATATAATAATAAATTGTAATGCAGTGCTGTAAATTATCTTTACATAGAAAAATACTACTATGAGTTCAGTGACACAAGTCTGTTGCAGTCAGTTGGGTTTTGTTGACAAAAAAGTTGGGGGGGTGGCTATTAAGTTATTCAAATTAGCAGCTTTTGTCACCGCCCTGCTTTCAGGGAGAGAAAACAACGAATCTTTCAAGGCTGATTTCTCAGAAAAGTAGTCTGGTGAGTGCAGGCATTCAGATGGTCATATCTTCTTCAATTCTTTTTCGATTTCCACAAGTTTGACATCATTGGAAAGCTTAGACTCCACTCTTTAATGATCTGTAAATAACTCAAAATGAGCCCGGGTAGACTTGTTCCTGGTTTTGCCACGGCCAAATAGATACAAAAAAATAAGAAATAGCAGCTGAAGTGGGACTAAAACAAAAAATAAAATACTTAGATATGCAACATCCCAAGAAGAAAATGCGTGAAATGACATAAGAAAGCTAAAATTAGAACTTAATAAAAAAATAGGGGCAAGAACACAATTCCAAATACAGAGATTATGGTTGGAGAACTTTGATCATTGTATTAAATCTAGCAAACGTCTTGCACGTCAATCAAAAAAGAAAAATGAACAAGCAAGAATTTTAACAATAACTGACAGTATTGATATGCCAACTAATGATCCTAAAGAAATTGATCAAATTTTTAGACAATATTTTACAAAAAATTAACTCAAATAATATTGATCCTTCCAACTCTGACATAGGGAAAAATGAAAAAAGATCAGTCTTCCCAAATTAAATGAGGAACAGAAACAGGCCCTGGAGTTAAATTTAGCAGCAAGTGAACTCTATGAAGCAGTAAAGAGTATGCCTAATGGCAAAGCTCCAGGACCTGATGTCTTCTCTGTAGAATTCGACAAAGAGTTCTGGCCACTGCTGACCCCCACCTTCCAACCAGTGATTGTTATGATTTGGGGTTGTTTGGTTTTTGATTTCTGGGTTTTTCTTATATTTCTCTCACAGTTTTTGAATCATGCTTCTGTTTATTATTTTTCTGTTCATGTTTTAGTTTTGTTCATGTTTTAATTTTTTTTTTTTCTCAAGAGTCTCTGTTCTTGCTCCAGCCACGTTTTGTCTGTTAATTATCTTTATCCGGTTCACCTGCTTCAAACTAATCTGTCTCCTAGCTCCACCTGGTTTACTCTCCTTATATTCACTCCTGTTCAGTTGTTCAGCGCGGAAACATTTTTCAAACCACATCTTGTTTTTCCAAATCATGCTCTTGTCTTGTAGTTCATTCCATGCCTATCTTGCCTGCCCGTTTATTGTTTTGTTCCTGGCTCTTCTGAGAGTGAGTTTTAGTTTTTTATTAAATCGTTTTCGCACTTACCATCACGCTGCCTACTCGTCTGCATTCTGGGGTTCAGTGATCACAGAAATTTAGAAAACCAAGATACTCTCTCCAAACATTAATTGTACTAACATAAATCTTATCCTGAAACTAGATAAAAATCCCACACTTCCATCTAGCTACTGTCCAATTTCACTTATAAATGCACATCAGTATGCAACAAATAATACGAGAAGACTCATCAGTCTAATAGACTATTATTACATTCAGAATAAAAGCAGTTTAATTGTTTCATTAGATGCAGAGAAAGCTTTTGACAAGGTTAACTGAAAATTTCCTAATTGCTACCTTACATTCATTTCGATGTGGATATACTTTTTAGTGATGGATCAAACTACTATATACTCACCTAATGCTTGTATAAAAATAAATGCGTGAGTCACCAGACAGAGCTGTCCACTGTCCCCCTCACTGTTTGCTATATTCATTTAACCACTGGTAGCTGCAGTTCATCAAAGCAAAACTATTTATGGAATTCAAACAGCTAATAGAATCCACAAAATGTGTTTATATGCTGATGATGTGTTGCTCTTTCAGGAAAATGAAACCCCTAAGAGAGACAATAACCCTTCCTATCAAGGACCCTTCCTATCCCAAAATACCCCCCCTATCTCCTCAAATATGTCTTTTTCTCCAACAGTTCATTTACAGATTGGAAACATCAGGTACCTGGGCATCAATATTTGCAACAGGCTGAATGAGCTGACACATTTAAACTATACCCCGTTACTCACATTAACAGAAGACAACCTGACATGTGGAGAACTCTCCCTAACTGTGACTCCCTCCAAGTGGACAAACGGACACAACGCGTTCTTGGTATTTACTGGCATTTAATCAGACACTTTGTCATCAACGATGCCGTAAGAACTGTACAAAAATACAATTAACACTTTTCACACAGAAAGCATTCTCATAGAGAATAAACAAAGAATGCAATTTAACAACAAAACATTCACAATCAGTAATTTCACTTACAAAAATATCAACATTCTGTACCTCATTGGCCGCACAAACCCGAAGGGGTCAATAAACACCTCACAGAGTACGTTTTCTTTACATCTTCACTGCACAAAACTTCGCCGCATGCTTCCTCAAGTCTCTCTGTCTTATCTTAATATAAAAAAAACATAAAAACACGCTGCCCTCTACTGAGCATGGCGTGCAACCAAAATATCAATCCAAACCCAACAACAACTTAAACATTGGTTCCACCCTGAAACATTCATGCAACCCTTATATATGCATTTTACATCAATATTACACTCAGATATTAATAACCCTGAATCATTTTACTTTAACTTATTTATTTTAAAACTATGAAAATGACCAAAATGCATAACTGCCATTGATGGCAGCCACACTCCCACCAACTCATAATGATTTCAAACCAAACTTGAATACAAAGAAAAAAAATAAATAAATAAATGGTGTCATAGTCTAACATCAGTCATAGAAACCAGAGTTCTGAGCTACTCAGATTCAAGTAGAGTAACTGTTTTGTGGATAGGCCTCTCAAGATATGCTGGCTTGTTAACTCTTTTTCCTTGGTCATCTAGTGTCGCATCACTCATCAGCAGTTCGAGTTTGCTAATGACTCCATCTTCACTAGGGTACACTTTAGTGACCTTGGCCAGCTTCCACTCATTTCTGGGTAGACCTTTGTCCATCAGAATCACAATATCATTGATCTTGGCATTTCTCTGTGTCTTGTGCCATTTGTCTCTCTGCTGTAGATTCAGCAAGTATTCCCTCTTCCATCTGGTCCAAAATTCATTGGCCAGGTATTGTACCTTGCGCCATCTTTTACGAAGATAAAGGTCTTCTTTCACAAACTTACCAGGTGGTGATAAAACAACTGAAGACTTCATGGTCAGGATGTGATTCGGTGTAAGAGGCTGTGGAGAGGTGGGATCACTGAGCATGTGAGTTGTTAAGGGCCTACTATTTATGATTGCCATAACTTAATTATGTACGTAAAGTATGTACATAAAGATGAAATGTCATGTCGTTTGGAGGAATGATCCAAGATGGATGTCAACACACTTCTTATCGTCCTGATCTGCCTTTCCCAGGCTCCACCAATATGGCTAGCAGATGCCAGAGAAAATCTGGACCAGTGAATTAGTTAGAAGCAATTAGGTCTTTTGCTGTCAGCCCCGAGATGCATGATCCGCAGGATTGTTCTCAGAGGTTACATATCTCCATTGATCTGGATCAGAACCGTCTTGTATGCGCTGAATGCGATTCGCCACAAATATTTGAAATCGTCTAGCGTCGTTGTTAATGTATCCAAGAACGACCTTCGAATCTGTCCAGAAGAATTCTTGGGCTTGAACCTCCGGCTCCTTTTTAAGCAGGTCACTTGATCGGACAGCAAAAACAGCTGCTGACAGCTCAAGCCTGGGTACTGTGATGACCTTTGTAGGAGTCACCTTGGCCTTGCCTATAACTAGAGAACAGTGGACTTGGTTTGATACACTGACTGTTCTCAAGTAAGAACATTTTCCGTACCCTTTGACACTTGCATCTGAGAAATGATGCAACTCATATCGTTCAACCTTCTCAAAATCCTTTGGGAGGTAACACCTTTGAATTTTGATGTCAGCCAGGTTCTTTAAATCTAACAGCCAAGACTCCCATCTTGGTTTCAGATCGTCTGCCAACCTCTCATCCCATCCAATCTTGTCTCGACACATCTGTTGGAGAATTTGCTTCCCAACCAGAACAAATGGTGCCACAAACCCAAGAGGGTCATAGATAGATGCCACGGTTGATAAAACTCCTCTTCTAGAAAGTGTCCATTCATCTACAATCACTCCGAATTGGAACTGGTCTAAAACAACACACCATTTGATTCCCAAAGCTCTCTCAATTTGTGATCTTCTGAGAGCCAAGTCACGATTTCTTACCGAATCTGCACAGTCATCCTCTGGAATGAATGCAAGTACATCACGGTTGTTGGACTTAAACTTGTGAATTTGCAGTTTGCCAGCACTGCAGAGTTGTCTTGCTTCTTTTACCAACTTTATACCTTCATCTTTGGTTGCAACACTTGTCAGTCCATCATCCACGTAAAAATTTCGTTCGATGAACTGGATGGTCGTTTCACTGTAGTGACCTTGACTTTGGGCAGCAACATGCTTCAACCCAAACCTGGCGATGATGCAGCTCCAAACAAATGAACTTGCATGCGATAGACCGATGGTTGAGACTGGACGTTTCCATCATCCCACCAGAGAAATCTCAAGTAGTCCTGGTCTTCTGCTTTAACGTGAAATTGATGGAACATACGCTGAATGTCGCACATTATGGCGATTTGTCCCTTACGGAAACGGCAGAGAACACCTATCAGGCTGTTCGTTAATTCTGGCCCAGTGAGCAGGTAGTCATTTAATGACACACCCTCGAACTTTGCTGAGCAGTCTAATACGATCCGTATTTTCCCTGGTTTGTGTGGGTGATACACTCCGTGATGAGGAATGTACCACACAGGGGTGTTGTTGATTTCATCTTCTGGGACCTTTTCTGCATCGCCATTTGTTATGATTTCATTCATAAAGGTTGTGTAGTCCTTTTGGTATTGTTTATCTCTTTCAAATCTCCTTTTCAAGCATCGGAGCCTGTGAAATGCACATATCTTGTTATCTGGGAGATTTGGTCGATCTTTCTTGAAAGGGAGTAGCATTTCACAGTTACCATCTGCTTTAATTTTGATTCCTTCTTCCATTATGGTTATGAAACGCAAATCTTCCTGAGATAAATTTGCATCTTCAACTCTCCTCTCACTGAAGTCAGACTCAAACATCCTCAACACCTCTAGTGGAGAAATGAACTCGTTAACATGAGTTCGAGATATGTATTTCACTTCATTTGTGAGGTTCTTAAATGTCTGTACTTGAGGTTTCACGGACTTCATGATCTTGTGGCTGCTTCCAATTGCATCACCATAGTGAACACATGGGCTAACACAACCGATTATGCTCCATCCAAGATCTGTTTTTTGAGCAAATGGCTCATTGTCTTTACCCGGCACTACTTCTTGGGGTAACAAAGCCTGTCAACAGTTGTAACCTATGAGCAGTCCTACATCACACTCGATCAATGGAGCAATCTCCTCTGCAAGATGTTCTAGATGTGGCCATGCTCTTGCAATTTGTGGTGTTAGAATTTAATTTGGATTAGCAGGAATGAACTCTCTTGAATAGGTTACAGGGAGAGAAATCTTTGATGAATAGAAACCTCTCACCTGCAGTCCAACTAACCTCTGACTTGGGATGATTGTATTTCTGGATGAAAGTGTGGAGAGTTTTAACTACACAGGTTCTCCTTTTATTTTCAGAACTTCTGCCTTATCTTGCATGATGAATGTAGTATCGCTTCAGACGTTCTTGAACTGATTTTTCGTTGAATTTCCTACATTTCTGAATGCCACGATTCCGTTTTTCACAGAAGATGCACCCTTTAAGTTCCATGTTCTCTTCAGAGTTGCTTAAAAGCACCTTTGCACCAACATTTCGTGCCTTTGTTGTCTTTACCTTTTCACCACCACTAGACTTCAAGGCGTGAAGAGATGTCACTGAATTGCAAGCTATTTTTGCTTCTTTTGTGATGAATTCCACAAACTGACTGAATGTAGGAAATTCATTACAAGCTTCTTCAATCTCATTCACCTTTCTGTTCCAGCTGACTACCAGCCAACCAGGAAGCTTTGTGAGAAGTTTTTGATTTTCATCACAGATGTTCAGTACTTCTAGACTCTTAACCTGGGACATTGCAGCCTGGCAGCCCCTATGGAAGTCTGAAAAATCCCTCAGCTCAACACTGTCTCTGGGTCCTCTTTTGGGCCATGATGCAAGTTTATCCTTGAAAGCTTTAGCTATCACAAATGAGCTTCCAAATCTTTCCTCCAGGATGACCCATGCTGAATCTTAAGCTGCATCTGTTCCCAATAGGAAATAGCTTTCAATGGCTTTTCTTGCAGGTCCACCAACATATTTACGAAGGTAAGACCCTTTCATTTACTGGAATATTTTTCCTGCCTATTAGAGTTTGAAATTACATCTTTCAGTCCTTGTATCTTAGCAGCTCTCCGGTAAAAACAGAAGGTTCAGGTACTGGGAGACGGCCTACATTAATAGACTCTGCTATTGCTTCGGCAATAACTGTGACACTTTCTGCCTGGTGTGTCACAGGATGCTCATGGGAACCTCTTTTAGCTCCCGAAGATCGATGATGCTCAGCTGCATGATTATGAAGTAACTGTGTTATTTCTTCATCTGAGCTTGCTTCTTGTTCATAAACTTGCAGCCGCGCCTTTGCTGCACTTAACTTTGCTGCACTTAACTTCTTAACAGTCTGAAGGCGCTCTATTTTTCTGCGTTTCTCTTCTAGTGCTTTCTTTCTTACTGCATTCTCTTCTTCTTGTAATGCAATCTTCTTTCTGTCTTCTTCCTCAAGGTTTTCAAGTTTTTGTTGTACTCGTACTCGTACTCGTCGTCTTCCGCTTATCCGGAACCGGGTCGCGGGGGCAGCAGACTCAGCAGAGACACCCAGACGTCCCTCTCCCCAGACACCTCCTCCAGCTCCTCTGGGGGGACCCCAAGGCGTTCCCAGGCCAGACGAGAGACATAGTCCCTCCAGCGTGTCCTGGGCCGTCCCCTGGGCCTCCTCCCGGTGGGACGTGCCTGGAACACCTCCCGCGGAAGGCGTCCAGGAAGCATCCGGTATAGATGCCCGAGCCACCTCAACTGGCTCCTCTCGATGTGGAGGAGCAGCGGCTCTACTCCGAGCCCCTCCCGAATGGCCGAGCTCCTCACCCTATCTCTAAGGGAGTGCCCGGCCACCCTACGGAGGAAGCTCATTTCAGCCGCTTGTATCCGGGATCTCGTTCTTTCGGTCATGACCCAAAGTTCGTGGCCATAGGTAAGGGTAGGAACGTAGACCGACCGGTAAATCGAGAGCTTCGCTTGTCGGCTCAGCTCTCTCTTCACCACAACGGACCGGCACAGCGCCCCCATTACTGTGGCAGCCGCACCGATCCGTCTGTCGATCTCCCGCTCCATTCTTCCCTCACTCGTGAACAAGACCCCGAGATACTTGAACTCCTCCACTTGAGGCAGGAACTCCCCTCCAACCTGAAGAGGACAAGCCACCCTTTTCCTTTTCCTCTGACTTGGAGGAGCTGATCTTCATCCCAGCCGCTTCACACTCGTCTGCGAAACGCCCCAGTGCATGCTGTAGGTCTTGGCTAGAGGGGGCCAGCAGGACCACGTCATCTGCAAAAAGACGAGGGACACAGTCAAATGCCTTCTCCAGGTCCACAAAACACATGTGAACCGGTTGAGCAAACTCCCATGAGCCCTCGAGTACCCTGTAGAGGGTATAGAGCTGGTCCAGTGTTCCACGACCGGGACGAAAACCACACTGCTCCTCCTGAAGCCGAGGTTCGACTATCGGCCGGACTCTCCTCTCCAATACCCTGGCGTAGGCCTTACCAGGGAGGCTGAAGAGTGTGATCCCCCTGTAGTTGGAACACACCCTCTGCCAGTCAAGAGGCACTGTCCCCGACCGCCATGCAGTGTTGAAGAGGCGTGTCAACCATGACAGCCCCACAACATCCAGAGATTTGAGGTACTCGAGGGCGGATCTCATCCACCCCCGAAGACCTGCCACCGCGAAGCTTTTTAACCACCTAGGTGACTTCAACCTGGGTGATGAAAGAGTCCAACCCCGAGTCCCCAGCCTCTGTTTCCACCAGGGAATGCATGATGGCAGGATTGAGGAGATCCTCAAAGTACTCCTTCCACCGCCCGATAATGTCCCCAGTCGAGGTCAGCAGCCTCCCACCCCCACTATAAACTGTGTTGGCGAAGCACTGCTTCCCCCTTCTGAGGCGCCGGACGGTTTGCCAGAATCGCTTCGAGGCCGACCGGTAGTCCTTCTCCATGGCCTCACCGAACTCCTCCCAGGCCGAGTTTTTGCCTCTGCCACAGCCCAGGCTGCAGCATGCTTGGCCTCACGGTACCCGTCAGCCGCCTCAGGAGTCCCACTAGCCAACCACAGCCGATAGGACTCCTTCTTCAGTTTGACAGCATCCCTTACTGCCGGTGTCCACCACCGGGTTCTGGGATTGCCGCCGCGACAGGCACCGCAGACTTTACGACCGCAGGTACGGGCAGCAGCATCGACAATAGATGCGGAGAACATGGTCCACTCGGACTCTATGTCTCCAACATCCCCCGGAATCTGATCAAAGCTCTCCCGGAGGTGGGAGTTGAATACATCCCTGGCCGAGGGCTCCGCCAGGCGTTCCCAGCAGCACTATGCGCTTGGGCCTGCCAAGTCTGTCCGGCTTTCTCCTCCTCCAGCGGATCCAACTCACCACCAGGTGGCGATCAGGGGACAGCTCAGCCCCTCTCTTCACCCGAGTGTCCAAAACATGCGGCGAAGGTCTGATGATACGACAACAAAGTCGATCATTGACCTCCTGCCTAGGGTGTCCTGGTGCCAAGTGCACTGATGGACACCCTTATGCTTGCACATGGTGTTCATTATGGACAACCCGTGACTAGCACAGAGGTCCAATAAAAAAACACCACTCGGATTCAGATCGGGGAGGCCATTCCTCCCGATCACGCCTCTCCAGGTGTCACTGTCCTTTCCCACGTGGGCGTTGAAGTCCCCCAGCAGAATAATGGAGTCCCCGGGAGGGGCACTATCTAGCACCCCCGACAGGGATACCAAGAAGGCCGGGTACTCCGCACTACCGCTCGGCCCGTAGGCCGAAACGACAGTCAGAGACCTATCCCCGACCCGAAGGCGCAGGGATGCGACCCTCTCATCCACCTGGGTAAACCCCAACACGAGACGGCTGAGCTGGGGGGCAACAAGCAAACCCACCCCAGCCCGCCGCCTCTCCCCGTGGGCCACTCCAGAGTAGAAGAGAGTCCAGCCCCTCTCAAAGAGATGGGTTCCAGAACCCACGCTATGCGTGGAGGCGAGCCCGACTATTTCTAGTCGATATCTCTCGACCTCCTGCACAAGCTCAGGATCCTTCCCCCCCAGCGAGGTAACATTCCACGTCCCTAGAGGCAGCCTAAGCATCCGGGGATCAGGTCGCTGAGGTCTCCACCTTCGTCCGCCACCCAATCCTCTTTGCACCTGTCCCTCACGGTTCCCCCTGCAGGTGGTGGGCCCACTGGGGGATGGCCTCGCGTCTCTCGTTCGGGCTTGGCCCCCGGAGGAGCAACCCGGCCACCAGGCGCTCTCCGACGAGTCCTGACCCCAGGCCTGGCTCCAGGGTGGGACTCCGGCTCCGCCGTACCGGGCGACGTCACGTGCCTCGATTTAATGGTCGTCATGAAGGATTCTTGATGGGTCAGACAAAGAGCCGTTCAAGAATCAATCCTTTAAGTTCTTGTTGTTCACTTTCTATCTCTTGCAGGACCTTTAGAGCACCCTGCGTGGCAGCTAACTATGTTGCAGCCTCTTGTCTCCTAGCAGAGGAAAGGCTTGACTGATGTGACTTAATGCTTCAACTACTCGCAGAGCTTAAACTTCTTTGAGAACCTTTACTTGTGCTTTTAATAGCTGAAGAGGAAAACACAAAACCAGACTCAGGCCAGACAAAATTCTCTTTCTGATTATCTTTATAATCTTTGTTATCCTTGTTATGAAGATAAGTGGATGCATTTTCTAAAATTATTTTGGATACAGCATCACAGGTGTCAGCTCTGCGCCGTATCTCACTACCTGGGTAAGCACATTTGCGCAGTTCTTCATAACTATGGTTCACGTCTGCGGATGCACAACTTATCTTACTCATCAACTCCTGCACGACCTCAATAGTGGAAAGTCCCCCTATCGTTCTTTTAGCTTGCTTTGCAGTCACTTTCCATTTATCATAAGCAATGGTAAAACGATCCTGCAGTTTTTTTGTTTTATTGTCATACAGTTCTTGAGCCTTCTCAGTGAACCTTCGAGTTCTTTGGCTTCTTCTTGGCTCCTTTTCTGTTTCAGATGACTGCTGTAGGTCTGCATCATCACTATCATTTAGTAAGTCATCTTTCTTAGGTACATTGTCAGTCATTTGGTCCATTCTGCAAAGTTTACTTATTACTTGGGCCAAACGTATAGCTGTATCTTTGACAGACTTGTGGCTTAACAATTAACCGACTCAACTAAATGAAATAATAATAGCTGCAAACTTGGATTAATTTGAGTTAACTTGAGAATCAATAATAGATCAAGATTTTTACAGCACCTCAAATCTTAAGAAATGTCTGCTTAAGTTACATAAACATAATGAACTGTGTTTCTAGAACCAACCACATACGCGACAGACTTAGTTATTTAGCACCTTTTGCATTCAAAATGACAGAAGTATATCAAATGACTTCACCTACAAAATCTTAGAAAGAACCTTAAAACTGGTAAAGAGAGAAAAGAAAACGAAATATGTGCAAAAACCTAGCTTACTTAATTTCAGCACTTGCAGTGTCCCTATTCGGTAATTAATAAAGTTGATCCACTTCCTAACATTTAACTTGTTTCAAATGTACACTTATTGGAACATCAACATAAACTGCCACTGCTGGCTGCTTGTTACTGGTGTAGCACAGTCTTATCTGTCTGATGCTAGACCACTTTTGCCGCTCAGTGGCTGAAGGGCAGAGTTCCTCGTCTCCTCGCCTCATGTCGAGCAGACTGAGTTCTCACTGTGACTCCCTCCAAGTGGACAAACAGACACAAGGCGTTCTTGGTATTTACTAGCATTTAATCAGACAATTTGTCATCAACGATGCCGTGAGAACTGTACAAAAACACAAACAATGCATTTCACACAGAAAGCATTCTCATAGAGAATAAACAAAGAATACAATTTAACAACAAAACATTCACAATCAGTAATTTCACTTACAAAAATATCAACATTCTGTACCTCATTGGCCGCACCAACCCGAAGGGGTCAACAAACACCTCACAGAGTACGTCTTCTTTACACCTTCACTGCACAAAGCTTCGCCGCATGCTTCCTCAAGTCTCTCTGCCAAAATGCATAACTGCCATTGATGGCAGCCACAGTAACCATTTTGCGCTATCTCGAGTGTGCCCTCCTGTCACTTCGCCCGCTATCTTCCCTGCTAATTAGCCTAGCTTCACAGACACCACAACAATTCACACACACAGACATTCACACACATAAACATGTACCCACGCCCACACATGTAGTGTTTTTACATGCTTATAGGGACCTCCCATTGATTTCCATATATTGCTATAGCCTAACCCTGACTCTTACACTAAACCTAACCCTTACCAGTATATAACTTACCCTATACCTAACCTAAACTCATTAATACCTTAGTCCTAACCCTAACCATTAACTCACATAACTGATTTCCCCTTCTGTGGACCAGGCAAAATGTCCACACAATGGTGAATGTCCACACAATATTGGTGTCCCATCAGGAATTGATAAACACAATTTTATATACATTTATAACACAAACACACACACATAGGGTACATGTAAGTCACATCCAACAGTTTTTCTTTTGTTTAGCCTCATTGCTAAATCTCCCCACTAAGTCCCGAACTTCATCTGGTCTTTCAGTTAACTCATCTTGGTTCTGATACATCCATGTAGTGGATGCTTCTACCACCACCACAAAGTGTTAGTATTGTTTTATTGTTTTTCATTTATTAGTTTCAGATGACACTATACATAAGTTCAAGTTATTTTATTTAGACAGATATTTTCTAATGGGTGCACACTTTAGTTAAGATTTGTCTGAATGGTTTACTTATGCTTGTTTTTTTTTCTTTGAGGTTCTGCAAACGCAGACCAGCTGGAGGTGGAAGCCAGGAACATACCATTATTCCAAAAGACTGAGGGGGGGAGGGGACTTAACTTCTTAAAGTTGTTAGTTATTTTGTCACTTTAGTATTCACTTATTAGTGTTGAGTTAAAGATTAATTTGTGTCATTTATGTTTATTAATTTTATATGCATTTTTTTCCATTTGTTGTTCCTCTTATGTTGTGCCTTCCCCATTTGGTGAGTCTAGGTCATTCCACCCCTATTTAAGTGGCCTTTGTTTTTTGTCTGAGGTCAGTTTTGTTTGAGTTTTGTTACTGTTCAGTTGACCTCAGCTGAGTTGGGCCCAAACTCATGTCATTTATTACCTGAGTTATTTTTGTAATGAAGTTGACCTTTTGTTAACTATATTTGACAGTATTAAATGGAGGTTTTTCCAATTTTTGAACACCTTTTGTCTTTGCTTAAGTCTGGTTCCACACACTTGGTGTCAGAAGAGGGATTTAATCAGTTAAGGTCACTGGTGAATTTTACTTTTTCCTGGTTTTGACCATTTTTGCAAAAACTACCTCTGATATTTTCTTCTCTCTTGCCTTTTTCTCTGAGAGGAAGAAATGCCTGGAAGGGGAAGAGGATGAACAAGAGGAGGACCCAGCTCTGTGCCAGATGAAAGAGATGCTGTTGGTGGAATGTTTGACATGGAAGAGAAGGGGAGTGAACCAATGCTATCAAATTTGGCTAGTCTTCTCAGAGCCCATGTAGGACAACAGAAGGCCAAGAAGGACTACTGGACCAGAGAAGCTGCTAAGCAAGAACAGAAATTTGAGGAACTGGAAAAACAGCTCAGCTTGTTTAGAAGTGAGATTCAATCTCAGACCACACAACCACCAGATCCTGGAGTAGCAGCTTGTCTTGGGCTTTCCAAATCTGGAAAAAGGATGGCTGCAACCAATCATCAGCCCAACAGGTTTCAGCTGTGGGTAAGCCCCCTGTGAAAAGATTTGACACAAAATTTCAGGGGAAGAAGCCTGTCTGTTACTTATGTGGACAGGAGGGTCACACCAAACCAATGTGCCCTCAAAATGCTGTTAAATTGTCCAAGATGTGTTTTTTGGCCAGGGAAGAGACTCAAAATGCTGGATCAACGCAGCCATTAATGGAGACGTATGTGAAGCTCAACGGTCAGGCACTGAAAGCACTGATTGATACAGGGAGTACACAGACCTTGGTCCAGCAAAGGTATGTTCCACCTCAGTCTGTTTGCACCAGTGAGACTGTCCCAATCTACTGTATCCATGGTAATGAAAGGAAGTATCCGACAGCAGATGTCAATGTGACCATAAAGGGACAAACTTACCTGCTTAATGTTGGGGTAGTAGATAACTTGCCATTTCCAGTAATCCTCGGCAGTGACCTACCAGTGCTTATCGGGCTGTTACACCATCCTCAGTGTAATGTTGCTCTAACTCGGGCTCAAGCAAAGCAGCCTGAAGAAATTGTTTCAGATCTTAGTACCTTGCCATTTCAAAATGTGGAATTTTCCACAGAAAAAATAAAAGTCAGGAAGTCCAAAGGCCTGCGGAGGAAGGAAAAGTTTCAAGCGACGGTGGTAGTTCCTCCTGACACCCCACAGCCTGAGGTACTCCAAGAGTTTAAAATTCCTGGTAATATATTGGAGCTGCAGCACCAGGATTCAAATCTTGTGAAGTATTTTAAAGAGGCAAAAGTCAACAAAAATGATTTTGTCATTCAAAATGACATTCTCTACAGACAAAATGGGCCAATTAAACAGCTTGCAGAGAGAAACTGTTTTGACGTTGGGCCATTCTATTCCCTGGGCTGGCCACCTGGGGAAGCATAAGACCTTAGCGCTTCTTCTATTGGCCTGGCATGCATAGAGATGTTGTGCAGTTTTGCAGGAGCTGTCCAAAATGTCGAATTACATCAGCCAGACTGCCCAATAAAGCTCCTCTCCAACCTCTTCCAGTTCTGGGTACACCATTTCATCGCCTGGGCATGGACATAGTGGGACCAGTGGAAAGGAGTAAAGCTGGAAATCGGTTTATGCTTGTTATTGTGGAACACACAACTAAATATCCAGAAGTGTTCCTCCTGAAAGTTGTCGGTTTGGTGCAATTTTTTTCCAGAGTTGGCTTTCCTCAGGAAAGTGTTTACAGTGTTTGCTCACTGACCAGGGCACCAATTTTATGTCAAAATTGCTCAAAGATGCGTATCAATTGCTAGGGATTAAAGGACTGAGAACAACACATTATCATCCACAAACTGATGGACTCGGTTTAATCAAACCCTTAAAGAAATACTAAGGAAATTTGTGAATGAAACTGTCTCTGACTGGGACCAATGGCTTCCATATATTTTGTTTGCATAAAGTGAAATTCTTCAGGTTTCTACTGGGTTTTCCCCATTTGAATTAGTATTTGGTAATGAACTAGGGGGATCCTTGACTATTCTAAAGGAACTGTGGGAGGGGAAACAAACTAACAAAGATCCTCTAAATGTTGTATCTTATGTGCTCCAGATGAGGGAGAAGCTGGAGAAGATGACAACATTGGCCCAGGAGCACATGAAGACCTCTCAGCGTAAACAGAAGACCTGGTATGACACTGCAGCCCGGGAGAGGGGGTTCAAACTGGGCCAAAAAGTGCTTGTTATGCTGCCGTCAGAGGATAGCAAGTTGCTTGCCAAGTGGCAAGGGCCTTATGAGGTAATGGGGAAATTGGGACCAACATCATATAAAGACTCTGTTCCAGGTCAAAGCTGCTCCACTCGGATTCTCCATGTGAACCTGCTGAAAGAGTGGGTGTCCCGGGACCCAGAGAAATCTGCCTCTTTTTACATTCAGAGTACAGGGGATGAGGAACCTGAGAAGCAATATTTTCCTGTTCCATCACCCTCCCAGCCCAGTTTGGATCATCTGTCCAAGGAACAGCAGTTGGAGGTGAGGGCATTAAATGTGTTCCAGAATAATCCAGGTTATACTGTTGTGATAATGCATGATGTTGCCTTAAAAGAAGATGCAGCTCCAAAACGAATGAGCTATCGCATTCCTGAAAGACTTCTGGAACCACTCAAAAAGGAAAGGAGGTAATGCTTTCTCTTGAATTGTTTAGGCATCACAGAGCAAGTGGTGCAATCCAATTGTCCAAGTCCCTAAAAAGGATGGAACAATTAGGTTTTGCATTGACTTCCGCTACCTCAATTCAGTCTCAAAGTTTGATTCCTATCCAACTCCTCGTATCGATAATTTGATTGAGAAACTTGGTAAAGCAAAATATCTCACCACAATCGACCTTTCCAAAGGCTATTGGCAAGTACCACTCTCCTCTAGGTCTAGAGAGATGACTGCTTTTAGAACACCATGGGGCCTTTACCAATTTAGAGTGATGCCGTTTGGACTTCATGGGGCTCCTGCCACATTCCAGCGCCTAATGGATAAGGTACTCAATGGCCTCTCACATTTTGCCTCTGCATATCTGGATGACATCATTGTTTACAGTAACTGTTGGGATGAAAACTTACAACACCTAAAAGTGGTCTTTGAGTGTCTCAAGAAAGCAGGGTTGACAGTGAATCCAGCAAAGTGTGCGATTGCAAAAAGGGAGACAGAGTACCTGGGTTTTGTTATTGGAGGAGGACTGGTGAAGCCACAAATTCAAAAAATGTAAGCCATCCAGTCCTGCCCCCTTCCACAGACCAGAAAACAACTTAAATCCTTCTTGGGTATGTCTGGCTGGTACCACAGATTTATTCCCAATTACTCTGCCAGATCTTCTCTTTTTACAGACATGACCAGTCTTCGGGGCCCAAATGTTCTACTGTGGTCTGATGAAGCTAAAGCGGCATTTAAAGACATTCAGCAGGCCCTAAGCCGAGATCCTGTGCTCCATTGCCCTTATTTCCAGCAGGAGTTTGTTTTACAAACTGATGCTTCAGATAAAGGTCTTGGTGCTGTGTTGTTGCAGGGCCCCCCAAATGACCGCCATCCAATCGCCTTCATCAGCCGAAAGCTGTTTCCCAGTGAAACCCGTTATTCCACTATTGAGAAGGAATCCCTGGCTATAAAGTGGGCTCTGGATTCACTTCGATATTATCTTCTGGGAAGACATTTTGTATTGGAAACTGATCACAAAGCCCTAAAATGACTTGAAGGGATGAAGGACACCAATAGTCGAATAACTCGCTGGTACCTGGCAATGCAACCCTACAAGTTTGAGATGCATTACATCCCTGGCAAGCAGAATATTACTGCTGACTACATGTCCCGCTGTGTCAGTGAGCCTTCAGAGGAGGGGGAGTGTGTGGTGGATGCTTCTACCACCACCACAAAGTGTTAGTATTGTTTTACATTTATTAGTTTCAGATGACACTATACATAAGTTCAAGTTATTTTATTTAGACAGATATTTTCTAATGGGTGGACACTTTAGTTAAGATTTGTCTGAATGGTTTACTTATGCTTGTTTTTTTTTCTTTGAGGTTCTGCAAACACAGACCAGCTGGAGGTGGAAGCCAGGAACATACCATTATTCCAAAAGACTGAGTGGGGGGGACTTAACTTCTTAACTTGTTAAAGTTTTTAGTTATTTTGTCACTTAGTATTGTTATTAACTTATTTGTGTTAAGTTAAAGATTAATTTGTGTCATTTATGTTTATTAATTTTATATGCATTTTTTTCCTTTTGTTGTTCCTCTTATGTTGTGCCTTCCCCATTTGGTGAGTCTAGGTTATTCCACCCCTATTTAAATAGCCTTTGTTTTTTGTCTAAGGTCAGTTTTGTTTGAGTCTTGTTACTGTTCAGTTGACCTCAGCTGAGTTGGGCCCAAACTCATGTCATTTATTATCTGAGTTATTTTTGTATTGAAGTTGACCTTTTGTTAACTATTTTTGACAGTATTAAATTGAAGTTTTTCCAATTTTTGAATACCTTTTGTCCTTGCTTAAGTCTGGTCCCCCACAATCCACATATTAATTGTTTATTTTCCTTTCTGGCTTTCTTTTGCTTTGTAGTTTCGTTTACAGTAGTTTAGTTAGAGAGTTTAGCGGTTCATCTATTTTAACTGTAAAATGGGATACTGTGTTAATAAATTCTAGTGTATTTTAAAAAGAAGTTGTTTGTGTTTATATGTCTGTAGTGCTTGCTGTTTGAGAATGCCAGAGCATGAATTCACTCAGTCATCGTTCTATGATACCACCCCTGCTTTTATTTTCACAGGGGTCAACCTTTAAGATTGCCTTTCTAGCTGGAATAAAATGCTCCTCTCTGTTGTGCTGTAATTCACATCATTGACAGTGTTACTTTCAGCTTATGATGTCAAACATGCTAAATTTAGGGTGAAGCAGAAATAAACATGAGCTATTAGTTTGTCACATCAAATAAGTGTAAGATTGCACAATTTAAAGCCATTATTGAATCAAACATTTAAGTATATGGAAAAAAACTGCCAGTTAGTAATGCTGCAGTTAGTAATGCCCTCACCATGCTAGTACTTATAGAACAATAACTGACAGAGACTGAAAGGTGCTTGGCTGTTCATTCCTAATAATGAGGTAGTGCCCCTAATGGAAGAGTATTTGAAGGATTAAACAACATCTCCTGGAATCCTGTATCTTCTGCAGAAGAGGGAGGAAAGACTTAAATGAGCGGTATAAACCTACCATGTCTCAAAGTGGGTGGTTGCTCAGAGCAAACCAAGTAAACAAAGCAGTTCACTCAGTAAATGTGGACTTGTATGGAGGTCATTTTACCACTTGGAAAAATCTATAAATGCTTGTTGCATTGAAGGACTCTGGCTATGTAAGGGTTTGTTTATGTCGAGTTGTTTGAAGGCACTTAATCACAATTCCTTGCACATTAAAACACACCAAGCTAAACTAGCAGGCTGTGGGTACAGTGCACAGCTAGGGAATTCACCTCATTTTTTAGGGTAATAAATATTCATTTAGCATCTATCAGCCTTTAGGGATTAATCCCTGTGCAGTGAATAAAATACGGAACACAAAGCTGCACAATCACCATGTTAAGTCCATTACATACTGTAAAGTAGCAGGTTCTGCCCACATGAGACTAATGGCTTTTTATCAAAGATCCCTGGAGGGCTGCAGCCCTCCAACTCCAGCAGCACAGCTTCCATTAATGCAGGGCAGGTTCAGTTCAAGAGCACATTTTCCAAAATGCACCTGTTTTAAAAGTAAAATGAGTGACATTAGTGAGACAAGCAGCCCACGATTTTTTGCTTTTATTTTCACAGGGGTCAACCTTTAAGATTGCCTTTCTAGCTGGAATAAAATGCTCCTCTCTGTTGTGCTGTAATTCACATCATTGACAGTGTTACTTTCAGCTTATGATGTCAAACATGCTAAATTTAGGGTGAAGCAGAAATAAACATGAGCTATTAGTTTGTCACATCAAATAAGTGTAAGATTGCACAATTTAAAGCCATTATTGAATCAAACATTTAAGTATATGGAAAAAAACTGCCAGTTAGTAATGCTGCAGTTAAGAATGCTTAGATAGATATTTGCATCCTAATTTGTTACATTATCTTTTATCATCAGTATGTTGCCGCTGTATAATAAAAGCTGTGGCCTATTTTACAGTTAAAAGTAGCTCAGAGTACTTTTGTCTAAGTAGCTTCTATGACATAAAATGTGTGTAAAAACATTTTAAACACTGATTAGTATGGGTGTAACAAGAATTGTAATTAAAAACACAATATTTACAAGACTTTTATTTTAAAGAAAAAAAGTAAGTTGTTTTTGAGTGTTGATAAAGTTAAATGGCTGTCTGACAGCACTCACATCCAAAGTGGTGGATTGTTTGATTGATTAAATTGTTTGTGTGGCAAAATGTTAGGTAAAAAAAATCCCCCAAAAAAACAATTTTCGACAGAGTGGCAGCGCATATTGACTCACCTCTACTTGGTTTTTAGGGTTTTCCATTAGAAACAGTTACTTGGTACAAGCTCTTTTTTTAGTACTTACTTGGCCAGGGTTCCAAGTCAGGCAAGTTGAGCTGAAAGTGCAACATCAGAAGACTATCAGTAACTGAATGGCTAGGTGGTGGCATCACTGGTTGGATTACTGGAGCGTCTTACCGCAATGGGAGAGATTGTTTGACTCAGCCACTACATTACTAGATTCCATCGTGCATTTTATGTTACACATCCCATCAGTGGTAAGCTTTTTTTGAAATAACCAGAATCTCTTTCCACATGCACGAGGTAGTCCTTCACTTCATGTAATTTGGACCCTCCACGCTGGACTGCTTCTGCCCCCGTACAAATTGTAGGAGAGAAAGTCCTATTTTGCTTATTTTGATTAGTTTGTGTTTTGCTGCCATCAGTAATAAAATAGTCACTTATGTGCATGCATCATGCATTACTTTTTTATCTATGCATACATTGGTAGTAGTGAAAAGTACAACACAAGCATTTGTTGTTTAATTTTTTTGTGCATTAATGGCTCATTTTTAAGGAAAGGTAACCTAAATGGGTTATTTTCTTGCTGGGTGAGATCATCTCACAAACGGTTCTATTCTTGGATATGCCATTGAAGAAGAAACCATACTCTCTATTGATTGCACTTATATAAAAATTTTTTCTTTGCCATACTAGCATCTGCATTTCCTGATATTGGGCTAGTGTTTAATGGGATTTCATTTGTTTTAACTACTTCATGGTTCATAATTCTGTTGACCAAATCATTCCAAATCAAAAGGGATTTATCTAACTGTAGGATAATTCTTAGTTTCTTTTAGAATTCTATTTATTATAAAGTTTTTATCATATGTACAAAACAAAAGTATGGACATTTTTATAAGAAACAAAGGTTTAGTGGCAAATTCATAATAAGCTACAATACATGCTTAGGCTTAGGGCTGGGAAAGCAACATAAATATTTTTATATCTGTAGCAGCACCAAACTGCTGCACAATGTTGTGATGCTAACCCCAAAAAGATACCCAAAAACTCCTGTAATCTGAGCTGCTTCCACAGTGCAATGGCCACTCTCTTGTTTAAGAGCACATTTTCACTGAAAGTCGTTTCAGAGCTGGATGCAGTTTGTTGCACAGGAAGATAAACATTTGTTTAGACATCTGGAAGTTCTGCAACCACTGTGCGGGAACAATAACATCCCACCACTGGGAGGCTCGGCTAAGCGGCCAGACCAATAGTCTGCAGTGATCATTTTTCAGCAGAAGAGTCATCTGAAACAGACACATAGCATACCTATTATAATACCTAACAATGACTATTAAATCGTTGCATGCTGGTTTTATTGTGTGCATGACCACTTTAGCAAAATAGCATTAGGTACCATTAGCTTACCCTCACATTTCATCTAGCTCATATCCTTCAGTTTGATACCGCTCTATGGCTTCTCACACTGTCTTGTACTTTTCTAGAGAGTTTTGCATTGCAGCCTCTTTTTTGTCTTCTTTTACTCTGAGTCTGACAAAAAGCTATAGACTGAGTAGCAATTTATCATTGCTTTCATGCCCTCCATTGTTGGGTAGTATCTGTGTCACATACAAATCACATTACGTTACTTTTTTGGCTGCCTTACTATGACGACCCCTACCACATTGAGGTGGTACTCAGTTGTAATGGAAAATAACCCAAACCGTGTAGAATCGAGTACACCCGAGCTGAGCTGAGCCGAGCAGGTACTAATGAAAAAGAGCCAAAGGTAACAAACAAAACATAAATTATTTGTAAGCCAGGTGAAAATCTGTGACTAGCTAACAACTAGCAGAGAACAACTTGGCTTCAAATGCAGGTGGCATGCTCTGGGGAAATAGAAATGCCCCAAAACTAATGGGTCATTTCACAGTTTCTTGATTACTCTGGAATGTATTACTCTACACAGAACAAAGATTTAAAATACAGTTTGAAATGTATAAACATTTATTCTACTTTTAAAAACACAAAGCAAGGAGTATTTCCAATTCCTTCAAGATGAACTGGGAATCAGACAAACATAAAAATGACAATACCAGCTCAAAAGCTTTAAAGCTCAAAAGTATAATAAAGAAAAACTTCCCCATGTTCCATTCAGCCTTACTGTTATCTGCCAAAAGTCTTGCTCTCTCTCACCCTCTTGTTGCTTGAATCAACCACAGACATGTCTTGAAACATCACAGCATGTAAAGCGTCCTTTTAAATAGCTTCTTTCCACTTTGAGCTTCCTCTGACTTCAATTTGAAACACCCCATTGAAACTAAAAATAACTTTGAGTCTTCATGCCTCAGTAACACCATCAACTTTTAAGATTGTTAGCACAACCTTTTAGTGCTGGTCACCTAGTCAAGACTGTTCAAGATGAAAATCATCTCATTCCAGTCACCAGCCAATATCTCAGTTTATCTCTGACCAAAACCCTGTTGTAATTACGCTCGGCCTCTGTGTGGCACTGTAACTTTCCCACAGAAATACACAAAAAAACGAGAGGGCATGGAGAATAAAGTTGGTAGGCTCAACTAACATTAACCCCACAAAAGAACATGGGAATTTTTCGACTAAAGAAAAAAGCCACAAATGAAAAAACAAGTCTCTTTTAGACTGTTATACAATACAGCTTTGCATCCCAATGATATGACCCTTGTTGCTGATTGCTAGGGTCAACTAAAACAGATAGTGTAGTCTGTCTACTGCTCTGAGGTATTATTTACTTTCTAGCAAGCTCAGTGATACATCGTTTTACTACAGGTAAAGAAGCTAATACTGATAACTTCACAGAACCTCACTTCAAAAGATACAAACTCTTCATGCCTGTAGTTATTACTTTTAGTCAAACAAGCTGTTGTTTTTGAGAAGGTCTACCACCCTCCACACTCTTCAGAAAATTATAACAGTGACTATTACATTTATCCAAAATATTTACTATGATATAATTAACTAGACCATTTAATCCATTGAAAATTTATATGATTCTCTGAGCTGGTGAGCAGAACCTCCATCATGTGTGGTGCTGCCTTTTAGCTTTGCTCTTCACACAATCACTCCTCAACATCTAAGAGGTTCTGCAAAACGTTGCATGTGGACTTTCCATAAAAAGCTTTACAGTCAGGTGGGTGGTTATCAAATCCACTCATAGATGGTTCAAGACTAATGTACTGTGAAAGGCCTTTATATGACATTACATTGTTCAAGGTGGGGTCGGATTAGATTCCACCTCCACTCTATCATGGAATTATGACTTCAAAGCTGCTGATAAAAGTTCTGTTCAGAAAATTAGATAAAGAAAAGGTTTGGTGTATGTGTACTGAGTCTTTTAAAATTTTTAAAGGAACTGCTCTTTAACACATTTAACATCTGTCTATTTTGTGTTTGCCAGTATTAAAAATTGATACATTTTTTGACGGTTTAAAAGAATTTGAATTCCAATATTAAGATACAGATTTAGCAGAGCTGAAAAGAAAAAGTGTGTCCCAAACAAGGTTGTTCATTGTCCTTGTTACAGCAGAAGTACAAACAAACTTAACATTAAACAGCTACTTTCAAGTGAGTCCCATTTACATTTCAATCTAGTTCATTAAGCTCAGATACTGTAGTCCTAGGTGTTTTTAACATAAGCTAATCAGAACTAACTTTCAAAAACTAACTCTCAAACAACAGGTTTAGTTTTTGCATTGTGCAGCAAACACACTAAAAAGCAATGGTACTGTAGTTGGACCAGAGGAAGGGTACGGTACCCTGAATGTTAAAGCTCAGTAAAAAAAATGTTTACAGAAGCACAAACAAACTGATTCAGTGTGCTTTATGGTTGTTAACAGGATTCAAAGTGATATCAGACAGGTCATCCAATCAGCATCATAAATCATTAACTCTGTGGCTCAGTAAGTACAATTCTGTGAAGAAGAATCTTCCTCTTATAGCGTTGTTCTGTCTGTGCCTTTTTGTCACACTAACATGTTTCATACAATCAAACTGAAGGACAAAGGTAAACTGAGTAAATACAAAAAACATTATTTAAATGATGTGATTTATTAAACTAGGGCTGCACGGTGGCGCAGTTGGTAGCACTGTTGCCTTGCAGAAAGAAAGTCTTGGGTTCGACTCCTGGCCCTGTGGTCTTTCTGCATAGAGTTTGCATGTTCTCCCCGTGCATGCGTGGGTTCTCTCCAGGTACTCCAGCTTCCTCTCACAGTCCAAAAACATGACTGTTACGTAAATTGGTCTCTCTTAGGTGTGCATGGTTGTTTGTCCTGTATGTCTCTGTGTTGCCCTGCGATGGATTGGCGACCTGTCCAGGGTGTACCCTGCCTCTCCCCTGTAGACTCCTGCAGATAGGCACCAGCTCTCCCGTGATCCTCTATCGAATAAGCAGTATAGAAGATGAATGAATTAATTTATTAAACTGATTACACTTTTAAATTGCATTCTGCAAGCCACACACAGCCCTGATTACTGCATGATCTATAAAATCCAGAAATCACTGAAATTAAAAATCTAAATCAATAACAGAAAAATTGGCAACATGTTCTCAAAAGGCAAAATATGCCCAGATCTAAAGGAATTCAAGAACTGATCTGAAACAAAGTCATTGAGTTATGAAGCTATTTGGAAGGCTTTTGGGCTCTGCAGACCTACTTGTCTCACTTAAGACCAGTATTTATGATTCAACAATGAGAAAGACACTCGGCAAAGTGGATGCATAAAAGAGTTCAAAAGCAAAAACCACTGTAGACAAAAAAGAAAACAAAGCCCTAATCCACATCTGTAAAATATCTTGATAATTCCCAAGACTTTCGGTGTGAAGCTGTAAAACCCATGTGGCATAACTCTAATACAGCATTTCAGAAAAAATTATCATACAAAGTCAAACATGATGGTTGTAGTGTGATGTCCTAAATATGCTTTGCTGCTTCAGGACTAGTGATGGGACTTATGGCTCTTGGAAGGGAACCGAATCTTCAGGATCCATTCCCTTCAAAGAGCCTTTCAAAAGAGCGGTTGAAATGATAAGTTTTTGAAAATGGGCATATTTCAAATAACAACCAATTTTCCCCTTAATATAGCGTTAAATATATAAATTTATTGGTAAAAAAAAATTCAACTTGAAAGACTCACCTCCACTTCCAGCTCCGTCTAACTACTCCACCACAGTCTCTGCTCCAACCAATCAGCTCCTGATCCACATTCCTCTTCTCCTGATCTTCAGCTGAGCTTCGACCCTCCTCCACCCCATCTCCACCATCAGGCTTCAAGCTCTTTCCGACTCCCCTATCTCCTCAGGCCTCCACTCCACCACCAGTATCAGGATTCCAGGGGGAAGACTTCTCTAATTCTAACCCTAAGATGTTTAGTCAAGCTCATGTCATTATCAGCATCCATGTCTTCCAACGGGGTCCGATCGCCAAAACAAAACAAACATCAGGTAATAAACTCCTCTAATAGCCACCTTTGTGTTTCTCTCATTTGTGAGTCTTTCCAGGTTGAACTTATAACTAAAGCTAAATTATTTGTATTAAATAAGATTAAGATTTTTATTTAAAAGGTGCCAAATAGAACCACAGTCTGTTCATGCAAAAATTCTCTATGTACATATTTCCCATAAAATAAAGGATCAAATATCAAAACATAAATATCAAATACCCATGTAGTTCTTTACTAAGTGTTGTGTGCATTAATAGTATTTTAATGCACACAACAAAATAAAATAAAGATGGCAAAAATTTGTTTGTTGATCTGAAACATTCAAATGTGACAACAAAGCAATAAAGGGGTAAATGTTTAAGGGGACAAAAATACTTTTTCACAGCACTGTTTGATCAGCTTGTTTGTGGTTTAGGTAACAAAACTCTTCATCTGTAATGTATCGGGTAATGTTTTTAACAAATGCTTTATCCAATGCATTTTTCAGTTAATTAAATAAGGTGTTTTATGGAAATTTAGAGGTAAGAACCTGTCCGCCTGTCCACTCAGAATTAGCAGAATGTTATTTTTTTCTGTGCACAGTTATTTGAGTTGTTGCATAGTCAGATTGGATGGAGAGTGTCTGTGTACACCAGTCTTACAACAGATTACAACTGATTCAGGTCTAGATTTCACTGGACTATTCTAACACACAAATATGCTTTCATATTGTTTTAGCTTTTGCTGTATGTTTGGGGTTGTTGTCCTGCTTTAAGCTGAACCCCCTCCCAAAATTCAAGTCTTTTGCTGCCTTTAACAGGTTTTCTTTCATGATCATCCTGAATTTAGTTCCAGCCAGCTAACCATCTCCTTGGACCCTGACCCTGCTAAAGAAAAGCATCCCCACAGCATAATGCCACCACCATTATATTTCATGGTACAGATGGAGTGTTCAGTGTTCGTTGTTGTTCAAACAAACTTTTAAGTTAGCCATAAGCTTCAGTTTTAGTCTCACCTGACCAGAGTACCTTCTTCTACATTCTTCCACATATTTTCACTACATGGCTTGTGGCAAACTCTAAACATGACCTCTTATAGATTTCTTTCAACAATGGCTTTATTCTCACCAACCTTCCACCGAGGCCCAATCTGTGGAGAGCCCAACTAATAGTTATCCTGGTAACATATTCTCCCACCTGACCTATGGATCTCTGCAGCTCATCCAGAGTTACCATGGACATCTTGGCTGAATAACTGATTAACGCTCTCCTTGATCAGCCTGTCAGGTTAGGTTTACTGCCAGATTTTAGTAGGTTTGCATTTGTGTTATACTCTTTCCATTTTCAAATCATTAAAATGGAACGTTAAACTATTAGGTTTTTATTCGTAAAAAATAAAATTTAAAACTATGTGTAATTTTGTATTTCATTGTACAAGTACCTATTATTTGTATGAAATAAAGTAACACCTTAATTAAATATATTGAAATCGGTGGTTATAATGTAAAAATTGTAACATGTTTTGGCTCCTGTCAGAAAATATTTAATTAAAAATGAAAAGTACTGATCACTTTTATTACAATATATTGACTAATACAGATACGATAACAAACCCTGTACATGATATTGCAAATTTAACTATAATCCAACTACATCATATGTCACTATTATCATGTTAAAAATGTTCATCCTCTTTTGGAAGTTTTTCCAATTCATTTACTCTCTTGTACACTGACTGCTTTGCATGAATCATCTGAGTCTTATAAATTTGAGTGTTTCCATCAGCAAAATCCCCAGTTCCTGTGCAGATGACAAAGTATTTCTACAAAACCTCTATTCTGATTATTTCTTGTAATAAAGACAAAAAGAAGAAGTACATAATCTACAAAGTCCATCACATTAAAGATAAAAGTCACAGATTCATTTTAAAAATGGTTTGTCATTAAAGGTCATCATTTAGCTAAAACCTCGTAAAATGCCTAATAATTTTCTCTCATTTTTTCTCAATTATAGAGATGGACAAAAGTTATCCTCACCTAGGAGAGGGCTCTAAAATGCATGGAAGCCAAGTCTAGGTGAAATGCCACTGTGTTTTGACTAACGGCAGTAAAATGGGATATAATTTGCCCGTGTCCACCTGTTTCTTGCCACGGGAGATGATTGAGTTTTTATATGCATTCAGGGTCTATCTATTTTAATTTGCACATCTGCAATCAAGCCAAGTGGAAAGGTGCCCCAAAGGATAGTGAATGAATGTAATTATTTTTCCTCACTAATTAGCAAAGCATTTAAATCAGAGCTAATTAGGTAAACCTCTGTGTTACTGGGGTGAAGCTAAGCGGAGTGCATATATGGCTGTATGTTAAAGCTGGATCTAATGGTCACAGGATAGAAATCAGATAACCAGTCATTTTTAGCAATAATTTATCTTTAATAGGTGACATCTGCAGTTTTCCGAAAATGACCATTTTGAGGCTAGCATTCAGAACAGTTATTTCCAAGTTATTCTTTGAACTCCACCTTTTTATGAGAATTTTTTTGAGTCCTGCTTCGGGCTTTATTAAAATTTCTAGGAAAGTGGCTTTGTTCATCGCACTTATTTATTTAGAAGCCTTTTTTTTCCACAACAGTGTAATATTCATAAATTAAATGCAATAAGCGCAAGCACACTACTGTGCTACTCATTTATTTTCACATGCCGTGTGGGAAGGCAACCTCCAAGAGCCTGTTGGTTTGGCCATCAAATACCTATTGTGTGCTAGGACAGTGGCAAATGGGGAATTTGACTGGGATGGTGCACCTGTCAAAAGGAAGTGCAGGTAGCATGCTCTGGGGAAACAGAAATGCCCATAGAGCAGATGAACAAAAGTACTAGCTTGACTCTGATTTTCAGTATGAATTCAGAAAGCAGATTATGACACACCAACCTCAGGATCCTCATGACGTTTTGGTTAAGGCTCTGCCTTAGAGATGAGATAGGAAACTCTAGCATCTCCCTTCTGGACAGCTCACATTAGAGATGCTGTTCCTCCACAGCAGTTAATGTAGTGTAGTGATACTTTGGAGAGGTTCCGGCCAAGTCCCAGTAGGAGAAGACTAGGAGTAGGTTTGACCAGATAAAGGATTTCCATGCAATGATAGCATTAAGTCTGATACCATAGTTTCAGTTTATTAACCCCAAAATTCTAAACACAAAGTGTCTACCATGTCCTTCTTGTTTTGTGATGAAAAAGCAAAAACAATCATACTACTACTGCTAACATAATATACTCGTACTCGTACTCGTCAACTTCCGCTTATCCGGAACCGGGTCGCAGGGGCAGCAGACTCAGCAGACTCAGCAGAGACACCCAGACGTCCCTCTCCCCAGACACCTCCTCCAGCTCCTCCGGGGGGAGCCCAAGGCGTTCCCAGGCCAGCCGAGAGACATAGTCCCTCCAGCGTGTCCTGGGCCGTCCCCTGGGCCTCCTCCCGGTGGGACATGCCTGGAACACCTCCCGAGGAAGGCGTCCAGGAGGCATCCGGTATAGATGAGATGTGGAGGAGCAGCGGCTCTACTCCGAGCCCCTCCCGAATGGCCGCGCTCCTCAACCTATCGCTAAGGGAGTGCCCGGCCACCCTACGGAGGAAGCTCATTTCAGCCGCTTGTATCCGGGATCTCGTTCTTTCGGTCATGACCCAAAGTTCATGGCCATAGGTGAGGGTAGGAACGTAGACCGACTGGTAAATCGAGAGCTTCGCTTTTCGGCTCAGCTCTCTCTTCACCACAACGGACCGGCACAGCGCCCCCATTACTGCGGCAGCCGCACCGATCCGTCTGTTGATCTCCCGCTCCATTCTTCCCTCACTCGTGAACAAGACCCCGAGATACTTGAACTCCTCCACTTGAGGCAGGAACTCCCCTCCAACCTGAAGAGGACAAGCCACCCTTTTCCGGTCGAGTACCATAGCCTCTGACTTGGAGGAGCTGATCTTCATCCCAGCCGCTTCACACTCAGCTGCGAACCGCCCCAGCGCATGCTGTAGGTCTTGGCTAGAGGGGGCCAGCAGGACCACGTCATCTGCAAAAAGAAAAGACGAAATCTACTGGTCCCCAAACCAGACCCCCTCCGGCCCTTGGCTGTGTCTAGAAATCCTGTCCATAAAAGTTATGAACAGGACCGGTGACAAAGGGCAGCCCTGCCGGAGTCCAACATGCACCGGGAACAGGTCCGACTTAGTGCTGGCAATGCAGACCAAACTCCTGCTCCGCTCGTACAGGGACCGGATGGCCCCTAATAAAGGGCCCCCGATTCCATACTCCTGGAGCACCCTCCACAAGGCATCACGAGGGACACAGTTCCTCTCCAGGTCCACAAAACACATGTGAACCGATTTGGCAAACTCCCATGAGCCCTCGAGTACCCTGTAGAGGGTATAGAGCTGGTCCAGTGTTCCACGGCCAGGACGAAAACCACACTGCTCCTCCTGAAGCCGAGGTTCGACTATTGGCCGGACTCTCCTCTCCAATACTCTGGCGTAGGCCTTACCAGGGAGGCTGAGGAGTGTGATCCCCCTGTAGTCTGCCAGTCCAGAGGTACTGTCCCCGACCGCCATGCAATGTTGAAGAGGCGTGTCAACCATGACAGCCCCACAACATCCAGAGATTTGAGGTACTCAGGGCGGATCTCATCCACCCTCAAAGCCTTGCCACCGTGGAGCTTTTTAACCACCTCGGTGACTTCAGCCTGGGTGATGAAAGAGTCCAACCCCGAGTCCCCACCTCTGTTTCCACCAGGGAATGCGTGATGGCAGGATTGAGGAGATCCTCGAAGTACTCCTTCCACCCCCCGATAATGTCCCCAGTCGAGGTCAGCAGCTCCCCCCCCTAAAACAGTGTTGGCGAAGCACTGCTTCCCCCTCCTGGGCCCCGGACGGTTTTGCCAGAATCGCTTCGAGGCCGACCAGTAGTCCCTTCTCCTGGCCTCACCGAACTCCTCCCAGCCCGAGTTTTTGCCTCTGCCACAGCTCGGGCTGCAGCACGCTTGGGCCTCACGGCCCTGTCAGCCACCTCAGGAGTCCCAAAACCCCCAACCACAGCCGATAGGACTCCTTCTTCAGCTTGACAGCATCCCTTACTGCCGGTGTTCCACCACCGGGTTCTGGGATTGCCGCCGCGACAGGCACCGCAGACTTTACGGCCGCAGGTACGGGCAGCAGCATCGACAATAGATGCGGAGAACATGGTCCACTCGGACTCTATGTTTTCCAACATCCCGGAATCTGGTCAAAGCTCTCCCGGAGGTGGGAGTTGAATACATCCCTGGCCGAGGGCTCCGCCAGGGTTTTTCCCCCAGACCCTCACTATGCGCTTGGGCCTGCCAAGTCTTCCCGGCTTTCCCCTCCTCCCCCAGCGGATCCAAACCCCCACCAGGTGGTGATCAGTGGACAGCTCGCCCCTCTTCACCCGAGTGTCCAAAACATGCGGCCGAAGGTCTGATGATACGACAACAAAAATCGATCATTGCCTCCCGCCTAGGGTGTCCTGGCCAAGTGCACTGATGAAAAACCCTAATGCTTGAACATGGTGTTCATTATGGACAATCCGTGACTAGCACAGAAGTCCAATAAAAAAACACTCGGATTCAGATCGCAGAGGCCTTTCCCCCCGATCACGCCTCTCCAGGTGTCCTGTCCGTTTCCCCCGTGGGGTTTAAAACCCCCAGCAATAAAAATGGAGTCCCCGGGGGGCACTATCCAGCACCCCCCACAGGGACACCAGGAAGGCCGGGTACTCCCCCCCCCCACTCCGCTCGGCCCGTAGGCCGAAACGACAGTCAGAGACCCATCCCCGACCCAAAGGCGCAGGATGCGACCCTCTCATCCACTGGGGGAAACCCCCAAAATAGACGGCTGAGCTGGGGGGCAACAAGCAAACCCCCCCCCCCCCCGCCTCTCCCCGTGGCCACTCCAGAGTAGAAGAGAGTCCAGCCCCTCTCAAGGACAGGGTTTCCAGGCCCCCCCTGTGCGTGGAGGCCAGCCCGACTATTTTTAGTCGATATCTCTCGCCCCCCACAAAACTCAGGCTCCTTCCCCCCCGGAGGTAACATTCCACGTCCCTAGAGCCAGCCTAAGCATCCGGGGATCGGGCCGCTGAGGTCTTCACCTTCGTCCGTCACCCAATCCTCTTTGCACCAGTCCCGCTAACATAATATATTGATTATTATTTCATTCTAACACTGTCTGTGACATTCATTCATTGATACTTTGGTTCTGATACATAGACATGGAGTGTTAGAGAACATAGATGGCTGTGTTGACAGTAGCTGTTCAGAGTCAGTAGTTTCATGGACTCATGGCAATGATTTAGATATACATTTCGTTAAAAAAAATAATAATAATCAGTGTCAGCTAAAATGATTGGTCATTCTTAACAGGTTACACAGCGGTGGAAGACTAAAGCAAAATATGGAATAAACACTGGCTGAATTTAAAAGATTTTCAGTAAACATGCTTATTGGATCTAGTCGTGATGCCATTTATTCCTACCCTATCTTTCCTTCCATACTGAAACAATTCCTAAACTTGGCATCCTAAATTATTATATTTCTATGAAGTTTGTAACTGCTCAGTAAGTTTTACCGAGCTGTCTTGATGTTTCTAGAATTAGAATCACAGGAAACACTAACTGTATGACTGTGTGAAACTAAACTGTTGTGAAATTGCATATTTAGATTGTGCTGTGACAGTACATATTGTCATGCCCACAAGAAAGTGCATGTTAATCTCTGTAGGTATTTAGGTATGGTTTGGCTTGTGATTATAGTTACTCCTTTGCAAGACTACATAGAATACTTTTGTCAATGGCAGCTCTTTGTCTCCTTTTCCACAGCTACTTTGCTGTTTTTTGAAGTTTCTGAGATATTAAAAATACATAGTCATCTGAGTGGAAAGCTTAACAATACTGTGAAATCTAAGTAATTTAAATAAACCAGGCCAGGAATTTTAACACATTAATTTTAATTAAGTAAAACAAAAAAGGCTTTAAAAAGATAATGTATTTTATCGCACCTTTCTTAGTTCACAAATTTTTGGCCCAATGGTAACATGAATAGACGAATGAGGCAGGTTGTGGTAATGCACCCAAAGTTTGCTTGCATGCCAAAAAGAAGACGCACATACAGTGAGTACTACATCACTTTACCATAACACCAAGTAAAAATGCTGCTGAGCACAAAAGCAGAAATGTCAGCTACAAAAATCCAGGTTCAGGTGCACAGGCAAAATAAGCAAGTCTACATCTAATGTAGAAGTTCAGGTAAATATATATTTTGATTAAGTTGTCAAGCAAAATGTATTTCAATTTTAATGTCACTCCTTCAAATATTGCTATTTGATAAAGTTTTTTTATAATTTTGATTATTAGTAATAAATGTTTTAATTAAATATATTTGGGTTTTTTTCAATCGCTCCTCACCAGTCCCACCACTAAAGCCTTTAAAATCACACAAATGCATAAAAGAATGGCATAAAAGAAAAACTGAAATTAGCCTTTCTACTGTATGGGAAATAAGCTTTCAGTGGAGGACATTCAAAATAACTTCCAAAATGCCCAGATTTGGTCTTGCAAGTAAGTTCACCCTGAAAGCAGATGGAAAGATAGTAAAAGAACTCTTTAAAAACCCAAAATGCCATGATAGACCTAAAGCAGGTCCTTGTTACTGTTGATATGAAAGTGTATGTCTTTACAATCAATTTGTTTTTTTCCTGTATTAGATCTTTTAATTTTGTTTAGTTTCTTAGTTTATTATCATAATCTGTTCTTTGTGCATTTGGATTTATTCCTCCTAGTTCAGTGTTAGTCTTTTATTATTGGTTAGAAGTTTCTTTGTGTCTTAGTTCTTCTCCCTCCGTGTTAATTAGTGTCCCTCCTTCAGCTTCCCCGCTTTCATTCTGCCACAACTGTTCCACTTCTCTACTGATTAGCTCTCCAGGTTCCTTTACCATTTTCCACCACTGCTGCAGTATTTAGGCTCACTGTTTTCCGCTGTTTTTTGCTGGATTCCTCCATTACTTTGTCTGTTACTTTCCCAATTTCACTGCCTGTGTTCTTTGACTTGCTCTTCCTGTTAATTCACCTTCCATTCACTCCACTGTCACTTCACTGCTGGTACACCTGAATTTTCCCACTGAGAGACAATAAAGGATATTTCAATTCTATTCATTTCTAAATTTCAATCATTTGGACAATAAAACAGAGGACATGTTTTTAAACCAGTAGCAGCATTCCACATGAAGGTGTTTTGACATGCTTTGCTTCAGCATTTATTGGCCTTATCTCTGTCAACGAATCCACTTTAAATTCTACCATGCATCAGAAGCCACTTAACAGAAACATAACAACATGTGTAAAAATAAAATCTAAAGTTAGGCAGAACTGGACCATGTAACTAGGACTCAAAGCATACCAATGCATCTACCAAACACTGGCTGTAAATCAAGAAATAGAAAGTTCTGGATTGGCAAAGTCAAAAACTCAAATCTTTATCATATTATGTTAGGATGCTTTGGAGTGGTTTGAAATTGACTGTACATGAAACAGAGCTTTACTACATCTCGCAGCTGTAAGCACAGAGTTTCCAGAGTTTCCTGTAAGCACAGAGTTTCCTCAGACTGATGTTAGAAATTGTTAGATGGCTACAAGCAGCAAGGGGGTAAGATTAGCTGTCAGCAGTTACATTGTCCTAACTGTCTAAGCTTGCAAACACATTTTTGTTGATATTTTTGTTAAATGAACAAATCATGATATTTCAATATGTGTACATTTATTTTGAAAGAACCACATATTTAATGGGGAGTTCAAATTTTTTTACATCTGTAGCAAAAAAAAAAAAAATTTCAAATATTGTACAGGTTAAATGGTCTTTAAGAGGCATTTTCTGAGAATGGTGAATGGTAATTTTGAGAGGACAAAACAAAGTAATGTTGCATTTATTCGTCCCACATTCAAACCACTGCACATGGATTACTGCAAAGCAGCTATGCATTTTTGTTGGGTAGACATACATTCCTCAGTACTGCAAATGCCCTTTAATATCACCAGTTGAAATATGAGCCTAATGTATACCGTAATGAATAACTATCTTATTATCTCTCTAAAAACTTTAATGGCTATTGACAAAAATTTCTGATTCACTTACTCTGCCCTCCCCGGGCAATTACCAAACAAATTAGATTTGCGCAGCACAGATGTTTGTTGTCTATTAAATGCACAGATGACTCTTATTGGAAAAACGCCACATAAATTGAGGGAAAGCCTCATTATCAGGTTGGTTTATTACTTTTCAGCTCGCTCCTATTATATGAAACAGCATTTTATATGAGCCAAAGGCCCTGCCACGTTTCTGCAGTCGGCAGTACAGTGTCCTTGGCATTGTCATGAGATGCTGCGAGTCTGGCCTTCATGCTCTATGAGACTCCCTTCCCCTCTCCACCTGGATAAAAACTTCCCTCTCCAAACTCACTAATGAGCCTGAGCTGGGATTCAATCAACTGTGAGGTCTACAATTTGCTTCCGAGACTTTTGGGGCCAAACCAGGGCTGCCTGTCATTCTCACTTTCTTAAATATTTAGACACCCACAAGCCTCTCAATCAAACTTTTTTTAAGTTAGGGCAACAATATTTTGCAACTACTCTTACCACAAAGGCAGTGGTTCACTCTGTAACTCTTTACAGTCTGATACAAGAATCTATTTCAGGAAGAGTTCATTTAAAAAAAAATGTTTACTGGATACTTTAAAAAAAATTAAACATTTATTGAATGTTTTTTTGTCATAGTTGCTTCATTCAGCCTTTATCCTCACTAGAAAGATAATATTTCTTGAGAGGATAATATATTTAGCAACATACTAAGTACACTTAAGTATTTTAGATAATCAATCAAATCAGACAAAATCACCAGTGTACATACAAAATGCAGTCTTTACATAATAATTGTCATTATTAATGGAAAAATAGGCTTCTGTGACAACTACTTCCATCAAGCATTTTCAACAACTGGCGCAAGTCCGTTACATTGATGTGGTGGAATTTTGGCCCACTCTTCTTTGTGCATTTGTTTTAATTCAGGGGTGGCGAGTTTGGGTTCATGGCATAGCGTCTCTTACAGGTTTAAGACAGGACTTTACAGGCCACTTGAAAACCTTGTTTTTTTTTTCAGCCATTCAGAGGTTGTTAGTGTGCTTCCGATGATCGTTTAGCTATGTAACCCAAGTTTGCTCTAACTTAATGTCTTAAACTAATCCTCAGACATTTTCTGGTACAGAGCAGAGTTCATGGTTCTTTCAAATGCAGCAAGTTGTATAGGTCCTGACGCAGCAAAGCAGCCCCAGACCACCACACTACCACCACGTTTGACTGTTTGTATGATCCTCTTTATCTGAAATAATGTGTTAGTTTTAAGCCAGATGTAACATGAGTCACATTTTGTCTCTTCAGTGCTCAAAATATGTTTCTGTAAGTCTTAGGCATCAGCAATGTGTTTTTTGGGAAATGTTAAACAGGTCATTGTGCTCTTTTGGCCAGTAATGGGTTTGGCCTTGGAACTCTTTTCTATTGAGTCATGAATACTGACCTTAACGGAAGCTGCGCTTTAGCTACGCTTTAGACGTTTTTCTGTGGCCTCCTAGATGATTCACCTGTACCTCTTGGAATAACTTTGCCCAGGGCAGCCACAACTGGTAAGATTTACCCTTGTCTAATGTTTTCTCCACTTATGAATAATAGCTCTCATTTTGGTTTTTTTATAGTCCAAAAGTTTTAGAAATTACTTTGTAACCCTTTCCAGACAAATAGATGTCAACTTTGTTCTCAGACTTTTATCACCTTTTCCTAAAATTGTTTAGATCAAGAAATGTTAAGTTGCTTTTTAAGGCCTGATTACTGCCAGGTTCTGGCCTGGGTATGAATAATGAAATTGAACTCAGATTCAAAATATCAGCCTAGTTGGTTTTGGATTTCTTTATTTCTCTGAATAAATTACATTATATAAAAACTACACAGCGCTGTATATACTCAGTTTTAAAGAGTGCTAATTGTGTATAAAGAGCCAAAGGTCTCAGAATTACTATATACTATTCCTTTGGTGTTAGTGTCATAAATCATTGTGGTTTGTCTGGACCAATGTGCAGACTGATGGTCATGGGTCGTATGGTGAGTAGAGGTTTCTTCTTTCAATAACAACAACCTGCATGGGCACGTGGCTTAGCAGAGAAAGTAAACAAACAAAAAAAACCTAACAGAGGCGGTCTATCCTGACGGTTAGAGGGTTAGTGCTCTACCAAACCCCAAGAATAATTCCTTCACCACAGTAATAACTGTCTACATTTTTTCCTTTCTTTATTTCTGAGGGTAAAATTCCTGCACACTTTATTGACAACATGAGGCTGAATTCAGATTTTCAACAGAGTGGGTTTAATTAAACTTATTACAGGGCTGACCCCTCTTTTTAAGGGATCACCACTTATTATTCTTCACCAACATATGATGAACAAAGCTTCCTGTCTGAATGAATGCAGCTCTCTGAAGGAAGCCGAAAGCTTTATGGTTTCTGTAACACATGGCGGACACTCTGACTCCATCGCTTCACTATTCTGCCTATAAACACAGCACCATTACGTCCAATAAACCAAATACTTTATGATCCATCATCTCCCACTTTCTTTTTTTTCCCTACCAGCCTGTTCTGCCAGCTATCTCGGAGCATCATTCCAATAAAACTGTGAAAGTGAATCAGCAAGCAGAACTGCAGTTAATGTTTCTGTTTAATGTATTGAAGGGTCACAGAGGTCTCGGAAATGTCGAGGTGTTCATAGCAGTGTGGGGGAGAGGGAGGTGAAAGGCTCCTCGGCACTTCATATCAGAGGAATAATTTATGTTCAGGGGGAAAAAAACCCACATCCTGTGACATTTGCTTTTCACAGTGATTTCTGTAGATATTTTCATCGGGGCCACTTCCAGTGAGCAAACTAGTGTGCCTACGAAAACATGTCATGGAGACATTAAGAATAAGAGCTTGTGATTGATATTCCGAGTGTGCTGGCGCTGACTGCCAAAATTGCAAGTCTAAACAAAATGTGGTATATTGAAATGCCGACTCCAGCTTGCCCTAGTTTTTCCTCATATACATTTATATTGTTTGGGGCGGGGCTCTCGAATGGGGGGACTTATCGTAAAACGATATTATCTTATAAACAAGTGTGTGCGAGGCAGGTACCTTTCTTTGTTCCGTAGGACTGTGATATCTCTAGGTGCTAAAAGAGACAGGCAATCAAGATAATTCTGCCTCGTAATCAGCTTTTTGTTTCCAGTGCTGACAACTGCGTCACCTGCAAAGAAGTTCCGCAACATATCAAAGATAGAATGATACGTTTTCTCCTAGAGCTCGCGATAGGGAACTCTGTGTGATCATGCAGAGAAAATGATACTGCAGGTAATCCTTTGTGCTGAATTCACTTTTTGGAGGAGAACTGTGGTGTTGTGATGAAGAAAATGAAAGCTCTCTCCATGCTGTGTTGACTGGTTTTGTTGCATATCTGAGCATATTTAATTTTTGTGATGTGATTTTGCAAACAATGCCAAAATTAATTGAGGAGCTCAGCAGCCGGTGCTGCATAACAGGCTTATGGCCTGAGATTGAATGTGACTCATCACGAGAAAGGAAGACATGATCTAGATCAAATGCTGAGAAATCATAGATTTATCTTTGGGAGAAATAAATAGATTAATCTTTTTTTACATGCTTTTTTAAAAACCTAACGCTAACACCAGGATTTAAAAAACAGGGCATCCAGTGTGTAGCCAAAGCTTTCATACCCATTGACTTTTTCCACATTTTGTCATGAGTTAGCCACACACCTCAACTAGAGATATAGAGACATTTTTGCAATTTTTCTATTGACTTTTTCAAAATAAGTCAAGCTCAGGCAGATTGGATGGACAGCATCAGTGAACATCAATTTTCAAGTGTCGCCAGTGTGGCAATGCAGCAGTGTTACTTTTCTATCACACAGTTTTCTGTATATGTGCCAGAAAGTTCAGTTTTTTTTTCATCTGATCAGAGCACCCTCTTCCACATGCCTGCAGTGTATTATACATGACTTGTGGCAAAGTTTAAATTGGCGTGTTTAGGACGGTGTCCCCTGCAAACACTGAATGCAACTTGTTGATATTTTTCCTTGATAACTGCTTTCTCTGCTGTCTACAGCTCCTCCAGAGTTACCATTGGCATTTTGGCTGCTCTCCTTGACAAACTTGTCAATCTAGTTAGATGGCCATGTCTTAGTTGTTATGCCCTGGGCCATACTCTTTTGTATGAGGGTTTGAACAGGGTTCTGTGAGATGTTTTAAAATTGGGATATTATATTATAACCTTTCAGAGCACTATAACTTATAACTTTAAGGTTCTTTACAACTTTAACTCTTACCCTACTACAGTTTTCCTTGGTCTTCATGATGCTGTTTGTCTTCTAATGTTCCTTAACTAATTCTTGACAAGATTGTCTTGTAAGTACCTCCATCGATTATTAACTCGGATCAGCTGCCCTATAGCTGCCAAAGAAAAAGATCCCCACGGTATGTTTTCATTTGAATGTTTGCATAACCTGTCAACTGATTCCTCCATATGAGCTGGGGATCTCTGTTTTTTCTTTGCAGTTACCTTGGCCTTTTTGGCTGCTTCTATGATTAGTGTTCTCCCTACAGGGCTGTCAGTTTAGGTGGATGACCACTTCTAGGTAGGTTTGCACCTGTGCCCCAATTCATTTTTCAGGCGATGGATTAAACAGTACTTTCTGTTATGTTCAAAGCTTAAGCAAATTGTTTTCTAACCTGTTGGCTTTAAACTTCCCCACAAATTTCTCCCTAACCTGTCTGCTGCGTTCCTTGTTCTTCAAAAATGCTATACTCTGTTCTTTAACAAACCTCTGAGGTGTTCATAGAACAGTTGCATTTACATTGAGTTTAAATAGGAACTAAACCCGAAATCAACTTTTTTTTGCAGATATATAAACTGTGCCTTAAGTGTGCTATATTTTTGTTACTGTGCTATTTTTTTTATTTCATGTAAACCTGTTTAATTCTACAATAATATATATAAACTCTCTCTGTGCTGAATTTCCCCATTTGTTCAAACCGCACAGCTTGGTACATGCTTACGTCACAGCCCCGGTTCGGGTATAAAATCGTCTCTCTCAGACACGCGCCCCTTTATTGAGTCAGGAGTTGGAAATGTTCCTTCACTTCCTCGGCAGCGCCGCCTTCAGACATCACTGAATCTCTGAGGTACTGCCCACATTGGTGGCATTCTTCAAAACTTCTCTGGGAGCGGAGGTGTTCTTTTACATGGGGTTTAGTTCTACTTTAAATGGACTGCACTGATTAGATGATTTCTGAAGGCTATTGCTTGTCTTGGATTTTGTTTAAGGGTATCATAATAAGGCTGAATACATATACATATGCCTGCCAAATCTTTTAGGTTTTTATTTGTAAGAGAAAATTGTAAACAAAATGTGAAACCTACATATTATTTTTCTTCCACTTCATATGTATGCACTACTATGTGTTGGTCTATCACCAAACATGTTCAGGGTGTATGATTCCTTTTACAAGGCACTGTGCTGTATGTTGAGTTCTTATTTTCTTTGTTCATAGGTTTTTTATTTTACATCAGTCATGTCATTAACTTTAGATGAATGTTGAACCAGGCATTTTCAACCTGACAGTTAAAGCCAGTCATCTGCATTGCTCTTTCCTAAAGGCAATGGTACACTCCAAATGAACTGCTGGTGAATTGGTTTCCAAAACAGTGCTTCGAGCAAATATCTGGTGTACTCACTGCGACTTCACGTCTGCTCATTTAGTGACACTCCATGAATCATGCCAGATGGAGCTGCTTGGAAACTTCAACAACGTGACAAAGAGAAAGGCACAAGTATCACTGGTGACACTGATCTACACCCACTAAAATAAAAGGGTAGGTCTAAATGATTAGAACGGGTTATATATAATGTAAGGATTATGATTCTTGATTAATGAATATTTATCAAAAATTATAAATAAAATCAAAATTCAGAAAAATTATTTTTTGCAAAAAATGTCCTCTGGAGTTGTGATTATGGGCTCTTAATAATTACAATTTGTTAATTATCATTATTCATTTATGATAATTAACCACACATCCATGATCACTCAAAAGTTTGAGACGTTTCATCAGCTTCTCTTCCATCCAGAAGGGGGGAAATATGAGGAACCGTTGAAGTCGACTGGATCAACAAGGAGGAAAACCTATGGGGTGCTGAATGTAAAAACATTTAGTGAATTTTTTTCGCATTTATTGGGAAATGCTAAACATATATCTTAAATCTAAATGTTAAATCTAAATCTAAATATATATCTTAAATCTAAATGTTAAATCTAAATCTAAATATATATCTTAAATCTAAATGTTAAATCTAAATCTAAATCTTGAAATTTAAATTTAAACAAATATCTTAAATCTAAATGTTAAATCAAAATCAAAATCTAAATCTCGAACTTAAATCTTCAGAAGATATGCTAATTAACCACACGCCTGCAACATCTCAACTCGTGGCCACACCCCCAGCGCATAGGGCCGTGAATGAGAAGAATGGGGAGGTCAACAGCCAACATGGCAGTCTCGCTGCAAGCAGAGGAAATTAAACGGGCTGTAGTGGCAGGTGTGCGGGTTGCACTGCAGGGTACACTACCGCATGCACCACCCTCATCAACTCCGGTAAGTACAAAATTTTTTCACTTGTACATAAGTGAGGTCAGGAGGAATCTGCTCTTATCCAGCCAGCTATTCAGTGTACCGTGGGGTCGGTGTTGCAGGGATTTTCCTGCCATCGCTACGCTGAACAGTGAGTGGGGTGGGGGGCATTAGCCATCATAGAGGCTCAGCTTAAAGTAACAGCTGTAATATGCTTTGGCTATAAGCAGTATAAAGATTTGGTTTAAACCCTACGTTGTTTCAGAAACGGAGGCGTTCGGAATGAATGCCCTGAATAACAGAAGGCTAATGCTAGTGCTGCTTAACGTTGGTGCACTTGCATATGCGCCGCACACAGACGGAAGCAAACGCTAAACATAAACTAGGTCCTATTAAATTAGTGATATTTGTTTAACCTCCAAAAGCACAACTGTTTACTCTTCAATTTGTGTATTTTGATAATAATCAAACAAGCTCTGATTGCAATTTTTTTCTTTGTTGCACAGCAGAGCTGACAGCAATGTGTACGAAGCACAGTCAGATGTCCAGATTACATTCTGTGCTGTAATATAATAAAGTATTATTATAGAATAACATTTGTTTAATAAAAGCATCTTATTCAGCCCCGTAATGTTTCTGCAGTCAACAGCTAAAGACGGAAGCTCATGTTTTGTTCGCAGATGTGTGGGGAATTTTCAGAGCAGTGGCGACTGCTCTAAGACTGCAAGGGAAGCTCAGCTTCCCCTAAAATGTCAAAAAATAAGTGATCAAATATATACTGTTGTGTGTACATGTTATTAACTAAATATGCGCTACAACGTTTTTTCAGAATCAGCTTCTTATCACTGGTAACGAAGCGGCTTTCCTCTCACTCATTCCCGCAGCCTCACAGTGCTTTAAACAGTGAGTTCAACAGCGAAGCAAAAATCCTGGGCTTTGCCCCGCCCATCGGATGCTCAGCGTCTCTGGGGGTCTATGGGGCAGCGGGCTGGCCTCGGCTGGCCCGGACTCTTAGCTTCTGCATGATGATTGGATGATCTGTCTGAGGCTGAATCCATTTTTGATTGACAGCGAAATGAGCGAATCAGCGGTCTTGAAATTGAGCTTCCTCTTCTTGAAAGATCAGCATCCACCACTGTTTCAGAGAGCTTCCCTGAAGTTCATCCCTTACTTTATAATTGTAAATTCCGTTCCACCACATCCCAAAGGTGCTCTATTGGATTGAGATTTGGTGACTGCAGAGGCCATTTGAGTGCAGTGAACTCATTGTCATGTTCAAGAAACCAGTCTGAGATGATTCGTGCTTCATGACATGGCGCGTTATCTTGCTGGAAGTAACCATCCGAAGATGGGTACACTGTGGTCATAAAGGGATGGAAATGGTCAGCAACAATAGTCAGGTAGGCTGTGGCGTTGACAGGATGCTCAATTGGTACTAAGGGGCCCAAAGTGTGCCAAGAAAATATCCCCCACACCATTACACCACCACCACAGGACTGAACCGTTGATACAAGGCAGGATGGATCCATGCTTTCATGATGTTGATGCCAAATTCTGACCCTACCATCCAAACATCGCAGCAGAAATCGAGAGTCATCAGAGCAGGCAATGTTTTTCCAATCTTCTATTGTCCAATTTTGGTGAGCCTGTGCGAATTGTAGGCTCAGTTTCCGTTCTTAGCTGACAGGAGTGGCACCCGGTGTGGTCTTCTGCTGCTGTAGCCCATTCGCCTCAAGGTTCGACTTGTGGTGCATTCAGAGATGGTCTTCTGCATGCATTGGTAGTAACGAGTGGTTATTTGAGTTACTGTTGCCTTTCTATCAGCTCGAACCAGTCTGGCCATTCTCCTCTGACCTCTGACATCAACAAGGCATTTGCGCCCACAGAATTGCCGCTCACTGAACATTTTCTCTTTTTTGGACTATTCTCTGTAAACCCTAGAGATGGCAGAGCGTGAAAATCCCAGAAGATCAGCAGTTTCTGAAATACTCAGACCAGCCCGTCTGGCACCAACAACCATGCCACTATCAAAATCACTTCACCTTTCTTCCCCATTCTGATGCTCGGTTTGAACTGCAACAGATTGTCTTGACCATGTCTACATGCCTAAATGCATTGAGTTGCTGCCATGTGATTGGCTGATTAGAAATTTGTGTTAACGAGCAGGTGGACAGGTGTACCTAATAAAGTGGCCGGTGACTGTATATTTACATTGTGTTAAAACACAGGTGGAGATTTGTTGTCCACGGTGAGGTTAATGGATCCAGCAGATTAATAGTCTACCTGACTCTTGCTGCTAGAACTGTCCTACTGAGTTTTATGTCAGCCATTGGACAGTATAAATTACCATGTAGAGTACGGTCTGATAAAGGAAGGAAAAACGTAAAGGTAGCTGAATTTATGATCCGGAACAGGAAGGAACTCTCACATCTCAGGCAGAAGTGTTCGTAATCAGTGGTTTTCCTATTGGACAGGTTTTTAAATCTTTAAGATATGCATAACATGAATTAAACCTGTCAGTGTCACCTTTATCACAGAATAGAGAGGATGTGGTGAGGTGTCTACAGTCATGCATTAGATCAGGTTTTCATTTCTTTGGAAGATCAAGGAACATTGACCCAGATAGTAAGGTCCACCTTTATGCTCTACACCACAGCTTTCTTCCACAAATCCAGCAAGATCTCGACTTTTTTAAAGATGGTTGGAACTCCCATGGTCTTAGAACTGAAAGAAATCAGTTACCGTTGCACCTCTGGACTAGATACAGAGCAAGGCACAATGTTGGATCCTGCTGAGGTTAAAGATCCAGTTTTTAAATCATTTGTCACCTGTGAGGACCACTAAATCGAGGCACGTGACGTCGCCCGGTACGGCGGAGCCGGGGTCCCACCCTGGAGCCAGGCCTGGGGTCGGGACTTGCGGAGAGCGCCTGGTGGCCGGGTTGCTCCTCGCGGGACCCGGCCGGGCCAAGCCCGAACGAGACACGCGAGGCCATCCCCCAGTGGGCCCACCACCTGCAGGGGGAACCGTGAGAGACTGGTGCAAAGAGGATTGGGTGGCGGACGAAGGTGGAGACCTCAGCGGCCCGATCCCCGGATGCTTAGGCTGGCTCTAGGGACGTGGAATGTTACCTCACTGGGGGGGAAGGAGCCTGAGCTTGTGCGGGAGGTCGAGAGATATCGACTAGAAAAAGTCGGGCACGCCTCCACGCACAGCGTGGGCTCTGGAACCCATCTCCTTGAGAGGGGCTGGACTCTCTTCTACTCTGGAGTGGCCCACGGGGAGAGGCGGCGGGCTGGGGTGGGTTTGCTTGTTGCCCCCCAGCTCAGCTGTCTAGTGTTGGGATTTACCCTGGTGGATGAGAGGGTCGCATCCCTGCGCCTTCGGGTCGGGGATAGGTCTCTGACTGTCGTTTCGGCCTACGGGCCGAGCGGTAGTGCGGAGTACCCGGCCTTCTTGGTGTCCCTGTCGGGGGTGCTGGATAGTGCCCCTCCCGGGGACTCCATTATTCTGCTGGGGGACTTCAACGCCCCGTGGGAAACGACAGTGACACCTGGAGAGGCTTTGATCGGGGGGAAATGGCTCCCCGATCTGAATCCGAGTGGTGTTTTTGTTATTGGACTTCTGTGCTAGTCACGGATTGTCCATAATGAACACCATGTTAAAAGCATAAGGGGTGTTCATCAGTGCACTTGGCACCAGGACACCCTAGGCAGGAGGTCAATGATCGACTTTGTTGTCGTATCATCAGACCTTCGGCCGCATGTTTTGGACACTCGGGTGAAGAGAGGGGCTGAGCTGTCCACTGATCACCACCTGGTGGTGAGTTGGATCCGCTGGAGGAGGAGAAAGCCGGACAGACTTGGCAGGCCCAAGTGCATAGTTAGGGTCTGCTGGGAACGCCTGGCGGAGCCCTCGGCCAGGGATGTATTCAACTCCCACCTCCAGGAGAGCTTTGACCAGATTCCGGGGGATGTTGGAGACATAGAGTCCGAGTGGACCATGTTCTCCACATCTATTGTCGATGCTGCTGCCCGTACCTGCGGCTGTAAGGTCTGCAGTGCCTGTCGTAGCGGCAATCCCAGAACCCGGTGGTGGACACCGGCAGTAAGGGATGCTGTCAAGCTGAAGAAGGAGTCCTATCAGCTGTGGTTGGCTTGTGGGACTCCTGAGGTGGCTGACGGGTACCGTGAGGCCAAGCGTGCTGCGGCCCGAGCTGTGGCAGAGGCAAAAACTCGGGCCTGGGAGGAGTTCGGTGAGGCCATGGAGAAGGACTACCGGTCGGCCTCGAAGCGATTCTGGCAAACCGTCCGGCGCCTCAGGAGGGGGAAGCAGTGCTTCGCCAACACTGTTTATAGTGGGGGTGGGAGGCTGCTGACCTCGACTGGGGACATTATCGGGCGGTGGAAGGAGTACTTCGACGATCTCCTCAATCCTGCCATAACGCCATCCCTGGTGGAAACAGAGGCTGGGGACTCGGGGTTGGACTCTTTCATCACCCAGGCTGAAGTCACCAAGGTGGTTAAAAAGCTCCGCGGTGGCAAGGCTTCGGGGGTGGATGAGATCCACCCTGAGTACCTCAAATCTCTGGACGTTGTGGGGCTGTCATGGTTGACACACCTCATCAACATTGCATGGCAGTCGGGGACAGTACCTCTGGACTGGCAGACCGGGGTGGTGGTCCGGAGGGTGTGTTCCAACTACAGGGGGATCACACTCCTCAGCCTCCCTGGTACGGCCTACGCCAGGGTATTGGAGAGGAGAGTCCGGCCGATAGTCAAACCTCGGCTTCAGGAGGAGCAGTGTGGTTTTCGTCACGGCCATGGAACACTGGACCAGCTCTATACCCTCTACAGGGTACTCGAGGGCTCATGGGAGTTTGCCAAATCAGTTCACATGTGTTTTGTGGACCTGGAGACGGCATTCGACTGTGTCCCTCGTGATGCCTTGTGGAGGGTGCTCCAGGAGTATGGAATCGGGGGCCCTTTATTAGGGGCCATCCGGTCCCTGTACGAGCGGAGCAGGAGTTTGGTCCGCATTGCCGGCACTAAGTCGGACCTGTTCCCAGTGCATGTTGGACTCCGGCAGGGCTGCCCTTTGTCACCGGTCCTGTTCATAACTTTTATGGACAGGATTTCTAGACACAGCCAAGGGCCGGAACTCGACCGGAAAAGGGTGGCTTGTCCTCTTCAATTTCGAGGGGAGTTCCTGCCTCAAGTGGAGGAGTTCAAGTATCTCGGGGTCTTGTGATGGAGGAATGGAGCGGGAGATCGACAGACGTATCGGTGCGGCTGCCGCAGTAATGGGGGCGCTGTGCCGGTCCGTTGTGGTGAAGAGAGAGCTGAGCCGAAAAGAGAAGCTCTCGATTTACCAGTCGGTCTACGTTCCTACCCTCACCTATGGCCATGAACTTTGGGTCATGACCGAAAGAACGAGATCCCGGATACGAGCGGCTGAAATGAGCTTCCTCCGTAGGGTGGCCGGGCACACCCTTAGAGATAGGGTGAGGAGCGCGGCCATTCGGGAGGGGCTCGGAGTAGAGCCGCTGCTCCTCCACATCGAGAGGAGCCAGTTGAGGTGCCTCGGGCATCTATACCGGATGCCTCCTGGACGCCTTCCTTGGGAGGTGTTCCGGGCACGTCCCACCGGGAGGAGGCCCAGGGGACGGCCCAGGACACGCTGGAGGGACTATGTCTCTCGGCTGGCCTGGGAACGCCTTGGGCTCCCCCCGGAGGAGCTGGAGGAGGTGTCTGGGGAGAGGGACGTGTGGGTGTCTCTGCTGAGTCTGCTGCCCCCGCGACCCGGTTCCGGATAAACGGAAGACGACGAGTACGAGTACGAGTACGAGTACGAGTTGTCACCTGTCTCAACACTGGAAGCATTTTCAAGTTAAAATGTTGATTTTCAGCTTAAGCACTGATGTTTAATACACTTTAACAACATGACTAATTATGTTTTTTTTATGTAGGTTCATGAAGACTGGGATTGACTGGAACGGGCCTCACACTCATCATGGGTCAACAGTGTCAGTCCCAAATACTCTGCTGCCCCGTCAGCTTTCAGATGAAGAAGTTACCATTTTGTCTCTTCGAGGAACTTCTTTAGCTGCAGCAATCAACTCATACTTGGAAATGGTGCAAGTTTGGTCAAGAATCATAAGGGATTAATATCCAAACTACAGTTTTTGTTTAGAATGTTGAGGGGAAAAAGATACACCTGAAAGTACACTTGGTTTTTTATTGAAAATAATGAATGTGTTTTAAGCTCGTTAAAGCTGTCATTAAATGACACCTCAAGAACAACTAAGCTATTTTGTTAAGTAGAACTTTTTAATAAACACATTGTCCAACTGATATATGCCTCCAAGGGCTGAAATGTGTTTTTTTTTTATAAAACAGGATTACACAACTGAACTTCAAATCAGCATGCCCTCCTGGACAACGTCAAATGCATCTGCCACTGAATACTTAAACAAATCCAAAGTGTGAACTGTGTATGGCAGAAGTAAGTGCATCCTTAAAGTCAAAGTTTTTTATACAAGCTGGGAGCTTCAATGTCTCCAAGCACATTGATGAAGTATGAAAATTCCCCCAAAAATCTCCACCTGAGATTTTCTGAAGGAAGGACCTCCCAGCCAGCCCAGAATCTCAGCAGCTGAACCAGAGTATCTGATGAAACTAAACGGTGACAGAATGAAAAGGCAAAAATATTAGGCAAACAAATATCCATCCTCATCAGCAGTGTCCCTAACTGGCCACATGACTTTGTCAAGAAGCATCTGAAAGGACAGGTTTCTGTGTATGTCGGGGTTCTGGTTATATGTGCTGTTTTCCCGCCTGCTATTGTCTGCCTGCTATTCCTGGGGTTCGCCAACTTGTACCGCAGGTTCATAAAGAACTACAGCCAGACGGCGGCACCACTAGGGGCACTAACCGCCACAAAGACCACCTTCAGCTGGAGACCAGAAGCAGAAAAGGCTTTCCTTGACCTCAAGGAGAAGTTTGCCCAGGCTCCCATCTTGGTCCACCCTGATCCATCTACACAATTTGTTCTGGAGGTCGACGCCTCTGACACTGGGGTTGGAGCTGTCTTGTCTCAGCAATCAGGGGAGGATGGCAAACTCCATCCCTGTGGGTTCTTTTCACATCGACTAAGTAGCACCGAGCACAATTATGATGTAGGAGACAGAGAACTGCTAGCGATCAAGTTAGCCCTAGAGGAATGGCGGCATTGGTCAGAAGGTGCTGTGCATCCCATTTTAGTGTGGACTGACCATAGGAACCTGGCATATTTACAGTCAGCTAAAAGACTGAGCTCACGACTGGCATGTTGGTCACTTTTCTTCTCTTGTTTTGACATTTCTATTTCATTTAGACCAGGTACCAAGAACACTAAGCCAGACACACTTTCCCGACAGTTCTCGCCCGACAGCTCCGACAAAGGGCCGGAACCCATTGTTCCTCCCAATTGGACTGTTGGATCCTTAACTTGGGAGTTAGAAGACAGGTTAGCTCTGGCCCTGCAGACCGACCCGGACCCTGGAACAGGGCCCGTCAACCGGACTTACGTACCAGCCACTGTGAGAACACAGCTTATCCGGTGGCTCCACACCGCCAAATTTACGGCTCACCCTGGGGTAAGTCGAACTATAGCTTTACTACGTAGGCGGTTTTGGTGGCCATCACTACACAGTGATGTTAAAGAATATGTACTTCTGTGCAATGTATGCTAGAAACAAGCACAGCACTCAACCTCGGTCAGGCCTCCTACAACCGCTGAACGTCCCAAAACGTCCTTGGTCACACATAGCTTTGGATTTTGTGACTGGATTACCCAGATCTAGTGGCATGACTGCCATACTTACTATTGTACATCATTTTTCTAAGGCTTGCCACTTAGTACCTCTAAGACGTTTTCCTTCTGCTTTTCAGACTGCTCAGCTGCTGGTTAAACATGTTTTCAAACTGCATGGTATACCCCAGGACATTTTGTCAGATCGTGGTCCACAATTCATTTCCCAGGTGTGGAGACAGTTTCGTTCTGCCCTTGGTGCCAAGGTATCCTTGACTTCGGGTTACCACCCCGAGTCTAGTGGACAGACAGAACAGTTGAATCAACAGCTCGAATCGGCGCTCAGGTGTTTGACCTCTTCCAATCCCCTGGATTGGTGTAAACACCTCCCCTGGGTTGAATATGCCATCAATTCGCAAGTTTCCTCTGCTACCGGTGTCACCCCGTTTGAAGCCTCCATGGGTTACCAACCACCTCTATTTGTGGCGGACGAAAGTGATATTGCTGTCACCTCCGTCCCTTGTCATATTCGCCGTTGTAGACAACTATCGCGGACCACAAACGTCGACCTGCCCCGGTCTACCGACCTGGCCAAAAGGTTTGGCTGTCCTCTCGGGATATTCCCCTCAAGGTCATGTCCAAGAAGTTGTCTCCTTGTTTCATCGGTCCTTATGTTATAGAGTCCGTCATCAGCACCTCTGCTGTCCACCTCCGTCTGCCTTCCTCCCTCCATGTTCATCCCACATTTCATGTCTCTCAGGTCAAGTCGTTCATGGTCAGTGATTCCCTGGGTGCCCCGGTCTTTTGTCTGCGACCCGACCTTGGTCGCTGATTTCTGGGCCTCTCGTCCGTCCGCCTCGTCTGGGCCGCCAGGTGGCCGACGTTGAGGGGGGGTAATGTCGGGGTTCTGGTTATGTGTGTTGTTTTCCTGCCTGTTATTGTCTGTGTTTAGCCCCTAGTAGGCGCTGGTGACCGTGGTGTGAGGAGACAGGTGTACACCATTCCCGATGATTATCCCTGGAGTATTTAAGCAGGAAGCGGCCAGCATCTCATTGCTCGAGTGTTAGCCACTCGTGGTACAAGCTCAAGCCAAGTATTCTTATAGAAACCTAAGTCCTAGTTTCGACATCGTCTAACCTCTTTTTGTCCTCTTCAACAGTACTATACCGGAGACGACCTGGCCTTACCCAGACTTTCCTCCGGCCGACCATTCCATGTTTACCTCGTGTTTCGGACTACGTGTGATACCTGAAGGAATACAAGTCGCAACCATGCCATGGATCAACCGAATTTATTCATCAGCTGGCCGCTACCAAGCTACCTCCACCACGAACTACTCCAGCGAATCCTGTCCACCCTCCACCACACTCCACGTCCTACATCTGACACAGATACAGCAGAGCCAAGCCTTGTCCTCCTGGATCGAGAAAGTAAAAGCAAACTTTGTACTTACCTTTGTAGTCCTAAGCTGCTTCCAGTTCCCTGCATTTACTCTCCTCCTGGCAATTCTCATTCCAGAACCTAGTAAGATACAGTATCAGTCAGTTTTTGTTTCTCAAGAAAAACCATTATTCATGTTCTGTTGTCTTCCTCACAGTTGGCGAGTCTTCCTGACCGGTTCAGATCGAACAACTCCTTTCTTCAAAATAAACGTATTAATTATTCAGATTCTCCTGAGTAATTTCTGCATGTGGGTCAACTCGGTTCCTAAAACAATGACAGAGTAGGTCTTTATGTTTTAAAGATTACAAACTTGGTTAACAAGAAAAAAATCACATCTATTTCTATAAAAAAAGTATTCACACCCTTGGAAGGATTATGGTTTTATTGCTGTAATAAATCAGTCATGGTCATTATAAATTTGCCTTTTCTTCTTAATTGGTATCACCCTGTAACATTGACACAATGTTTTTTTTATATTTCTTTGTAAAAAAAAAAAGCCAATGTACGTAGACCATGATTGTTATTATAGCAATGAAAACAAAACCAAGAGACTGAATATATTCAATGGCACTGTAGATAGAGAGGCATAAATACAGTATACTGTATGTATAGCAAAATCATAAATTAACCTAAGGTGATTATGTTATGTGGAAATAACCTAATTCCCTTGGGGAAAAGAAGAGGCCTAGATGTCAGCAGGGGCCACACCATTGCATCTCTCAGTCCTCCGTACCAACACTGAATACAATAAAATAAAAATGTCACTACCTGTGCTTAGGTTGCTATTTATTATAGCAGTTCCCTGCTTTCTTGAAATAATTTCTTTCATTTGGGGAACACCAGATTCACACCCATCTAGCTGTCTTAGTTGTAGAGTGTCACTTGATGAAAATGGAGAAAAAAAAAGTAAAAGCAAAGCACCAACGCATCCTCCTGTGATGTAGGTCCTGCAACAGAAACCCAGTTTAAATATCAAACGTAGCAGAAACCCTGCTTCTTACAATTATAAAGTAAGTGATGAACTTCAGGGAAGCTCTCTGAAAGTTCCCCACACATCTGCGAACAAAACATGAGCTTTAGTCTTTAGCTCTTGACTGCAGAAACATTACGGGGCTGAATAAGATGCTTTTATTAAACAAATGTTATTCTATAATAATACTTTATTATATTACAGCACAGAATGTAATCTGGACATCTGACTGTGCTTCGTACACATTGCGGTCAGCTCTGCTGTGCAACAAAGAAAAAAATGCAATCAGAGCCTGTTTGATTATCAAAATACACAAATTGAAGAGTAAACAGTTGTGCTTTTGGAGGTTAAACAAATATCACTAATTTAATAGGACCTAGTTTATGTTTAGCGTTTGCTTCCGTCTGTGTGCGGCGCATATGCAAGTGCACCAACGTTAAGCAGCACTAGCATTAGCCTTCTGTTATTCAGGGCATTCATTCCGAACGCTTCCGTTTCTGAAACAACGTAAGGTTTAAACCAAATCTTTATACTGCTTATAGCCAAAGCATATTACAGCTGTTACTTTAAGCTGACCCTCTATGATGGCTATTGCCCCCCCACCCCACTCACTGTTCAGCGTAGCGACGGCAGGAAAATCCCTGCAACACCGACCCCACGGTACACTGAATAGCTGGCTGGATAAGAGCAGATTCCTCCTGACCTCACTTATGTACAAGTGAAAAAATGTTGTACTTATCGGAGTTGATGAGGGTGGTGCATGCGGTAGTGTACCCTGCAGTGCAGCCCGCACACCTGCCACTACAGCCCGTTTAATTTCCTCCGCTTGCAGCGAGACTGCCATGTTGGCTGATGACCTCCCCGTTCTTCTCATTCACGGCCCTATGCGCTGGGGGTGTAGCCACGAGTTGAGACGTTGAAGGGGCGTGGGTAATTAGCATATCTTCTGTTGGACCACTTGTTCGCTGAATATTGGACCATTTACACATTGCTGGACACCACCAGGCCTTCCGACATCATCGGCCATTTTGTATCCAGTATTATCCGCCACTACAAATCCCAGTGGCCACTGCGGCTGGACGTCCCAAGTCTGACGTCACAAGAGGTCTGACGTCACACGAGGTTATATATGAAGGCAGACGCTTTAAATCTTGCCTTCAGCTGGAGACCTCGACACGGTTACCACGCAACTGAAGCCTCTTCTGAAGAAGAAGAGGTCCCACGTGGAGTCTTCATTTATTCTTCTTCGTTGGCCAACGAAAAGAACGTTCATGACAGAAATTTCTGGAATAAGAAGGCCAGAAATTTCAACTTTACCAATCGAAGGTGTTAGTTTAACACATAACCAAAAACCCACGGAGTTTCAAGGAGACGGATCACCATCTTGTTTTTTGTTCTAGTCGACTGCTGACGGTCAGATTATATTTTTCCCTTTCGCCAAGGAGGCCAAAGGACGAAGATTGACCGCTCTTCCCGAAGTTAACCGTGGATGCACGTTAACTTCCAACTTTCCCCCTCCTCCTCTCCCCCTCACGCTCGCAGCCCTGAAGGATTGCTCACAAAGTAATACTACCCATCCTTTATTATTTTCTTTGATTTCTTTATTAGGAGTAGTCTGGGCAGGGTAGAGAGAGATAGGATTTTTAGTGCGATCAGAATCGCCACTTATAGTCTGATGTTATGAAATTGTATTTGCATGCAACATTGTATTGAACTCTGATGTGCTGTTTTGAGCACTGAGGCCGGCGTGTCTCACAAGTTTGTGTCATGGTGAAATTCACCATTTTCTTTGTTCCAACTTCACTGCTTGCTAACTTGCCACCAAAAGGTTTATGACTCTTTGTCTAAGCTGAGTTTACAACTTTGCTTTGGGGGTTTTATGACAGCCCGTGTCCCGCTGGGCTACGCTTTCTGGCGAGCTGCTCTCAAACTCCATTCAACACCACATTCCTTTGTCATATTACCACTTTTGCCATAACTGCTGGTTGATTCAATACACACACACTGCTGTTTTGCTTTATTTTGTTAGTTAGATATTTTACCTTTTTGTGTAGAACTTTGTATGTTTGAGTGGGTAAAGATTATTGAATCGGAGAGTTGGTGGTATCAGGCTGATTAATTTAATAAATTTTCCCGTAGATAAAGAGAAGGCGTTTTGTGTTTATTTTGTGCAAGAGTGATTTGTCAGTCAAAATAAGGCAAAGTTCCCCACGTTTCGGCAGAAACTGTCAATTAAACAGTGACATTTAATAATTGTAATTATCAGAGGCCTTGAGCCATAATTACAACACCAGAGGACAGCTCTGGTTTCAATTCATAAACGAGGATTTTGGTTAAGGAGTTAATTTTATCGGATTATGATTTTAATTATAATTCTTGATAAATATTCAATTAATCAATAATCTATAATTACAACACTTCTGAAGATTTAAGTTCGAGATTTCACACTAGGACTCCCAGAATTCTAACACTACTAGAACTCCCAAGCCCGTCAATTTGACGGCGAGCGTACTGGATGCGAGGGCGGTGATGATGTCATTGCATTAATGCTATAACATTTTGGTTTTGACAAGAATTAATAATAGTATTTAATCAAAACCTATTATGTTTTATTATTATTTATATATAGTACTGAAAAATAAGTAGAGTAGCGGGTACATTTTAAAAGAAAGCTTTACTAATCTGACCATAAGCTGGACAGCTTCATGTTACGCCCCCCTTTCACTTCACGGACCTAAACTAGCGCTAAAAATGCACTCAGCTCATCCACACTCATTTCTGAGAAGGAATCATCTCCTAAAACTCTGCGGGCCTCAGCCACACTGCAGCCCTGAACATTTCGGCATCCACCACGCGGAGGAACGCAGTCTGGGCATCTTGGATCTGGCGGTCTGTCTACGCGTTTTGGCTCTGACGCCTCCCTCTACTTTCTTCCTCCTTACTACTGTCCACACAGTGCCATCCTTTTCTATGTCCTCCTCCTTCCAAGGTGTGCGCTCGTCTTGCGATGACGCTGTAAAGTGCAGAATAGATTGTTGTTACTGGGCTACTTTATCTATGACCTAACTTGTTGTTTATTTCTTTGTCTCAACCCAGAATCACGATCATCTAATTTTTGAAGCATTTCCAATGCCTCTTGAGCAGAAAATATCCTTCTAGAAGCCACTTGTAGGATGCCAACAATCTGACTGCGTTCTAGAGTGTCGGTTGCTAAGCAACGCTCGCGCGTATACTCAGCTGCAGGAAAAAAATATCAATGTAAATAACAGGGGCTGTGGTAGTTAGAGGCAGAAATACTTAGATCTTTTATTTACTTTATTTTTTTTTTAAAGAGACATAGGAATACAAAAACACAGGTTTAGAAAAAGTCAGGATGCCAGGAAGATAAGAGTTTTAATAAACCAGAGTTATGGCATGTCAAACATTCAAAACCATCTAATTGACGGTCCTGGGAGTTCTAGTGTTAAGATTTTGATTTTGATTTAACATTTAGATATAGATTTAAGATTTATATTTATATTTATAATTAAGATTTAGATATAGATTTAAGATTTAGATTTAAGATTTATATTTAGCATTTCCCAATAAATGTGAGAAAAATTCACTAAATGTAAAGAAAGCAGGCTAAATAACAGAAATGTGATAGTGATTTTTTTTTGCTGAATTTTTACATTCAGCACCCCATAAAACTCATCTCCTTGGCAACACCTCTGTGGGTTTCCACCTGCGTCAGAGTGTCGGCGGGGTCTTCAATCGGTTATGAATCTTTTAACCTTCTTGCATCAGACAGAATTCCAGCTTACAAGCTGTTCCGGGAATGGCTGTGTGGAGGAAAATTAACTTGCCTGCGAGTTTTTGTCGCTCCAAATATGCACCTCCATTGCGTCATCCCATCAGACACGCTGGAAATAGCGGTGAAAACTCACTATTATGAATGCTGAGCTGCGCATGTCGATCTATCCGACCAAAATGGATGACGCCAACAATAGGTAGATAAATTAAAACAACTGTTGCTGTAACAACTATATTTAACAAATGTAATAGTAAAAAAGACTAAGAAATCAACAGAAATTTAAGTTATGTGTAAAAATTGAAAAGACACAGGGAAAGAGTAGTGAACACACTTTGGGGAAAACGCTTACTTGGTGATGACAACTTCAAGACATTTCCGGTATGTAAAAACTGCATGCATTGCTCAAGTATGATTTTAACCCATTTGTCCACACAAACACACTCTACCGATCTTGAAGGTTCTGGGGGTTCTATCTATGTGCTCTGGTTGAGTGGATTATTTATTGTTTTCAATAAAAAAAACTATACCTGCTATTTTCAGGTCTTTCTACAGCTCTCTGTGAGCACTAATTTTCTGTTGGACAACTCTTTTGATTATTATTTAGACTTCTTTGTCAAAACTTGGAGCATTAGGAAGTTTAGAAGTGCAATTGTAACCTTCGCCTTTAGTATGTTTTGCTCTAATTGAATCACTGTGCAATACTTCGGTAATGAGAAACCTTTTTAAAGGCCATCAGTTAATGTTAAATCAGCTGATTTATATGCTGCTCTGCATCTCCTTGTCTTCATGTGTACCATTCCACTTCATTACACATACATACACAGATTTGCCTTTATTTTATTTATATATGTAGATAACATGGATTATTATGTATTTAGACTTCTGCTCCGGATTTGCCAACATAAATACAATGAGTCGAGTAAACACTATCATATGAGCAAATGAAAAAGTAAAATATAAAAGTATTTTCCATTAAAAAGAAGTTTGTGGGCATCCAGTGTTTAAAGGTGTTGAAATACACAATTTATTAGATTATTATTGCAGAAAGCTGACTTCACAGACATTTTACAGTGTGCATGCCAAAGTTTTTTTTACATCCTTTTAGGCTCTTCAGGGCCTGCATATACACTATGCTAGGGTGTTATAGCGATGCGATGATACATAATGCTGGGTTCACTAAAACAAGACAACAAGAAACACGTCTGCTACTCCAAAATAGCCTAATGATAATAACATAGAGCTGAACTTTTTGTGTTTTTACAAATAAAATCAAAACGGTGGAATGAGATCTCTGGGCAAGTAATCTCATGTTACGAAATGCCACCTTTCCTGTCAAAGTAATATCTATTTAAGGAAGTGCTGTCCAAGTTGCTTTACTCATGTGGCTTTATCTACGGAATAAAGCTTAAACTATTATTATGAGCTCCATTTATGGTGGAGAAAGCTTGACACCCTGTAAGTAATAAAAGTTCACTGACTTGCCCAAATAAAACCAGTGAAGAAGCCTCCAACACATTTAAATTGTTTGTGTAGCAACAAACGATGCTTCAGAGGTACCCTGCTCATTACAAACTGTGGTCTCATGGTAAAGTGTCAGAATATAACTTGTTGGAATTGAGAACAGGTTACATCTGGATCTATTCTATCATACAGAAACAATACTAAAGCAGCCAATATATTATTCAAAGAATACATTGCCAGGGAAACTTGTTGCTACACTGAAATGTAGCAATTAAAGAGATGTTTTGGGTTTTTTGGGGTGAGATTCTGTGAAATTATTATTAGTAACAGTTCACCTGTAGTCAAAAGATGGCATGCTGTTAGGAGTTTGTGGTAAAAGGGAAGAAATCCTCAGAGCCGTGGAAGGTTAGCAGCAGGTTAGAAGGCCCTTTTTACTTATATTGCGCTTTTTAAAACTACTACCTAAAAATGGATTAATCTGTGGTCTAAAATGCTAAATTAACAAATATTGTATAATCATAGATACAAGCTGTTGGCATTTCATTCCTTCTGGCCTTGCTCAGTTTTTAAAAAGCTAATCACTTTAAAATGACATATTTCTACTCCAAGTAAGCTATAAGTATTAGTTAAAATAACAGCACACTTCAAAGAATCCAAACTACCCCTTTAAGATCAGTCTAGAAAGCATGCAAAGTCTTATAACAAATTGTAGAAAAAAATGTTCTGACACTTGCCATGTTCATGTCTTACTGCTCATTTATTCGTTCTGACGGGCCTATACAGGTACAGTATGTTCCTGCTGTAACCACTGGATCTCTGCATATTTCTTTATAGTCAGTAAAGTGTGTAATTAGGGCCTTGATTGGTACTTCTGAGCAATCTTATCACCCCTGCCTCCTCCCACCATTAATACACTATGAGCATGCGTGCAACAAGCAGTAAATGAAACTGAAAAGAGCAAATTAAATTAGATTCAGCAGACATCAAGGTCATAAAAACAGCTCAACCCCCTTGACAGTTATCCTTCAGTTTTTTATGAGTTTCTCTAAGAGCAATCAATCAAAGCCTGACCATAACTTTGGCTGTCACGTAAAAATATTCACTCCTCATGACATTTTCATTTCACCAAATTACATGGAACTAATGGCATTTTCACTTCAAAAGCCAAAGACGTTTGGCACATTCGCCAGTCAAGGATTGCTTTTCTTGAAAATAAGAAAATAAAATAGGGTCTAACTGAACTAGTGAAAGAGTGGCAGTAAAAATGCCTTCAGTGCATACTGATGCACCTTGACTGTATTATGAGAGGCTGCAGTGTAGGAAGGCTCCTGCAAAGCTAGAGATGCAAAAGCAACAGTTAAAAAGCATTCGAATGCACTGTGAATAATCAGATAAACAAAGCCAACATGACTGCTGCACAACTGCTTTCTTTTGAATTATTGTCTTCTAATGTACTAGGTACTAGGTACATGAGTTTTATGTGGAGAGAATTGGGGGTCTAATGATACATGTACTTCACGTGAACGAAACGTACTAAATGAAGGGTTGATGAGAATTCTAGCAGAGGTTTCGGGAAAACTAAAATTCCCTGTTTTTTGCTTTAACACAGTAAAGGTTTCACAAATCACAAAGTGTGTTCTGTTGCAAATCTTTAGTCAGTATAAACTATTGTAGTTCAGACATGACTAATCCAGATATTGAGGTTTTCATGCTTGTTTCAAGAAAAGTTGGTCCTGCTATCAAAACAAAACCCACATTTTTATAAATCTTAAATTGTGTTTTAAACAACCTCAGTTCTGGTTTAAACAGTAAGTATTTTCATTAGAATTATTAAAAGCCCTTTAGCCCCAAAATGCCAGAAATAATGCACGTGCTGCAGGGCAGAAAAAAAAAAAAATGTAAAAGTCGCCTGTCCAACATAATGTTTACTAAAGCCAACAAATCGCCCCTGAAACTCTGGTCAGCCCTCAATGTTTACAGTTAAGACCTATACTCTGCAAGAACAGAGAAAGTTGTTGTTTCTCTTCAGGCTGCAAGTGCAAAATTACATGAATTCTAGAAGCCCTGGTTTAGAAGTACTTGCAGCCAGCCAACTTTTTCCCATGCAATTTTGTGTGATCAGTCAGCAAGAAGACGTAGTTACCACACTCAAATTCTGAAGTGGGTGGGTATTATAAAATAGTTTTTATTTGAACTGCTTATTGGATGACATGAGCTTCATTTTTTTACTAGTTAGACAAGATAAAATTTACTTGACGCACTTGTAACATAATTTTAGATCAACAGTACCTCGTCATTCAATGCCTTCTAGCAGGATGTTCTCAGACGGCAGTGGCCACTGAGCTTAGACAGTCACAGAGAGTCATCAGCTGGTTGCAACAGAGATACAAAGAGACTGGAAGAGTGACAAAATGGGATAGAAGTGGACGTCCTTTTTCCCCATCTCACACTTATGAATTAACAGTGTCCTGCGGAACCAGATGATGAATCCCACTCAACTCCAGGCACATTTAAGAGGTGAGAGGCACCCAAGTGTCACATCAAACCATTCAAAACCATTCACATCAGCATGGTCTGTGTGCTAGATGACCTGCAAGGGTACCTGACCACACCACCAGGCACATCGTCTTGCATGGACCAGGAAGCGTTTATGCTGGATGTGGGACCAGTGGGCATCAGTGCTGTTCTCTGATGAAAGTCGATTAACATTGAGCAGAAATGATGGCCGCCAACAATGTGGGGAATGCTTTGCATCAGCCACTGTTGTCACCAGACGAGCCTTTGGTGGTGGTGGTGTTACAGTGTGAGCAGGTGTGTCTAGTCAATACAGAACTGCCCTACACTTTGTGAATGGTACAGAGAGGAGCCCAAACTACCTGAATAACATCATTAATCCAGTCATTGTGGCCGTGCATGAACAAGACGGGCCTAATTTCATCTTCTTGGACGACATTGCTCCAGCTCATCAAGATTGCATCATTAGTGGACGGCAGCTGGAGACTAGGGTACCTCGAATGAAGTGGCCCACACTTTCTCTAGACCTGAATCCCATAGAAAACCTATGGGATCAGCTGACTGGCCATCTAGAGGCTCATAACTCTGTACCCCAGAACCTCGAAGACCTTTAAGAAGAGTGAGATGCCATGCCTCAGCAGACAACATGTGGACTTGTGAATAGCATGAGAAGTCGTTGTCAAGCTGTAATTGTTGCTCTAGGGCATATGACACTTTTTTGAGATATTGACTATTTTTTGATGTTTTCTGCCCACCACTGTTGGCTTTTGTTTCAATAAACAGTTTGCATCACCATTTCATGCTTCCACTTAAATGCCCTACTTTCATGATATAACATCAGTGGGTCAAGAACTTTTTCCGTTTTCCATATTTTTCACCCGAAAGCCAAATATCCCCAAATTTTTGAGAGTAGAGTAAATATGTCACTTGTAGGAGAAGAAATTCAATGGTTGTATAGGAGAGTAATCGACTGACCTAGGTTAATAAAGCTGGATCTCACCAAGCTCACCTCTGTTGGGGCTGAGCAGCGGTGTGGGAGGAGCTAAGATGGAGAAAACAACTTACTGGAGCATTGAAGAAAATAATTAAAGCAACAATTTGAAAGGAGCTGGTCTCTTTACAGGAACTGCAAAAAGACATCCCTATCATAATTATCATAAAATCTTCATGTGAGGGTTTAACCACTCCAAATTAGACCATCTTCGTTGTAATACATCAAATGTAAACAAGAGCTACTATTAGAACCTACTTTGAATGAAGATTTAAAATTTGTTATCTCATTTTTATAACAGTTTCCTGAGCCGAAAGGCTTATGCAACATCTAACGTTTTGTATAAAAGTTGCAGCCATTTTCTGGCTTTTATGAGAGCACAGAAACTGTTTTTGGCTGAAAAACGGCTGACCATCTAACCTACATTCAAACCCCATGAGAGGGTACTACACTGTCTAAGATCTAAATAAATAACTGCACACATTTACTAACTCTGCACTGGCTCAGCAGATCACCCAAGAGAAAAACCTAGAGGTTTTAGGTACAATGAAACAATTTAAAGTCTTAATTAAAATAACTCTTATCTTAATAAATTTACAAATTACTTACAAATAACAACAAAATAAAATAACATATAAAGGTTTTAATCACAGTTGAAACAGAATAGTTCCTTAATGCTTCAGTACAATTTACCACCATGGTAAAATAAAATCTGCAGCAGGGGTGTTGCCGAGAAAAACTATGAATTAAAACAAAGTTTTTAGGACATCTTCGACTACAAGGGCTGAAGGACACAATTTTAACAAGTCCTGTTGATGAGGAAGAAGAAGAGACAGATGCAACGAAAAATGCCGAAGCTTATGCAGAGCTCATACAGTTTTTGGATGACAAAAGTTTGTCACTTATAATGCATGATGCGGCAGACAACGGACGTGCGGCTCTTCGAATCCTGCGTGACCACTACGCCGGAAAAGGCAAGCCCAGAATAATACATCTGTATACTGAACTGACTTCACTGCAGAAATCGACGAGTGAGTCGGTGACGGAGTACGTCATCAGAGCTGAGGCCGCGATCACCGCTTTAAGGAGCGCAGGTGAGAGTTTGAGTGATGGACTTTTGATAGCCATGGTTCTGAAGGGGCTTCCAGAGGTATTTAACCCATTTGCTATTTATATCACTCAAAGCGAAGATGGAGATAAATTGACTTTTGCAGAGTTTAAGACTAAACTCAGAAGCTATGAAGACATTGAAAATATGCGCGCGAGTGTTTCAAAAGACAATGTGATGAAAGCTAAGGCACACTCGGGCACAAGCTGCGCACCTAGAGGTGCAAATGATCCTGGAGTCGAAGTTCTGAAATAGTGTGCTTTAAGTGTGGGATGAAAGGCCACATAAGCAGAATCTGCCAGCGGAAACAGTGGTGCAGTCACTGTAAAAATAACACACACAGAAACAGAACCTGCAGGCGGAAAAAGCAGTGGGACAACGCACGCAAATTAGCCGAAGAGGAGAGTGGCGGCGAGAAAGAGTTTGCTTTCCGGGTGAGTGACGCTGACACGCAAATGGACAACATCAAGAGGAGAGGTCTGATGGTGGATGCCGGAGCAACGTCACACATTATCACTGACATCAGGAAGTTCCGGAGGTTTGATGAAAGTTTCCAGGCCGAGACACACTGCATGGAATTGGCGGATGGAACAAGGTGTCTTGGAGTTGCTAAGCAGCGAGGAGAAGTGGGGGTGTATTTGATTGACAGCAGAGGTCGACGTCTTAAAACGGTGCTGAGGAACGCACTGTATATCCCATCATATCCGCACGACATCTTCTCAGTGAATGCTGCAACATCCAACGGAGCAACTGTAATCTTCAAAGAAGGAAAGAGCGTTCTTCTCAGACACGGTACCAAATTCCCCGTTCACGTATGTAACAAACTATATTACTTACAGGCCACGGACAATGAATGTGGGGATCAGAGTAAAAAATGTTATGACTTACAAAGTTGGCATGAAATTCTAGGACATTGCAATTATGGAGATGTGTTGAAACTAGAAAATGTTGTTCATGGCATGGGAATTAAAGGAAGAGGTAAAACTATGCCATATTGTGAAGTCTGTACAAAAGGAAAATTTGTTCAAACAAGGTACAGGGAGCCAGATGCTAGAGCTAAAGTACCACTGGCAATGGTTCACACAGATTTAGCAGGTCCTATAGACCCAGTATCCAGAGATGGTCACAGATATGCCTTATTGTTTACAGACGATTATTCTAGTGCAATTTTCTGTGTATTTTCTGAAAAACAAGAGTGACACAGTACAAGCTACTGAAAAGTTTATTGCGGACGTGGCTCCTTATGGAAAGATTAAGTGTATGAGGTCAGACAATGGAACAGAGTTTACAGGGAGTGAGTACCAGGCATTGTTAAGAAGAAATGGTATAAGACATGAGACATCAGCACCATATTCTCCACATCAGAATGGTACAGCAGAGCAAAACTGGAGAACGTTATTTGACATGGCAAGATGTATGTTAATAGATGGTGGACTACCAAAGATGTTATGGCCATATGCAGTTCAGACAGCTGTTGTAGTGCGAAACAGATGTTTTAACAACCGCACTAAGCAGACACCCTACTTCATGTTGACAGGCAGACAGCCTAACATTTCTAGGATGCAGAAGTTTGGATGTGTTTGTTATACTTACAAACAGCAGAAATGAAAACTTGATTCAAGGTGTGAAAAGGGCATTTTTATAGGTTATGATAAGAATAGTCCAGCCTATATGGTCTACTATCCAAGCAGCAGGAAAATTCAGAAGCACAGGCTAGTGGAATTTCTATCCAAGGGAAAGGTGAGACAGATGTAACTTTGGTTAATTGATGATGATATGGTTAGAGAGGTCCCAGAGCAACCAAAGTATCGCCCACAAATCCAGGAAAATGCTCCTGACCGTGAGCTAAGCATAGGAGATGACCCAGAGGCAAGTTCCAGCAATGCAACAAAACATGAGGAACAACCTCAAAGACTATCGATACCCTGTCAGAGAGAGAAAGAAACCAGGTTATCTGAACGACTATGTTTGTGGCATTGATGAGGATGTAACCAATATCGATTATTGTTACAGACTAATAAGTAATATACCTCAAACCTACAAAGAAGCTGTAACATCAGTAAATGCGAAAGAATGGGTTATAGCAATGGATGAGAAAATGCAGTCATTAGACGAGAATGTCACTTTTACCCTGACCAACTTACCTGAGGGCAAAGCTGCAGTGGGGGGTAAATGGGTGTATGCAAAGTAAAGGAATAGTGATGGTTCAGACAAATATAAGGCTAGATATGTTGCCAAAGGGTACAGTCAAGAGAAAGGAGTGAACTATGATGAAACCTTCTCACCAACTGCTAGCATGACAAAAAGGTAGCACAAGAGAACATGTTTGTTCATCAAATGGACGTGAAGACAGCATATTTACATGCCCCAATAGAGTATGAACTTTATATTGAGCAACCAGAGGGTTATAGGAAGGAATCTCAGAAAAATGAAAGACTTTGGTTAAAACCGCAAAAAACCCCTCTATGGACTCAAACAGTCAGGTAGAAAACTGGAAAAAAAATTTTTACATGACTACCAGGGAAAAATCGAGTTTATTCAAAAACCCTGCTGATCATTGTGTTTACACAAAGATTACTGGTACTGAATTGGTGTTTATAATCATATGGGTAGATGATTTGATCATTGCTGCCAGTGATATGAATACTCTTAGAGATGTGAAAGAGAAGCTTGCGTGCAAATTTAAAATGAAGGATTTAGGAGAGTTGACACATTTTCTCGGTATTGAATTTGAGCATAGAGCTGACAGTATTAAAATGTCACAGTCCAGATGTGTGGGAAAGATACTGACGAAGTTTGAAATGCAAAACTGTAAGCCAAGGATGACACCCTGTGAGCAGAAACTCAAATATACTGATAATGCTGAAGTAATGAGTGATGTCAGAAGGTACAGGGAGGCAGTAGGGAGCTTAATCTATTTGTCAGGATGTACAAGACCAGATTTAAGCTATGTAGTAAGTAAAACTGGCACAAAATTTTTTGCAAATCCTACCCCCCCCATAGAGCAGTGGAATACTGTTAAACATGTATTTAGATATCTAAAAGGCACGCAAAATAAAGGGGATTATGTTTTAAAAAAGGATGCCACTTAAAACCTTATATATACATACAGTGATGCCGATTGGGCAGCTGATGTAACAGATCGAAGTACTACAGGTTACTGCATGAGCCTAAATAAGGAGGCCCCATTAGTCTCATGGAAAGATAAAAAAACAGCCTACTGTAGCACTGTCGACGGTTGAGGCAGAGTTAAGGGCACTAGCTGCTACTATACAGGAGTGTTTCCCCAAAAGACAAAACTGTTATTCAACATGGATGGTCTGGATTATTTAGCTAAGGTCTATGAAGATAATCAAGGTACCATATCCTTAGCCAAAAAAACCCTGTATTCAGACAGAGATGTAAGCATGATATTAAATATCACTTTATCAGATCAGTTTTTAAATAAAGGAAAAGTTATTCTGGAGTACTGTCCAAAAAATGACATGGTTTTGCCGATGTACTGACCAAACCAGCAAAACAGATTAAGTTAAGGAAGTAGAAAAGGTTTATGTTTGGGTGTATCATAAATGTATTTGGAGTTGAAACATTAAAAAGTCTTGGGGGGGCACCCCAAATGTGAGCAAGTAGGGGGTTTTTAACATTATGAATGTTTTTGTATTTTAGTGCTCTCATTTGTTGTCCTGTTTTCTCGTTGGTTTATTGTACGTCACGTGACATGTCTAATTTATTGTACCTGTATGAAATAAAAGGTGTGTGTGTGCTCCTCAAACAATGAGGGGGAGAAACACCACGAAGCCAAGCTGAGCGTTATGCGTGTCGTGTTTGCTGCTGCGCTAAAAAGTGACTCAGCGAACAATACCCCAAGCAGATTTTACAGTTGATTTTCAATGGAGACACAGTTCCTTGATAAAATATTAATACCATTCGAACTTTTTCAATTTTTTTTTTTACATATTACAAGCATAGACCTCTGTGTATGCCATTGGATTTTTTATGTGACACACCCACACAAAGTACTGCCAAAATAATATAAAATAGAAGGAAAGGAAAAGGATTTTTAAAACCTTTTACAAATAAACGTCTTGGCTGCTTCTTGTTATGGCTCTTAAGAAATTGTTTTGACATATTCCTGCTGTGTGTGGTGTGTTAAGAGTGATCTAGTCTGCTTAGAAGGACGTTGGGACCGCTCCGATCTCAAATCCGGGAGATTTAGCATGTTGGATTGTCTTGGCTTGAAATCCGACCATGTGGGGTTTTCCCCCAAGGAAAAATGAACATGCACCCTGTTTAACGTGACGTGTAGCCAATCAGAAAGCGAGGTGACGGAAACACGGAAGGGAATTACTCTGAACTCACGTTTGATCTCGAGAGGGTTTGTGAGATTTCCCGTCTGACATCTGAATGTTCGTGAGTGAAATCTGTTCATGTGCGGTGTGCTTGCCGTGTGGCTGTACACCAAACACTGCAGGACCAATTGTCAACCGACACTTAAAATCTTGCCATGTGAACCAAGCATTAGATGCACATTTCACTGCAAGTTTGTTATGCCATAATCTTTCCATTTTCAGATGGTGGATTAAACATTATTCTGTGAAATGTTCAGAGCTTTGGATATTATTTTATAACTTAGCTTTGCTTCAAAAAGTCCACAGCTTTATCCCTGATGTCTCTGCTGTGTTCCTTGGTGTTAATGATGCTGTTTAGTCAGAGTAGGTCTCTAACAAACCTCTGGGGACAGAACCGCTTCATTTATAGTGAGTTTGAATTAAACACATATGGACTTTATTTAGTGGTTTGCTGATATCTGAAGGTACCTGGTTTCACTAGCTCTCATTTAGGGGTATTCAAATAAATGGACTAAATACCTTTTGTTTTGTTTTCCTTCAACTGGTGGTCTAAAACAAAAAGAAACAAAAACATATTAAACATATTAAAAACATATACTGAAGTTTGTAGGTGTTACGTGACAAAATTGTAAATCTTTCAATGGATATGAACACTTTGCAAGGCACTGTACATAACGCAAAGCAGAGCTATGATTTTGCACCTTTGTTGCACAAGGAGGAGAAAAAGATGATAAACAGGGGGAGACTGATAATTTGTACTCTGAGCTCCTGCTGTGATGTCAACAGCTCTATGAATGATCAATTCTGACAGCTTGGCAGGACTAAGAAAGTGAAAGAGTTGTGTTTTGTCAGAGATTTTGAGTTGATAATTAGTGCAGACAGCTAGAATACATGCTGTAAAATTCCAAAATGTGTTTTATTTCGCATGAAAATGTCTCTTCATAAGCCAATGGAGAAATTTCTTTAAAATGTGTCTTAAACAAAGAGTGGCTCTCTCTTTGAGGCTTGAGTAAAACGTCACCCAAATGAAGAATGGCAGTGATTTCCAGCTAGAGGACAGCTTCTTCTGAGCTCCATAAATCAACTCAAGGTTCCTTAGTGATCCTCTCTATGTCATATGGAGAGGTGATGGTGGTGGAGGTGGGATTTATCATTCTCAGATAAAGGCTCAGTCTACGTCGCCGCTCACTTTCATGCTTGTTGGAGAATTTATGAGAACTTGTGCCTTTGTGTTTGCAGCCTTCCTGGTTTCCCAACAGACCGAGGTCAAAATACAACAATACACTGCAGCTTTTCATTTCTGTTCAAAAAAGTCATTCGATAAAATTAATTTTGGAAAAAAATTTAATTTAAAAGTATTTTTTTTACTTGGTTTTTGAAAAAGGTAGAAATCTTTTAAATAAAAAACAATTTTGAAAGAAAAAATTTGTGACCTATATTAATGTCATAAAAGCACAAATGAATTTAATTTAGACATAACGTAATTCTTCCCAACCAAATAAATCCTGAAATTAAAACAGGAAAAAAAGTAAAACTGGAAAAAATCTGGATATAAAAAGTAAAGAAGATGAGAAATCATTTTCCTTGTAAGGATTATGAATCTGAAAATATTATTTAATATTAATATTTTATCAAATAATATTTTGGTCTGTTAAGAGTTGTCCTGTGAATACCAGCCCAATAAGACGATGGTATTAGGACTAAATAGAAAGGTGTGAGCCAAGCTCTGACATTATTGAGCAGCCCCAAAAAATGCACACACATGGAAATGAATTCACACAAATTTCTTAAAATACCAAAAAAATTTTTATAACAAAAAAAAAAGTCAAATCAATGTCCAAAACATATTTTTAAAACCACAAACTCCTTTACTATGCGTAAAACAATCCAACTACACTAACAAAACAGAATTAAAGAATAATGAAGACTAATGGCTATGTACAAAAATAAACCCCAAGTTAAATTGAAGAAGATTGAAATCATGACCAGAAGAGTGATGCCAAATTACCATACAATGTTTTTGTTTGAGGGGAACCAAGGATTATCTGGAAGAATCTGGAAGTGAAGTTTAAGTTAGTCTTGGAAAAATAACTTAGGTAATAATCAGCATACCTTTAGACAAAACCATTCACAATGCAAGATCAGATAAAATATCATTTTAATAAAATAATTTTTTAAAGAATGATCTGCTGAATAAAACCAACCTTCTGGATGACTAATTCTCAACGGTGTCTCATTAGCTGCCTTTGTTTATTAAAATAAAATTTACAGAAATATTATTTAAGGAAATATCTTAGAAAAGAGCCAAATCTTTCTGAAGAAATGGAGCTTAATTGGTGTTTACTTAGTTATCAGATTTAGTAAAATGATGTTAGGGACATATTATTTACTGGATTGAAAACTAAACCTTTATGGGTAAATATTCTTTAGCAGCAAGCACGTGTTCTTACCGGTTAGCAGTTGAAGCTAACAAAAGAAGCTGATAGCTTAGCACCAGAATGAAACACACACCTTTAAAATACCAGGGTTAATAAAAGAGTTAAAATGCATAAGCGCGGACGGCGCGTTATGATCAATCTTCTGTGTTAAGATCACCCTTTAAATAAAGTTTGTCTCAACTTTAAAAACACACAAACACAGAACACAAACTGAGCACGTGTGCAGCAGGTAGCCTGCTAGCACCAAGATAGCTGAGTTCAACACAAACAAAACCAAACTTCATAAAATGAAAAACGTTTAGATCATTTCAATCTAAATCACTTCTATATTATTCTGCCCAAACACTTAACCTCATGAACTGTGGTGAGGAACGTTCACAGTCTTTAAACGGTTAGCTACAGCTAACCTCCGTAGCTGTGGGGAGTGGCGGCTGTTCTGTCGGCCAGCCAAACTGCACGTTACCGTAAGCACGGTGATGTGGCTCCTGTTGTCCTTCTCTCAGGCAGGGAAAACCGCTTCACTCGGCTTGTAGAGACAGCTTCTCTATTGGGACTTCTCTGGAACACTGTTTGCTTCTGCAAGCCTCAGAGAGAAAGTCAAGCCAGGCGTGTACCTTAATTCCCTTTCATGATTGAATCTACCGGATACACAGAGTGATTCATTTGTACTTATCATTTGTACTTATGCAAATGGTCGATGATCGTATGACACCCTTGGATCCAGTTTGAAGAGCTTATGTCTTTTTGCCAGCAAAGAGACATTAGCGCGCTGCCTCCCCTATCCTGGTCCCACAGAGGAGCTGTGGAAGAGAGCGGATCATTGCAAAGGGGAGTGCTTTTATACAGCCAGTGGCATCATGGGAAGTCCGCTGCTACCTCCCCTTCCTCAGTTGCTGGAAGTCGGTTAAATGCAATTTATTTTGAAAATTCCAGAAAAGTTTGTACCGGACTTTTAATGTTGAAATCCATGGCTGTGGGTCCCAACATCCTTGTCAATAATATTATTATAAAACATAAAAAACAGCAGAGAACAGAGATGTAAATTTTCAATGCAGGAGTTCACCAATATAAAAACTGCTAAAAGATATTGTTTCTGAATATTAAAATTCAGGGTCAGATGGGGTCATAGGGTCAAGCAATAGATGGCGAGAATAATGCAAATAATACAACTCTATGTCTTATCCAAAATACGTCTCTAATGATCCAAAAACCATGATGGATGCTCGTGGGGATGCTGAGGCTCAAAGAAGCAGTGATAAGGAAATGGATCATCTTCAGAACCTATAAATGCAACATTCTGCTGCTATTGCCTGTGACATTCCTGCACACCAGCCACACTGATAAACTGTTTTAACTGTCTTGTGCAGCACTGAATCTTCAGCTGCTTTCTAAATATTTGAGTCGCTAAAACAAGCCTCTACTTGCATGCTGTTAATTAATAATGCTCCTTGGCTCATGTTTCATGTGCAGCCATGCTGTGGCTAGCTGGTTTGACTGCAGCCATGCTGTGGCTAGCTGGTTTGACTGCAGCCATGCTGTGGCTTGTTGGTTTGACTGCATCCGTCTTCAGTCTGATCGGTTTTCTGCAGAGATGTTAAATTAATCCCGTTAAAGGGATTAGAGTCAATAATCTAATAATTAGAAATGTGTACACACAAAAAAATGTTTTTTAAACGGACTCGGCTGACCATCAAACTATTAATCAGGTCAGTGGACCCCCGGGGCATGAAAGGGTGTGAAGAAGGATGAGAAAGTGTGGATGAGATGTATGAATAAAAAGGCCTGGATCCGCAGCGTATGGTAGTATATTAATGGGTGAATCTCCGAATGATGTATGAACGATGGTGTTTTGCAATTATGTGAGTTGTATGCGATGTCAGACTGAAATCTGTATGAGTGTGGCCACTGAAGCGAGTTGCATGTGATGAGAGACGAAAACTGCGTGTTTTGATTTTGATTAACTTAAATGTTTTCCAAGTTTAATTTGCTGTGTTAAAACAACAAATGAGCTTTTGTGGTGCACACCTGAAGCTTTGCTTTGCTTTGTTTTATGGTTCCTATGGATTAAGTGTTGAGTTATGCCCAAATCAAATGTAGATATAGCTGTGTTACTGGTTAAAATTACTGCTTGAACCCTTTTTCAATCTTGAGGGATGGAAAAAAAAGGGAAAAATGCTCTCTGAGGCTTGAGAGAATGGAATTTCCGGTTGCAAGTTGTGTGTGTGTGTGCCTGCACACACGCCGTGTCTTGCTTTCCTCCAGCGTATGACGAAAAGAGTGGGCTCGAGTGACACACAAGCACCCACGCACGAACACATACACATGCATAGCACACAAACATACAACACACGAACGCACACACGGAAACAAGGAACAGACACACACAAAATGGGGATCAAAATGTTTGAATGATGCTAAAAGTATGAATGTCAAATGCCGGCATATGTCTGTCTAAATGTTTGTCTTAATGTCTGTCCATGTGTCTGTGTTCATCTAAATGTTGAATCCGTCTGTCATACATGTGGGTTCATTGTCACTAACATTTGTTTATCCAATTTTTTATTTTTATTTTTTCCCTGGTTCTTTATTTTCAGCAATTTATTCTCAGAAGTATGACAGGTTTTTAGGGACTCCTTGGGTGCAGACCTCTCAGTGCTCACAAAGTCCGGACTTATGATTGAACAACTAAATAGTTTAAATTCAAGTAAGTACGTAATGGTTTGCCGTTACCTTGGAGTCTAAATTAACTTCACAAATGCGCAAGAAATTGATAGAATGTCTATAATTAAAGTAAGAATCCAGGTTTTATCAAATTTTTTTTTTTCTTTTCTAGTGAAGCTCAAATGTTAACTGCCTGATTAGGAGACTTTTATGTAAATACAGAGGAAAGTGTTTATATTGTCTTAACCATCAAAGGACAACTGGTATGTTGAAGGACAACTGGTATGTTGAGGTCTTTATGGAGTTTAACTTAATGGTTAAACGAATAACGTTTCTGAAATGGAGGAAAGTGTTGCATGTCTGTGAAAGTCAGTTTTGCTTCAGCAAGAGAGTGTGTCTAGGAGCAGAGCAGAAGGGGGGCTCCCAGTTCCCCTTCACAGGGACGGTTCTCTAAGAGGGCCCGGCCCAGAGCTTCTTCTGTGTACTATTATTTTCGTGTAGTTCATTAATATTTTACTGATACAATGGGTCACATATCATTTTGGTTTGCCTTCTATAAAGAATAATGAAAGCTTAACCTGTTATGATTAGGGGTTGTTTGGTTTTTGGTTTCTGATTTTTTCTTTATGTTTTTCACAGTTAAGGTTTTGAATCATGTTTCTGTTTGTTTTTCTGGTCATGCTTTAGTTTTGTCACGTTTGGTTTTAGGGTCTGGTTATGTTTTAGTTTCTTGTTTTTCTAGTTATAGTTCTATGTTGTTTCCTTGGATTTGCGTTCTTGTCAAGCCATGTTTTGCTCCTGTCACGTTGTGTTCTGTTAATTAAATTTATGCGATTCACCTGCACCTTGTCAATCTGTCTTGCTCCACCTGGTTTTCACTCCATATATACACACCTGTTCAGTTAGTCATGGCGGAATCATTGTCTCTACTCATGTCTTGTTTTGTGGACCATGCCATGCCTGTCAAGCCAGCCTGCTTCTGTTTTGTTCCTGCGTCCTGCAGTGAGTGAGTTTTTTTGTTATTAAACCGTTTTACTTACCGTCATGCTGCCTCCTCATCTGCATCCTGGGGTCCAATATCTCGTAAGTCGTAACAGAATGATTCCGCCAAGGATGGACCTCGCGGATGAGCATCAGGCTAGCTCTATGGACCTTTTTACCTTCCTGTCTCGGGAGGCGGAGAAGACTCTGCGCCGTTCTGCAGGGCTGTCAGTACCGCAGTCGGCTTATGATGGATCCAGGTTGGCGATTCCATGTCCGGGGACAGGTCCCCTTCGTCGCCGTCCTCCGCCTGCTCTGGTCCGGCAGTGAAGTCCTCGCCCTCCTTCCGCCGCAAGAAATGCCGGCGTGGAGCACCTTCCTGTGTTTCAGCCGGCGAGGAGTCTCACGGTTGCTGCTGTCATGCCTGGAGCGGGAGCTACCTAGCTTGCTGGCGGGAGGGCTGCAGCAAGTAAGCCTGCTTCTTTGCCTGCCACAGCACCATCTCCCTGGCTCGCTGCACCTCCGCCCATGCCGTCTTCGCTCGCTCCAGCCCGGTGTTCTGAGGCAACACCTAACGAGCTGGAGGAGCGATTAAGGTTTTTTGCCCGACAGATCAAGACCTTTAGAAAGACCAGTCCCCTGTATTCCTCTCCTGAGCTGATGGATAGAATCAGGCAGATGGAGGAGGATTATGGGACTGCCGTAAGGCAATTTTACTGCCGCCCACCTCTTTCCACGCCAGGACTCCAGGGAGCTGCTGCTGCTGCTGCAGAGCAGCCCAAGCCAGGACTCCAGGGAGCTGCTGCAGAGCAGCCCACGCCAAGACTCCAGGGAGCTGCTGCTGCTGCAGAGCAGTCCACGCCAGGTCTACAGCCTGCTGTAGAGCTTTCGGAGGGCCCCGAGGGCAGGCTGCCTCCACTTCCAGGTCCTGAGCACCTTCTCAGTTTTCTCTGGGGGGTGCTCACGGAACTCAAGCCTGACACACACCATGACACACACCATGACACTCACAGCCTGTCTCTGCCAGGTCTGACACACCACAGCCTGTCTCTGCCAGGCCTGACACACCACAGCCTGTCTCTGCCAGGCCTGACTCAGGGCCAGACACACCACAGCCTGACTCAGGGTCTGACCCGAAGTCTGCCTCAACCTCCTCCACACGCCGCAGAGGACGTCGTAAGAGGGACGCCTCTGTTCACGCCACCGGGGGTCTCTGCGGTGCCTCGGCTCCTGGTCTCGTCACCGAAGGTCTTGGCGACGCCTTAGCTCCTGCGCACGCCACCGAGTGTCTCGGCGACGCCTCAGCTCCTGCTCACGCCACCGAGGGTCTCTGCGACGCCTCAGCTCCTGCTCACGCCACCGAGGGTCTCTGCGACGCCTCAGCTCCTGCTCACGCCACCGAGGGTCCCGCCGACGCTTCAGCCCCTTAGCCTCCAGGGGTTCAGTGGGAAACTGGTCCTCGTTCTGGCATCTGAACCCTGCGACAAGGGGTTAGAGGAGGAAGAACCGCCCGATCCTGTCTTGGAGGGGTTCAAAGGACAGTTTGTCCTCGTTCTGGCCTCGGAGCCCCTAGACGAGGGTTTCAAGGAGGAAGCACCGCCGGATCTTGTCTCTGGGGAGTTCAAGGAACAGTTTGTCCTCGTTCTGGGCTCTGAACCCAGAGATGAGGGTTCGACAGGTGCCGCTTCGGCCTCTGAAGGTTCGCCAGACTCTGCTTCTGCTTCTGAGGGTTCGCCAGGCTCTGCCTCTGAGGGTTCACCAGGCATTCCCCGTCGCCTGCCTGAACTCTGTGCCTGCTTCGGACGACCTCCTGGTCGCCCGCCTGAACTCTGTTCCTGCTGGGGACGACCTCCTGGTCGCCCGCCTGAACTCTGTGCCTGCTGGGGACGACCTCCTGGTCGCCCGCCTGAACTCTGTGCCTACTGGGGACGACCTCCTGGTCGCCCGCCTGAACTCTGTTCCTGCTTCTGGCCCGACCTTCTGGTCGCCCGCCTGAACTCTGTCCCTGCTTCTGGCCCGACCTCCTGGTCACCCACCTGAACTCTGTCCCTGTTTCTTGCCCTCCTGAACTCTGTCCCTGTTTCTGGCCCTCCTGCCATGGCCCCCCTGCCATGGCCCCCCCCCTGAACTCTGTCCCTGTTTCTGGCCCTCCTGCCATGGCCCCCTCCGCCCACCCTGCTTGGGTTATTTTTTGTTTCCTTGGATTTGCGTTCTAGTCAAGCCATGTTTTGCTCCTGTCACGTTGTGTTCTGTTAATCAAATTTATCCGGTTCACCTGCACCTTGTCAATCTGTCTTGCTCCACCTGGTTTTCACTCCATATATACACACCTGTTCAGTTAGTCATGGCGGAATCATTGTCTCAACTCATGTCTTGTTTTGTGGACCATGCCATGCCTGTCAAGCCAGCCTGCTTCTGTTTTGTTCCTGCGTCCTGCAGTGAGTGAGTTTTTTGTTATTAAACCGTTTTACTTACCGTCATGCTGCCTCCTCATCTGCATCCTGGGGTCCAATATCTCGCAAGTCGTAACATAACCATGCAATTTATTACACATTTTGGACAAACTTCATGGAAAGAAATTCTCTAAATGAACTGAATCAGAAATTAATTTTAAGGTATATTCCTTTTTTTTTTTTTTGCAGATTTGAGTTGGTCCAGGCCAGACTGGTCGTTTCTTTAGATTAAACAATAAGGGACAGAGTGATACAATGACTTAATGAAAAAACAAAAAAACTAAAGACAAATAAGGAACAGTTAAAAATAGTAATTTACTGGCTTATTATATGCACTACATTGCCTTATCAATTAAAAATTACAATGGTAATGTTATGGATTTTGCTATTGAGAGAACTTTGCCAATTCTTGCTAAATGCCTGAACAAAATTAATATTAGAAGATGAAATTTGAACGTGTTTGAACGTGTTTCTCAAGGCATGATAATAATTTACAAATACAAAGTTTTTATGTTTAAATAATAAATGAATAAACAAAAACAAATGAACTCATCTTGCAGAAACAATAATGCAGCCATTAAAAGAATGAAAATGTTGTGTTATGGCAGAAGGGTTGAAAATATTGTGTCTGCTGAATTGAGGCAAAGTCTCATGAAGGAAGCTGCCTGGTATTTTGTGACTTTCTGACTGATCACTTAGTGAATTACAGCCTGTTAACATGGAGAACCAAACTCATCGTCCACAGCAGAGCCTGCGTGGACAACAGAGCACTGGCCCACGGCCTGCTCAGACCTCAGATGACAGAGAAGAATGCTGGAGCCGATAAAATAAAAGGCCGAGCAAAGGAATGGTCTCCACACACGTTAACAAGGCTTTGGACAGAGCAGCACCAAGCCTCACTGAACAGCCCAGCCAGATCAGACCAGAGGCTGTAGAGATAAATGCAGGATGTGCTAAAAAGATTCACTTAGATCAATTAAATTCATTTTTTCTGTTTACAAAATGTAGAATAACCAAATATCTCTCAATCATCCAAAATAAAAATAAATAAATAGAACAATTTGGGCCAAATTTGTTTATTAATCAATTGGAGACTAATAAAGTATTTCTGAAATTGAATTAAAATGAGTTACAACATTAAACAGCTACTGAACAAAATATTGATGGCCATCATGAGTTCTTTCCATAGCAAAGTAATTCATTGCCTTTTGAGCTCCAACTAGATGATAAACACAATTTAGTTTTATAAAGGTTGATAAGATCTGCAAGATGTCGAAATGGGACAAAGTAGAAAGCTCAGAGTAACCAGACATTTGAAACAAATTTATACTGCATTTGAGCAAATACTGTAATGGGAATTAGGAGTCAAACAAAGTCAAAAGTTGCAAAATCTCTCACGCCCCACTCACTAAGACATTATAAAAGGGGGGTGGAGGAGAGCCTGAGAAGATGTATATATAATGTTAATAGACAGGTTAGGTTACTACTACGAAATACACTTGGTATTTAACAGAAATGTTTCACTGTTGATGCTTTGACCTTAAAAAACTGAAGAACTGATATTAGAACAGACGCTATGAGTTCAGAAGCAAATTTATCGGATCAGACTAGGGAAACTATGTGACAATAACCAAAGAAGTAACCATACGGGATCAGAAACAGATTACCTGTTGGTTGAAACTTTCATATATATCTCTGCATTCAATTTTAAGCTACTATTTTCATTTTACTTTGAATCCTTTTTGTTTTTTAATCTTTAATTTACTGGAATCTTATTATAATATGAAAAGAAATGTGAATTTCTGCAAGGCATCGTTGTTAATTAATTTCTTTACTTTGTTCTTTCTGCATAAGAAATAGGTTCATGTCCGACGTTACCATGATCTCCTCTGAAACTGTCAACTATGAACTATGTGCAGCGACACAGATGAACATTATGGGACCAGAGATGTTGCATAGTGGAACAGATTCAGCCTCATTATTAAGTGACACAAACGAGCCCAGGGTTTGATTGCATGAGTTGCATTTAAAATCTGACTAACAAATAACTAACTGTATTGCTTAAGTTTTCTCTTTTCTTTTTTCAGAAGCTGCTACTCTTTCGCATTCTACCCACCTTGTTCCAATGGAAGACATACAGGGGTTGGACAATGAAACTGAAACACCTGTCAATTTAGTGTGGGAGGTTTCATGGCTAAATTGGACCAGCCTGGTAGCCAGTCTTCATTGATTGCACATTGCACCAGTAAGAGCAGAGTGTGAAGGTTCAATTAGCAGGGTAAGAGCATAGTGTTGCTCAAAATATTGAAATGCACACAAAATTATGGGTGACATACCAGAGTTCAAAAAAGGACAAAGTGTTGGTGCACGTCTTGCTGGCGCATCTGTTACCAAGACAGCAAGTTTTTGTGATGTATCAAGAGCCACGGTATCCAGGGTAATGTCAGCATACCACCAAGAAGGACGAACCACATCCAACAGGATTAACTGTGGACGCAAGAGGAAGCTGTCTGAAAGGGATGTTCCGGTGCTAACCTGGATTGTATCCCAAAAAACATAAAACCACAGCTGCCCAAATCACGGTAGAATTAAATGTGCACCTCAACTCTCCTGTTTCCACCAGAACTGTCCGTCGGGAGCTCCACAGGGTCAATACACACGGCCGGGCTGCTATAGACAAACCTTTGGTCACTCATGCCAATGCCAAACGTCGGTTTCAATGGTGCAAGGAGCGCAAATCTTGGGCTGTGGACAATATGAAACATGTATTGTTCTCTGATGAGTCCACCTTTACTGTTTTCCCCACATCCAGGAGAGCTACGGTGTGGAGAAGCCCCAAAGAAGCGTACCACCCAGACTGTTGCATGCCCAGAGTGAAGCATGGGGGTGGATCAGTGATGGTTTGGGCTGCCATATCATGGCATTCCCTTGGCCCAATACTTGTGCTAGATGGGCGTGTCACTGCCAAGGACTACCGAACCATTCTTGAGGACCATGTGCATCCAATGGTTCAAACATTGTATCCTGAAGGCGGTGCCGTGTATCAGGATGACAATACACCAATACACACAGCAAGACTGGTTTAAGACTGGTTTGATGAACATGAAAGTGATATTGAACATCTCCCATGGCCTGCACAGTCACCAGATCTAAATATTATTGAGCCACTTTCGGGTGTTTTGGAGGAGCGAGTCAGGAAACGTTTTCCTCCACCAGTATCACGTAGTGACCTGGCCACTATCCTGCAAGAAGAATGGCTTAAAATCCCTCTGACCACTGTGCAGGACTTGTATATGTCATTCCCAAGATGAATTGACGCTGTATTGGCCACAAAAGGAGGCCCTACACCATACTAATAACTTATTGTGGTCTAAAACCAGGTGTTTCAGTTTCATTGTCTAATCCCTGTACAAATGTTATCAAATGCTCTGTTACATAGGGAAAGGTAGGGTACAGGAACATTCTTCATGTTGCCTCATTATTTATCTAATGGCCAAAGGGATACTGTTGAGTCATTCCTATTAAACAATCCACGTGTCGACTATATTTGAAAAGTAAAGCATTCACATATTTAGGACAAGTAAATGAAAGGACATTTACAAACTAGTTTTAGTTGCAAAGCAGACTAGATAGCAAACTAGGCATGGATCACTTGAAATATTTGACTTATTGTGACATAGTTAGCTTTGCAAAAGGAAAGTATATAATAGGCTAAACATAAATTAAAGACATCTGGGTATGGTAAAAAAATAACCTTTAATGGAAGTTACTGACTTTGGACATAAATATTATTCAAATAATATAGAACTACTTGATTCACACATTATGTTTAGGATAACACAACAATAAGTTAATTGAATATGTCTTGATTTGCCATATGGAAAAACCAGTGAGGAGTTTATTACGTTTTTTCAAAGAAATAGACTTTTGAATATGGTTCCTCTTCTAACCTTTTAAGTATTTGTGCTGGAGGTAAAGTGGCTGGAAAAACATCAATGTTAGCAAACATTAGTTTCCTAAGGATTGCAGGAAAATATGTTGAGGAAGAGAATTGTGGAACTTTGAGAAACATTTCACAACTTCAGATAGTTGTTTATGATGTTAGACTGGAGGTGACTTTCGTAAAAGTACGCTTTTAGTGGATAAAAATTCAACAGGAAATTTTTTTTCGACAGAAAAACATAGCATTTGTTTTATTTTTGGTTTTTGTTGGGGGGGAATGCTAGGAAAGGGATTTGGTTTTTATCGTTGCAACAAATTTAACCTTTAAAATTGTGATCTTCAGGAGACAGAGTATTTTTCAAGGTAAAGCGAAAATAGATTTTCAGAAGCCTTTGTTTTACCCCCACCCGGCCGGGAACTAACTGCAAACCCAAAATATTATTAAATGCCAACTTATTTTAAGAAATGAATGAACTGGGGGGAAAAAGGGGCTGAAACGAACAAAATTTTTTGCACAAAAATCAATCATTTTTTGGGGGAATTACCAGGTGTTCTTCAAGAATAATGATCATTTCAAAGGTGTTAGGTTTAAAAACAGAGGTCCCAATCATGGGTTGCATTTAGGGATCATAATGCAATTAGTGTTATACCAACTACAGAGAAAGTCAGCTAAAACTCTGAGGAATCCTGAACATTCTTGTGATAAAGTTGTTCCAACAACAACTGGAAGCAGACAGCATTTTTGCCTTCAATCTCATGTGTTTTTTTTGAACAGGAACCTCTTACAACGCTGAGAAAGGGGTTTTTTTCCTGGAAACATTCTTCAAAGGGGCCGGGTAAGGGTCAGGAAAGGGGGTTTTGGATTGGATCCCAGGAACAGAGACAGAAAAAAACAAAGCCACATGAAGAACCCCAATGTTTTTTGACATAGGAAAGTTGCTAAGAAAAGTAAAGCATCACCATTATAAAAATATTCAGAGGTGAGATTCCAACGAAAAAAAAATTAATAGTGGATTTTAATTTTGCATTGAATGTACTTTTAAAAATTGTCAAAAAAATCGAATCAGTAGAAAATCAGAACAGAAAGAGGGAACAAAAAGTGGGCCGTAGAGAATTCCGAAAACTGGAATTTGTTTAATTGACAATGGTTCATGACTGAAGGATTTTACAGTATGGGTAATACTGGATTCTAAGTTTTCGCTTTTAAGTAAGGGGTATTTCACAGGGAAAAAATTAGAGTTTGGGGGGGGATGCACAATAAAGGTAGTAAAATTTATGTACAAAAGAAAAAAAAAAAGGTTTCTTGGGGTTCCCCTCTTTAAAAAAATGAATTATTAAAGGGTTTTCCACTGAAGGGAAGATCTCAGGAAAAAGCAAGGTTCCCTTTTTAAGGCAAAATGTAGTTTTGACATCTCTTTTGCAAGTAGAGCAAGTACAATGTGATCTGGATTTGGGGGCCCCTTTTTGATTGGGTGTGCACAGACAATTATAAATCAACATAAACCCCTTTTGGTTGTGAAAAACAGGCAGCGGTGTTTTGACGTGGCTATAAATAAAAGGTCTCAGACTGTCAGCAAACTACGAGGTTTATATCATAGGAGGGAGGAATGAACTCCCCCTTTTGGCACTAGTGACTTTTTTTGAAAAGTCCAAGGGGTTGGAGAGACAATGCCAAAACTCAAATCTTGCACAAACCACGAAAAAAGAGCAGACTCCATTAAAGTATTTCGCACCCACGAATAAAGACGAAACACTTTGGCATAGAGGGGTTAAAAACTAATCTTGTAGAAAAGAATGTGTGGAGGAAAAAAATCCAAATGGAGCTGTGATCTCTGGTCCGGATGCCAGCTTTTAACTTAAAAAAAAATTTTGACAATACTAGCAAGGAGAGACCAAAGTATCATATAATTTGATTATTAAAAAAGGCAGCAGTGGTTAAATATGAGTTAAGTATCATGAAGATACAATTTTATTCGAAAAATCCAATGACACAGAATGTAAAAACCCAAGAACACTTTCGGTGATGAAAGCTGACTACAGTAACAAAGGGGAGTTGACTATAGAATATCAGCGAAAATCTGATAAATTTTAAAAAAAGGGGGCAGAAACATTAGCAAAGTTAAAAATTGTCATCTGACCTTTTTAAAAAGGAAGACTATCAGTGATCAAAGGGGGGTTAAGTCAGAATTTATGAGATCGATGTAAGAATAGAAAAAACATATTTGGGGGGTTGGGGTCACACACGGGTTTTTATAAAATGTCTAATTTCTGTAAGAAAATAAAATGCACACTAGAAATACTATTCTCAGGCACTGGATCAAATTGAGGATTTTTCAACTTATTTTGACTTACTGTACAAAAAACAAAGTACTTAGCAATGTCAATCTATCTTTTTTCAGGATAATGTCTGAGAAATAAATAGTTTAGGACAAAATCTGTGCTGATAGGGTGAGTTAGAATGGCACTAAGCATGCTTCTGGGGGAAAAGGTGATTGCATGAACTATCCTTGCTATCTTCGGTTTCTTTCTTTTGCATGAAAACCCTGAGTGAATATAATTGATTATGACTGCTAAAAGAAGCAGTTCAGATCTCTCTATCAGTAGCCTTTTACAGGTGGTGAGAAGGAACCAAATTGACCTACAGAACGTTACCCTTCGTTGATGTGGAGGCTGGACCTGGGTTCTCGTTAAGAGCTTTTAGAAGAATGCTTTTTCTGAATGGAAAATGGTTTGACCATTTATTCTACTTCTTAAGAACTTTATGTATTGTATATTTGCTGCAGCACAATTATAATCTAAAAGATTTACATTGTTAAATTTGGTTTCAAATTTTCAGTTTTGCTCATAATTATTTTGTTTTCTGAGATTCCTATGTACTCGGGGCTGGAGTTTGAGCACTGCTGTGAAAGTCATCACACCCCTGTTCACGTCATCATTGCATTGGACTATGATAAAGGAGGACGTTGAGGAAATACGGGAAAAACGACACTAAGGAAATACAGAAAAGGTGATGCTACCGATGCAAAACACCCAATTTACATGTGATACTTCTGTTACAACTATGATCTGAACAAGGCCCCTGACGTCTAATGCTTGGATAACATGTATGATTTAGTAAATAAAAGGAGATTAATAAGGGTCTAACTTCCATTTTTGTTGAACAACGTTTTCTCCTGTTTTTTGTTAATTTAGGAAGGTAAGATGAATGTATTTGGTTTCAATTTCTTTTAACAGGTAAGTTTATCCATAAAAGGCAGATCTGTTTTGGTTGTTATTTTGGCCTGGGTTGACCCTGAAGCTATAACAATCTCCTTTGTGCACAACTTAAGTTTGTTACTAGAAACATTAGTTGGTTTCATATTCTTTAATTGTTTATAGTTTGTATGAGTTAGAGGGGAATATGTGGAGCGGTTAATCGGACGTGAAAGTGGACACAAACAGGAATCGGACTATGGAGACTTCAAGAATACAATTATATGGAATATATGGACAAAGGATGTTTAATTAGACATGTGGTACTTTAATGTCATGGGTTAGCACGAAACTGGTCAGTATTCTCTGTCTTCTCAGGATGACACCAATCCAGAAACTGGTTGTACAAGTAACCTTTTTGGGCGTTGGACTCAGAGACCTATGGACACATGAAGCCTTTGTTGGACCCTGAATCAGGATAAATGCGATGCCAGAGCAATAAAGCTGAAAAGAACCAATCTAAAAGACTAAAGAAGGTCCAGGAAGACCAAGGACAGAGACAGAACTACACTGTTTTGCTGCTGAGAATTTAATTGATGTTTTTTCAATTTCTGTTATAACTCTAAGTTTGTCTTTATGTCGTTTTAATGTTCTGAATTGTTATAAGCTGTTTATGAACTCTGATAGAACGGGAGCATCCATTCTAGTGATATTCAGCTCCAGAGTTTCAACATGGTCAATGTTTTCTGTTACAAATATTGTGGTGAATAGGAATAATGAACCAGGTCCTGATTGGCATTAAGGTCCTTAAAATAGTTGGTAAAGACACATTTTAGATTCAAAACAGAGATCTCTCGTTCAGATTGGCCGAGAAAGAGATTTCTCTATGGCCTCCAGACGTTTTTTCCCTGCCTTTTAGGACGGGTGGGTTTTTCGACTGGTGTGCCTAAAGCCGACCTGAAGGTCCCCTTCATCGACACTTAGTTTGTGAGTTAGACTGACATGGATGTTTTTCCATGGGTGAGTTGATGAGATGTGTTCCTGAAGGAGACTTTTGGGAAGAGCTACAGAGTAGCCGGATTTGGTCTAATTAGTGACTACGTTTAGTTTATCATAGTCTAACACAGTTAAAATAATGTGCGCATAGGAACTTTAAATAGGGTTTTAATTAATTAGTTGAACCCGAAATTTTAGACCTAAATAACAGCAATCATTTAGGGTTGCTTATTGCCTTTGTACAAAATTTAATTTTCCTACTTTCCATAATCATTTACATTTTACTTCATTTCAATCACCTAAACACATCACATATGTTCACAGGATATTTACAATGTGAATATAAAACCTCTTAATTAGCTTAAAAGCTAATTAGGGGGGACTATGTGGAGGCATAAAGCTCTACTTTGACTAGATCGAAAAGTGTTATTATTGTTTCTTCCATTACAGGATGAACTTGTTGAAGGATTGTTCTTGCAAGCGCCTGCCTGGAGAGCAGATTGCATTACAGAAAAGTCCTTGGCGAGAGGGAAAACTAATGGGCTTGTTATTGCAGGAAATCTTGTGATATTCTGACCCTTGCCAGCTGGGAAAGTTTTGACATCCCTAAAGTGTTGCCAGGTCAACTTGACATGGAGCCTGCATCCAGATAAGAATTGAGAATGTTGTTGTTAATTGTCACGCAGGCAAATCTGATATTGTCCAGACGTGTGGCTGAATGTGTATTCCCGGGAAAAATAGAGGAAAGCCATGTTGAAGATGCCAAGACGGTTATGTAATTGAGAATAATGATTTTGATTGGTCAAAAGGACCCACATACACACCAATGCTTTGTATCTGTATAAAAAGCTGCTCCACAAGGACTGGGGCGGAACCCTTTTTGAAAAGCTTTGTAACACCAAGGAATGGTGATGAAAAATGAGTTTGTGCGAGTTTGAAAAATAAAGGGTTCTCCCGTGAAGAGCTGGGAGGAGGGAGTTCTTTGTTTTATTATCTATCCTCAGTGATAAAGACCGCCCGCTCCTAAAACAGAAACGTTTGTCTTGGTTGAATAAAAAATAACTTTAAATCTAAATCTTCCACATGCATGAATATGTTTTGGCCTAACTGTACATTTTGTGTGGAAATAATCATCAATTTCTTTGTAAATAACCACATATGTGTTGATTCAAGCCATATTCATAGTTTAATTACTTTTTGCCTGATTTACAAATTATGAGAAGAAATGTGGAGAACCTTTATTATAATAATTAATTTGGTTGTCTTGGTTGAATTAATGATTATCTAATTTTAAAGATCTAATTTAAAATTAATTTTAAAATGTAGATTCATGCTCAGGCTGGAAATTCCAAATTTCATACACAAAAAAAATACCAAAACATGACCTGTAAAAAGACAGAGGTGTTTATTGATAAATATTTACAAATACAACTGTGCTTGACAGGCAATGAGAAGGATTTCGAGAAGTCTATGGTTTAATTATGACAGTGAAAATGGAAGGTCATAAAAAGTGAAACCCAAATTGTTAAACGCCTGGAGAACACACTGCAAAAAGAGAGATAAAAAGCATCAGGGAATTACAGAATAATTACGTTTTAAATTGATTAATGCTAAACCTAGAGTTTTAAACCTCATGAAGATCTAGACATCTAAATAAATATAATGTCCAATAGTCCTAATAAAAAAGAGATGGACACAGCCACTATCACCTTACAACCACCTTAAAACTGACCTCTATTGAAATGGAACATCTGGATTAGCTTTGCGCTTGAGGCCTCTGCTAACTCTAGGTGGATCATTTCGGTTGTCTCCAAGTCCTCTTCTGGCCACATATCAGCAGGGCTGCCCCTCTGGCTCACAGGTTAGATGCTGTCCCATGCAGTGACATTTAAGTAGCTGTTGACCCGTGGACCCTTTTAACATTATATAGTCACAAAGCAGCTGTGAAGAATGCATGTCTCCAAAGCTCTGAGTAAAGTTGGAGCTAAACAATCCAAAAATATAAAAAAGGAAAAAGAAAGTCTCAAAGCTCAGGATTATTGGTATAGTTGCTGGTTGCTAGCCATGGCTCTCATAGAATTAAGTTCCTATTAACAGCAACAAAAAGCAATAAAATTATCAAATCTGAGGGTTGAAGTATTTCTTCTCCCTATTTCTGTCTTCTTATCTGGCCAAAATTGTTTTATGCTGTTTCAAAAGGTCTCCTTAACACTAGGACTCCCAGAATTCTAACACTACTAGAACTCCCAAGCCCGTCAATTTGACGGCGAGCGTACTGGATGCGAGGGCGGTGATGACGTCATCGCATTAATGCTATAAAATTTTGTTTTTGACAAGAATTAATAATAGTATTTGATCAAAACCTATTATCTTTTATTGTTATTTATATATAGTACTGAAAAATAATACAGATTAGCGGGTACATTTTTAAAAAATGCTTTACTAATCTGACCAAAAGCTGGACAGCTCCTTGTTACGCCCCCCTTTCACTTCGCGGACATAAACTAGCGCTAAAAATGCCTTCAGCTCATCCACACTCATGTCCGAGGAGGAATCATCTCCTAAAACTCTGCGGGCCTCAGCCACACTGCAGCCGTGAATGCGGATATGCATTTCGGCATCCACCACGCAGAGGAACGCGGTCTGGGCATCTTGGATCTGGCGATCTGTCAGCGCATTCTGGCTCTGACGCCTCCCTCTACTTTCTTCCTCCCGTACCACTGTCCACACAGTGCCATCCTATCCTATCTCCTCCTCCTTCCCATGTGTGTGCTCGTCTTGCAATGAAAACGCTGTAAAGTGCATGGGTTGTTGTTATTGGGCCACTATATCTATGACCTAACTTATTATTTCTTTGTTCATTATTAGTACCTTGATTTGTAGTTTCTCTCCTGCCAGGGAGCTGGATTGCTAGGTTTATAGCTGGGCACTGGGCACCTGGCTCGTCTCCCTGTCTCTGAACCTGTGCTGATTGTGGCACTGTTTCTATAGTTGATATATTATTAGTTTACCAATCTGTAAACTATAGCCTAAAATGATAAAATCGTTACATAGGCTAGTCTTTTACTACCTTGAAATAATGCGTCACAACCTCCTGCTAATGGGACGACTCGTGTTTTTTTAGCCGGGGGAGGCTCACTCTCTGACCCGCTGTCACTGGAACTGAATGCTGACCAAGAGCCGTCAGAGTCCCTCTCAACCCAGAATCACGATCAGCTAATTTTTGAAGCATTTCCAATGTCTCTTGAGCAGAAAATATCCTTCTAGAAGCCATTTGTAGGATGCCAACAATCTAACTGCATTCTAGAGTGGCGGTTGCTAAGCAACGCTCGCGCGTATACTCAGTCGCGGAAAGAAAATATCAATGTAAATAATAGGGCCGTCAAAATAGTGGTAAAAACTGTGGTAGTTAAGAGGTAGAAATAATTAGATCTTTTATTTGCTTTGTTATTTTTTTTTTAAAAAGAGACATAGGAATACAAAAGACATAGGTGTAGAAAAAGTCAGGATGCCAGGAAGATAAGAGTTTTAATAAACCAGAGTTATGGCATGTCAAACTTTCAAAACCGTCAAATTGACGGCTCTGGGAGTTCTATTGTTAAACTTCCTCTCCAACTTATATTCTCATTTCCTCTCAATCTGTTCTTCTCTGGCTCTGTTTCATTCTGTTCGAAAGTTTCCCGTTTTGCTTTTAAGCTCAACCCCCAGTACTGGGGGCAGAATTTAACTTTGTTTTATTCAACTTTCTTTACTGCAAGTTCTATTAGTTAAACATAAATGGCCATTTTTCCCTTACCAAAAGCTGATAAAAAGCATTTCTACAAACACCAAAAACAGCTAAAAGTAAAGGAAGCTGAATCAGAAAATAAACAAAATGATGTAACCGCAAATCTCGGTCTCAGCTGTTCACCACATGGCTTCTACACACACAACCGGCATGTCTGCTGTCAGCAGAGAGCTCACAGATTCCAAAAAAAATCCATTTAGTCGCAATCTACCCGGGTTTTACTCAACCAGCAGCAAAGGAAAGCCAGAATTATCACTCCCATTTGAAAAACATAATTATTAACATAACGATTGTTTAGGTAGAGTACGTCAATTCTCAGAAAAATTCAGTTAGATTTGCGCATGTTATTTTGAGCTCAAACTTCCCAAAACCGCTTTGGGCTTAAGAGGTTAAATCTGCCCAGAAACCCAATGTGTCTGTTATGGTTTGTGTAGCGAAGGACCCCAGAATGCAGACGAGCAGGCAGCATGATAGTAAGTGAAATTATTTAATTACAAAACTTACTACAGAATGTGATGGCAGGAACAAAACAATAAACGGGCAGGCAAGACAGGCAAAAACAGAAATGGGCAGGCTTGCAAGACAGGCTTGTTATGATCAACAGGACACAGGTGACATGATCTGAAAAACAAGACATGAGCATGATCGAGAAAATGTTTCCGCGAGGAATATATGGAGCGTGAACCAGGTGAAGCGAGGAGACAGATTTGCTTTGTGCAGGTGAACCGAATAAAGTTGATTAACAGACAGGAAAGAACAAAACGTGACAGGAGCAAAACGGAGACTCTTGAATACAAACTAATAGAAACTAGAAAAACATGAAACTAAAGCATAACCAGATCCAAAAACCAAACTAGACAAAAACATGAAGTTCAGGCAGGCGACCAGGACGTCGCCCCGTGCGGGCACAAAGTTCAGGCGGGCGACCACAAGGTCGCCCCGTGAGGGCACAGAGTTCAGGCGGGCGACCAGGAGGTCGTCCCGTGCAGACACAGAGTTCAGGAGGAGTCCAGGACCCACTACTCAGAGGCCCGATCAGCCGGCGACGGCGGCGAAGACCTGGAGACTGGCAGAGACGTAGAGATGTGGGCGGACAGCGGCGAATACCTGAAGACAAGCAGAGGCGCGCCAGGCGAACCCTCAGAGGCAGAGGCGGTGCCTGGCGAACCCTCAGAGGCAGAGGCGGCGCCTGGCGAACCCTCAGAGAAAGAGGTGGCACCTGGCAAACCCTCAGAGAAAGAGGCGGTGCCTGGCGAACCCTCAGAGGCCAGGACGAGGACAAGCTGCACCTTGAACCCGTCAGAGACAGGATCCAGCGGCGCTTCCTCCTCAAACCCCTCGTCTCTGAGTTCAGAGGCCAGAACGAGGACAAGCTGCTCCTTGAACCCCTCAGGAACAGGATCCGGTTCGTCCTCGAACCCTTCATCAGGGACCAGGACGAGGACCAGACTCTCAGTAGCGTGAGCAGAGGTTTAGGCGTCGCCGAGACCCTCAGTGGCGTGAGCAGAGGCTGAGGCGTCGAGCCGGAACCTTGGAGGGTGTGATTCAGACTGTGAGTCAGGCTGTGAGTAAGACTGTGCGTCAGTGGGCACTGGAACACAGTCAGTCAGTCCAGGAGCCAGAATCAGAGGTGGTCCACCCTCAGACCCCTCTGGAACAGGTAATAGAGGCGGTCCGTCCTTGGACCCCCCTGGAAAGTCTGCAGCAGGCTGTAGACCTGGCGTGGACTGCTCAACAGCAGCTGCGAAAACACTCTGGAAACCAGGTGTGGGTTGCTCTGCAGCAGCAGCACCCTGGAGACCTGGCGTGGCCTGCTCTGCAGCAGCACTCTGGAGACATGAGGTGGGCTGGACTGCAGCAGCACCGTTCTGGAGACATGACGTGGACTGAGCTGCAGCAGCTCTGTGGAGACCTGACGTGGGCTGGACTGCAGCAGCACTCTGGAGACCTGACCTGGGTTGGACTGCAGCAGCGCTCTGGAGACCTGACCTTGGTTGGACTGCAGCAGCACTCTTGTGGCTTGGTGTGGCTCCTCCATCGGCCTGATTCTCTCCCTAAGCTCAGGAGAGAAAAAAGGAGACAGGTCCTTCTGAAGCTCTTTATTTGGCGAGCATAAAACCTTAAACGCTCCTCCAGTTCATCAGGCGTTGCCTCAGAACACCAGGCTGGAGCGAGCGAGGTGGAGCCTGGGAGACAGTGCTGTGGCAGTCGAAGAGGCGGGAATACTCGCTCGGCCCCCCTTTCGCTGCAGAAAAAACCACTGCTAATGTCTCAGCAAGGCCCATGGGAGACTCCTCCTCGCCGGCTAAGAGGCTGGAAATGGCTCCATGCCTGCGTTGTCTGCGGCGGGAGGAGGACGTGGATTTGACCGCCGAAGGAGGAGCAGGTGGAGACCGTCGACGCAGAGGAGAGCAGCCCTCATGGATATCCTGCCGTTGGGCTGCCTCACGCTCCATCTGTTCCAGCAGCAGAGGAGAAGGCAGAACATCCAGGTCTTCATGCAGATGTCTGATAGCCTCCTCCATCTGCCGCTGGACCCAGCAATCCTCGGCGCTTATTTTCTGCTCGTCTGCGGGGTCCGTGATTGGCGGAAACATTCTGTTATGGTTTGTGTAGCGAAGGACCCCGGAATGCAGACGAGCAGGCAGCATGATAGTAAGTGAAGTTATTTAATTACAAAACTTACTACAAAATTGATGGCAAAAAAAAAAACAAAACGGGCGGGCAAGACGGCAAAAACAGACTGGGCAGTGCAAGACGGGTTTGTTTCTTTCATAGCATTTTTTTTCGTTCTCACTTTGGGGGTCCCCTCGGCGTGACCTCATCAAATCCTATTCATTAGCCCCAGTTGGGCGGGAAATAACCCTGTCATGTCAAGAGTGCAAGTCCCTCCCCCTATTTAAGGGCGTCGCTGCACTATAGTTTTTCAAAACCTCTTCTCCAACGACAGAATTTCCCAAATAGCTCTCCTTTAGATACGGCCTCTTCGGAGCCTACAAAACTGTCCACAGACACGTGCGCAAGCTCGATCCCCGGGACCTTTGCTCTGGGTTTGCCCGTATCGGGGGAATATTTCCCCCTCCGAGAAATACCGTGGGAAGAGTAGAAATAAAAAAAAAAAAAAGTGGTTAAACTTCCCTGCTGGGTTTTCCCGTTAAGAGCAGCAATACTTCCGCTGTAAGCTCCCCACAGGGAAGCCGAACGCTCCCCCCAACCTAGCCAACCCCGGGTTTAGCTTAGCTGTCACCAGCTAGTTTTCTTTTTTTCTTTTCAACCTCACACCCAAATCTCCTACAAACATGCAGACTGCCAAGTCCTCCACAAAAAACTGGGGAAAAGATACAGGCACGAACCTCCCCGTGGGGCAAAAAAATTTCAAGCTGGGAAAAACCCCCTTGGCTTGTGGGTTTGTTCTCGGTCAAAAACACGCTAAAACAGCCTTTGACCCGGGGGAAGGGGCACCCATTTGGCTGGTTCTCCCTCAAGGTGCTCCGTCGCTGTCTGGCCCGTCAGTCGACATTGTCCAGCAACGACCCAGTGTTGGCTTCGACAGCATCCGTACAGGAACCAGCCGATCAAGCGGTTTCTCTGACCACCGATGCAGAAGCCGGACCAAGTCGGGGAGAAATCCTCGACCCGTGGACCCTCTGCCACCTGAAATGTCCGAGCACGGCCCTGCATCCGGCCCGCTGGACCTCCTGATGGCGGGAGACGATGAACTCTGACCTGGATTCAGAAATGCCCTTCTGGGATAACGATGAGGATTATGACCCATCTCCCCCTCCCTCAGGATGGGTTGCAAAATCCCCTCCTTATTGTTCTTAAAACCCACTCTGAGTCTGTGCAAGTTAAACATCCAGTGGCCCGAGGTTCAGGCGGAGGTAGTCCGCTCCCGTTTCGACGGAAAGAAGCTACCAAAAGCACGGAAAATAGGCAGACAACTCTTGCCGTTTATTCCGGAGCTACTGGAAGAACTGGACATCTCCTGGCGCAACAAGCCCTTTAAGGAGAAGCACCCGGTGGCTGGCAGTTAGATGCTGGATTGTGACGGGATGGAAAAAAGCGGTCTCCACCAGATGCCACAAGTGGAGCCGGCGGTGGCAGCGTACCTACACCCGAAGACTTCCATGTCAGCGGGTGGTCCCGCCCTCCCTTCAAGAGCGGACCGCTTTCAGTCCAGGCTGACGGATAAGTCCTACAGGGCTGCGGCGCTCTCAGTCCGTGCTCTGAACGCCTAGTCTCTGCTGATGGCTTATCAGGCGGAACTCGAGGAGCAGATGACCGCCTCACCTGACGCTGCGTTATGGGAGGAAGTGTGTATCATAACAGATCACTGCCTTCACCTCCATAAAGTGGCAATCCAGGCTCTGGGCAGAACCATGGGGCTCATGGTTCTGCAGGAGAGAGCCAGGTGGCTGAACCTCACCATGCTTTCCACTAAAGAGAAGGAGGACCTCCTGGACACCCCCATCACACCTCAGGGGCTGTTCGGAGCAGCGGTCACCTCGATGCAAAAGGGGGGAGGAGAAGAAGAGGGATGATGACCTTGAAGCTGTGTCTTCCAGACGTACATTTTTCCCCCCCCCCCCCCCCCCCCCCCCCCCCCCCCCCCCCCCCCACTGGGACCACGGCCCCACCACCCCACGTCAGACTTTTAACACAGGGGGCCCCTCGCTTTTCCCCCCCCTTTCAGGATCACGAGACAACCGAAAGCGCAATCAGCTGCTCAGGCACCACAGAAACCCCCTCTGCCTCCACGGCATGGGGCAAAGGAAGCCCGAAGGCTCTCACCCCCGACCAGCCACCTCCCACCTCCACTCAGGTGGTAAGGAGGAGGAAGGGGTTTTGGCCCTGACCCCCTCCTGGATGGAGGGAGCGAGCAGGGATCGCTTCCCTCCACGGCTCTTTCCCCGAGCCCGTTCGAGTTCTTCCGATTTCAGTGCGTGACCGGGGGACGTTCGAGCCTGCTCAGCATGCCACGAAGAAACTGAAAGACTGTGTTCATTATGGGGAATTCCACAGCGACCCCCGTTCACGTCACACAAAACATTTTCTGTTCAAAAAAAATAAATGTTCCAGCTGTTGCATCCGGCCCACGGCCAAGGGTGCATTAAAAAAACATAAAAAATATAAACGCACAACTCTTGGGATTTGGTCCCCTTTTTTGGAAGGAGTGAGACCTCTTCCCGGGGTGGGGCAGCTCTGTTGCGCAGCCAAAACCCGCCTGCGCACTACAAGACGGCGCTTTTTGCGGCCTAGCGCCAGAAGGGGGTGCTCTCAGCCCGTTTTCCAAAGACTGGCCTGTCAGCTACCTGACAGTAAAAAAAAACTTTGGGAAGAATGCACAGACTCAGAGTGGGTTTTAAGAACAATAAGGAGGGGATACAGGCTGCAGTTCGCCGTATCTCCCCATGCTTCAGGGGGTGTTTTACAAGCAGAAGGAGAAAACCCCTCTTTCCCTACAGGAGAAATTTCCTCGTGCTGGAGAAGAGCGCGATAAAACTGATTCCTCACGAACACCGCAGCATCAGTTTTTATTTTGCGCTATTTCCTCGTGCCGAAAAAGGCGGGCGGGGATGCGTGCGATCTTAGACCCCCGGCGCTGAACAAGCATCTGAGAAAATACAAATTCAGGATGCTGACCCACACCTCCCTGCTGCGCTTCCTACGTCCCGGCGATTGGTTTACTTCAATCGACCTCAAGGATGCTTTTTTCCACATCCCCATATACCAACCACACAGAAAATATCTCAGATTTGCTTTTGGACTGTCTCTGAGCCCCAGAGTGTTTGTGAAGTGCACGGAGGCTGCTGTGGGTCCGCTCAGGAGGCGGGGCATCCGCGTGGTGATGTACTTAGACGACTGGCTGATCACCTCGTCCTCCCACCAAGAAGCTGCAGTCCACACAGCTGTATTAGCTCAGCACACGATGGATCTGGGTTTCCACATAAATGTGGAGAAGAATGTCCTGCCTCCTTCTCAACACATATCCTTCATAGGTCTCTCCCTAAACTCAGTGCAGGCCAGAGTGAGACTAACAGAGGACAGAGTGAAAACCATCCTCGACTGCTTGTCAATGTTTCACAGAGGAAATCTGGTATCGTTCACACTCTGCAGAAGGCTTTTGGGGCTGCTGGCCTCAGCATTAGTCCCGCTGGGACGTCTCCATATGAGAGGGATCCAACGATGGGGGGCCCCTTTATCAGAGGCGAAACCCCCCTTCTGTCAGAGAGTGAGGGTCACCCCAGCCTGCACAGGAGCACTACGTCCTTGGCGGGATGCCAATATGCTGACACAAGGCGTTCCGATGGGAGTCGTGCAAAGCAGAAAGGTGGTCACGACGGATGCCTCCCCTGTCGGGCTGGGGAGGTATATGCGAACAACAAAGGGTGAATGGGTCTTGGGGCCCCCAAAATGCTGTCAGCTCACATAATTTCCTGGAGCTGATGGCTGTTCCCTTTAACGTTAAAACATTTTCTCCCTATCCTGAGGGGAACCACGTGCTGATCAGAACAGACAACCCACTTGGTGGGGTTTTATCAAAAAGAGGGGGGGTCTGAGGTCACTGAGGCTCCACAGGCTGACTCACAAATATAAATTTTGGGGCAGCAGACATTTTCTGTCACTGAGAGCCACTCACATCCCAGGAGTACTGAACTGTGGAGCAGATCTTCTCTCCAGGGGGAATCCTCTGTATGCAGAGTGGAAAAAAATCCATCCGAGGGGGGAGCTGGTTGGCAGAAGTTTGGTCAGCCATCAGTGGGGCCTGTTTGCCTCACAGGAGAACAATCAGTGCCCCCTGTTCTTCTCCTGCACGATCAGAACGCACCTCTGGGGGTAGACGCACTAGCCCACACCTGGCCTCGTGTTCTGCTCTATGCGTTTCCCCCCAAAACTCTCATTGCACCAACGCTAGCCACGGGGAAGCAGAAGGCCTGACAATGATCCTTATTGCCCCCTTGGCCCAAAAAAACTTGTTAGGGGGGCTAACACAGCTCCTCTGCCAGGAGCCGTGGCCTCTTCCTGCATGCAGGGATCTGCTGTCTCAGGCACGAGGACAAATATTCCATCCCCCCCAGAACAACTGGCTCTGTGGGCTTGGCCCATGAGTGGTTCAATCTGCAATCTGAGGGCCCCCCTCAATATGTCATTGAAACAATACAGAATGCCAGAGCGCCTGCTACAAGATCTTTGTATGAGCGAAAAAAGGTCCGTATTTTAAAATGGTGCTCTGAAATTCAAGAAATCCCCTTTTCGTGTTCTGTTGCGGTGATTTTAGCTTCTTACGGAAACCTGATTGAAAAAAGGGGAAAAGCTTTTTCAACTATTAAGGTTTTTTTAGCTGCAATTTCAGCCTGCCATGTTGGTTTGGGAAAACTGCAGGACAGCACCCATTAGGGGCGGTTCATACGAGGGGCTCGCAGGAAGCTCCCCGTTTTCAAGACCCACTGCTCCATCATGGGGGGTCTGCCCCGGGGCTGGATGCTCTCACTAGCCAATCCTTTTTACCATGGATCAAGTGGAAATTTAAAAAGGGGTAGCTCTAAAAAAAAGCACTCCTGTTGGCACTGGTCTCTGCTAAGCATGTGGGAGAAATCCACGCTTTATCAGTGCATCCTTCTTGGGGCACAAAAATTTTCTCCGGACAAAACTAGGGTGGTTTTGCTCCCCAACCCTGCTTTTGAGCCTAAAGGTTGGGGTCATACTCTCCAATTGAGTTGGTGGCTTTTTATCCCCCTCCTCTTCCTCGCGGAACAGGAGAAGCTGCACATCCTTTCCGATACGTGCTTTACAAATCTACCTAGGGAGAAAAAAACAGGGCAGAAAAAAGTGACCAGCTGTTTGTCTCCTGGTCTAAGAATCATTATGGAAAAACGGTGTAAACAGCGGCTCGCCCATTGATCACTGCTGCAATCTCCTTAGCCTATAGTTTTAAAAGGGCTTCACCTCCAGAGTGCCTGCGTGCCCACTCTACTAGGGGCTTAAGCTCTTCATGGGCCCTGCTCAGAGGAGTATCTCTGCAGAGATTTGTGCTGCTGCAAGCTGGGCGTCTCCTCACACGTTTTTTTCGTTTTACAACTTGACGTCACCGCATCATCGCGGCTCATTCAGTACTCAGTGTGGCACCAAGCACTATAGAGAAATGTGATTATTGTTTTGCAGTCTGCTGACATGCATGTGTAAATTCTGAGCAATACGGGAGTCAGTATATTTTGTTCCCAATGTGAGACAGAAAACGAATGCTATGAAAGAGAATTTTGGTTACTTTCGTTACCCCCGGGTTTTCTGAGTAGCATGAGTGAGTGTCTCACCAATCACCCTCCTTGCTTTGACGTTGCGAGGAAGAGGTGAATGTTTTGAAAAAACTATCAGTGCAGCGACAGCCCTATAAATAGGGGGGGGCTCTGCCCTCTCTGACACTGACAGCTTTTTTTCCCCCAATCCTGGCTGGCGTAATGCAATAGGAGCTTCTGATGAGGTCACGCTGAGGGCATTCCCAATGTGAGACACTCACTCATGCTACTCAGAGAACCGGGGTTACGAAAGTAACCTAAAGATATGATCAACAGGACACAGGTGACATGATCTGAAAAACAAGACATGAGCATGATCGAGAAAATGTTTTCGCAAGGAATAAACAGAACGGGGGTGTATATATGGAGCGTGAACCAGGTGAAGTGAGGAGACAGATTTGCTTAGTGCAGGTGAACCGAATAAAGTTGATTAACAGACAGGAGAGAACAAAACGTGACTGGAGCAAAACAGAGACTCTTAAATACAAACTAATAGAAACTAGAAAAACATGAAACTAAAGCATAACCAGATCCAAAAACCAAACTAGACAAAAACATGAAGACAAAAACTAAAGCATGAACAGGAAAATAATAAACAGAAGCATGATTCAAAACTTCAACTGTGAATAAGACCAACAAAACCCCAAAACCCCCACAAATCACAACAGTGTCTCGTGTATTCGAAGGAGAAATTTGAGAAGATTTACAGTCCTTTGTCTCAACAGTTTGGTTTCCACACTAATGCTTCCATACCCAAACATTTACCTTTCACAATATTAACTAATAAAGCATTTTAAGATTCTTTGTTCTCTGGTCATTAAACAAATGTCTGAATGAAGACTTCAACTAAAAATTGTCCTACAATTATATAACAGGATGGATAGGACAGCCCTTTAGGATATTGGAATAAATTTATGATGACTCAGTTTATTCCTAAACAAAAAACAATAATAAATAAATAAATAAGAGGCATGATGTATTATCTTTGTAGAGAATTTTTTTAACTGGATGTCATGTCTACTGGATAGGAAAAACCATCAGTTACCATTATTAGGCATCAAATGATTCAGACTTCACAAAATATCCACAATTTGACATGTGGTGTAAACCTCCTGTCCTCCTGTCCTTTTCTTTTCTTATAGTAACAGATCATTTGCCTCTGACCATCATCCACTTCTACAGCCTCATCTTTGTCAAATGTGCTCTTGGATTCTTGAAAAGAGACGTTCCAAGCTCATTAGCTGATATCCTGAGGCACAGCTGTCTATTTTAACTTGTGTAGCGTTTGTAGTTGACCTCTGGGTGCTTTAGCCATCCCTCACTTTTCACTGGCTTCCCATTCTTCCTCTGCATCTCACATACTCAGTTTATCCCTTGATTCCCTGATGTTGCCTTTGGGCAAACAGTGAATCTCTGTCTGGCTTTCCACAAATGTCTGTTTATGGTGCTGTGTGTTGAATTGTTGAAGCTGTGTCTTTATTAGGTAAAGCTGGTAAGGATACGAGGGCAGATCCAGTAGGTTTTGTTGCCTTGCAATTACAATGTTTTTACCTTACAGATTTGATCTTATTTGCTCACATGTAACTCAATATTTGTTCTATATAAGGCAAAGTGGGAAATAAGCTCCATCTCCTAGGAGTAGAGAGTTTTTGTTTCAGGTCACATGACTGCAGCCATGGTCTCCTTCCCCACGTTTGGTCAGCAAAAATGCATAATTCACTATTCTTCTCATACTGTTTTGACAGTTGGGCTTTTATTTTCAGCTGACTCAGCTTAATCTCTGCCTCATCAGCTTAGTCATTGAAGCGCTAGAGGACTTCAAATCCTCTCTACTGATCAAAGGTTCTTGACCATCAGCAAAACAGGAACTTTGGCCAACTTTTGGCAGGCGTATGATAGTTAGAGAGATTAAACATCCCTAAACTCATGCAGACACCTCAGTGAGTTATGGTGCACAATTGTATTTATATGCATCTGTCCTTTTGTCAAATCTCTCAGTCATAGTTTTTAAAGATTTAGGTGGGAATTTGACATTTGTTTATGTTTTATAAGTAAGAAGACTGTGTCAAGTTTCAGATCACGTCTGATGTTAATTCTCAAAATAAAGTAGGTCACATAAAGAGTTTCAACAGATCCATATTAGAACAGAACCTTGGTTATTTTCTCACTTAAAGCAATGCGTCATGTGTCATAATGTGGGGTTTGTGGTGGGACCAAAGTGCAGAGAAAAGGCCAGGAGCAAGCTGAATGACGGTAAGTAGACTTTTAATATTTCTACACTCATAGAGGCTGGTAGCGAAACCAGGAGTAGCCAGACAAGGATATCAACAACGTAAACAGGCACACTCACACACAATGAAGAATCCAGCAGGGAACTAAGGCAACTAAGGAACTTAAGTACAAACAGCAAATGCAGTGAGAACTAATGAACGACAAGACCAGGTAATCAAGGAAAACACAGAACAGGTGTGGGTGACACTACTGGGAGACAGAGGGAGTGAAACCAATTAACAAGAAAAGACACAGAACTAAAAGGTAAAAAGGGATCCAGACCAGGTTTAACAAGCAAAAACACAAACCCAAAACTCAATCACTGGCCGGGTATGACATCATGGAACTACCCCTCTTCTGAATAGCTCATCGCAGTGCTGCAACCATATTCCTACCTAATCAGGTTTTTCACAGTTTGTCACCTTACAACCACATACCTCATTATATTAGGATTTCATGTGATCGTAATGTAAAACATAGTTTTGATGAGGAAGCAAATGCCTGAAGGATGTTTAAAACTTGCACAAAAAAAATCTGTAAATTGTGCAGCAGATATATATTTAGCCCCCTTTACTCTGATACTTTAAATAACATCTAGTGTAACCAATTGTCTTCAGAAATCTCCTATTTAGAAAGGTTCACCTGTGTGTATAATTTAATCTCTATGTCTCTACTGTGAAGTCATCAGATAAAGTTTTGGAGATGTTCAAGCAAGGTTAGGTTGTACAACAAAAATCCAAGTTTGGTTATCTCACATTGATCCACGGTCCACAGACAACATAGCAGTCCACCTTAACCGACAGACGTAGCAAAAGGAGCATTAATCAGAGAAGCAAACGAGAGGCTAATGATTCACTCTGAAGGAGCTGCAGAGATCCACAGCTCAGGTAAGATAATCTTTTGACAAAATAGCTATTAATTGTGCACTCCACAAATCTGGCCTTTAAGGAAGAGTGACAAAAACAAACCCATTGTTGAAAGAAATCCACAAGATGTCCTGCTGAATGTTTGCCATAAACAGCAGACGTGGAAGAAGATCCTCTGGTCAGAGGAGACCATACATGAACTTTTTTGGCCTACATTCAAAGTGGTTTTTGTGGCACAAAATTAACACTACAAATCCCCTTAAATATACTGTCCCCATGGTGAAACAGGGTGGTGGTAGTATCATGCTGTGGGGATACTTTTCCTCAGCAGGGATGGGGAAGCTGTGCAGAGTTTATGGAAAAGTGGACAGTGCTAAATGCAAGGCAATCCTCGAAGAAAAACTTTAATGGTTCTTCTTCCAGCAGGACAGCAAGCCTAAACATACAGCCAGAGCTACAAAAGAATGGTTTATACTGAAGCATATCATACATTTATGGTTGTAAATGCAACAAAATGTGAAAAAGCTCAAAGTGTGTCAATACTTTTGCAAGGCACTATAAATGCTTGAGAAGCTAGCATTGTGAATAATGAGCTTTATCGAATTCTAGCAAATTATTTACAGTTCCATTTTTTCCACAAAAACGATACTAGCCCCACTATCCTTCAAGTTTTTAAGAATGCACTGGAAAGTTTATAACCCAATGTTAGTAGGTTTAGCAATATCATTAGATGCTTTAATTGCTTGATGCATGTTAACAATTTTGCCCTTCTAAAACATATTTTCTAAAACGGCAGGATTTGTCTTCTGACATGGTAGTTTAAGACATGAGAAGCTTGTGGTTTGCTGATAGAGCCTAATAGATGCTAATGACTTTTCTTCTCATCTGTTCTTGAATTTCCTTAGATTAAGGCATGATGGGGGTTGTGTCCTCTTTTTGGATGTGGTGTCACCGGCATTTGAATCGACTGAGCAGTGATGGTGGAGCTGAGCTAGTTAATGTTTCTCCCTGGGCTATCGTTGCTGTAGCGGTGATGTGGTCTATTTGTGTAGTTGCGGAAGGACGTGGTGAGGGACGCCGGCCCCAGGTGCTTGCCGGTGGCCGGGGACCTCTTGCCGGGTGAGTTTGTCCCATCTTGGTGTGGGGTCGGGGATTCAGTTGTGGGCACGGTGCTCGGTAGTGTCTTCCCTGTTGCACCTGTGGGCGCAGGCTGGGGTGGCATTGCACGTGGCCCTTGCCTTCCGTGCTTTTTGGGGATGGAGCTCACCTGTGGGGAGGGGATTCATGGCGTTTGGGTTTGGGGGCATGTGTTCAATATCTGTTTCCTGGTTGGGGGTTGCGCTGTGGGGAAATTTATGTTTGGGTTCATGGGGGGTGGGGACTGTTTCATCCAGTGGCAGCTCTGGTTGGCGGGCTCGTTTGGACCAGGTAGACCTGTCTTTTGTACATGGCCCCCTCTCCGGATTGGGATGGGGGTTTTTGGAGACACTGGGGTCGGGGTTGGGGTCGCTGGGGTTCGGGGGTGCCGGTACTAGTCTGGGCTGGTGCTGCCTGTCTTCACCCCCTGGAGGGAAGGGGACCACCTCCTGGGTCCGATACCCTTTGGGGCATCGCACCTGGACCTGGGAGTATATAGTATGAATTGGTTGTGTGAGTGAGTGTACGATATCCATTGTTGTTTGTTTATTTTCTCCCCGCCACACTACCTGCCCGTGGCTGGTATCTCTGCCCGCTGGTAAACTTGTGGTTCTCTGTGTCCGGGGTTGGGTGCTTTGGTTTGTGCCTACTCAGTCCTAGTGGCTGCTTGCTGGGGCCTGGGCCCCTGGGCTCTGTTGGGCCTCTGCTTGGGGAGTGATGTGTCCCAAGGTCTCGGGTCTCTGAGTCCATGGCTGGATCTTCTCTGGCATAGACGGCTGCCGTTGGGGTCTGTGGGTCATCGCTGCAGCCTCCTGGGGCTTCTGCACTGTGGCTGCTGGCTGGTTCCCCTGGGACTCTCTCCTGCTCTTCTCTAGGAGGGTTGCCGTAGTCTCTGCGATGGTTCTCCTGGGGTTCCTGTGCTCTGGGGGCCTTTGGATATCTATGGCTCGGATCTCCTCCGTGTCTGTCTCAGGTCCAGGGGGCAGGTCTGTGGCTCCTCATACTCGCTATTGCATTTTTTTTAATCGAGAAACTGTGTATACAAAAGCACACTCACATTCAGACCCTTATATAGGTCAGTGGCTAAAACGAGCCAGTGGAAAAGGGGCAATAGATGCTTGACTGGTGCAGAAGTTCATTTTCCACCAGGACAATAAACCTAATCATACAGTCACCTCTACAATGAAATTATTTAGTTTAAAGCCTATCTATTTTAGAACGGTCCAGTCACAGACAGGGCCAAAACCTTTTTTAAAAGACACTCTCTACCCAGCTAATCTAATAGGATTGAGCTATTTTTGCATAGAAGAATGAGCAGAAATTTTTGTTCCATAGATATGCAAAGTTAGAAAAGACATACCAAGCTGGAGTGATGATCAGTGTTGTTAATCTTAAACATGTGTTCTTTTTCTTTTACCACATTCATGTTTAGGTAATTTCTGATTCTAAATTAATTACTGTATGAGTGCAAGTGTGTATACTTTTCTTTGTTTTTCTTGATGTTCATTTAAATATAAATTCAGATCAACTTACCACACTAAGTACTTCTGACAATAAATAAGTGTATTAACAAACTAATTTTAACTGAAATAGTTTCCACTCAGACATCTGTGGATAAAATACTGCAGGTAATTGTGAATAAATTGCAGAATTAGTTGCTTTCTCTTTTGCTGCACAGATTTAAATGAAGAAACGTTTGGAAGCAAGCTGACTGTTTTCACCTTCAGGCTGATTCTGGCCCCTTCAAATGACCCAGTGGTATTTATAGTGGTGTTCCCACGCACTGACGGCCATAGCAAATGGGAATATATTGGCCTGTAGATGATAATGGCGTACAAAGGGGAAAGTGAGTTCGGAGACAGCATAGGATGGTGTGAGGAGGTTAGACCTGACTCAGCTGAGTGCTCCACCATCAACACAGATTTCAGGAACTACACCTTCACATGAGCCTGGGTGACACTCTGAGCCTTTTAATGTGCCCTCGGAATTAAAAAAGCACCACATGGCCCGCAAATTATTACAACATGCAAATTGGAATTAAGTAATTATTGCAGGCTATAGAACTTTTGCCTTAAGTACCTACATTAGCTTAGTGCAGCATTTCCTTCAAGCACATAATAATAATGACAATAAATAATTCTCCCCCTGGTACAGTCAGGGATACTTCTCTGGCAATCCTAAAACAGGTAACAGACTCAACTGTTAATCCTTTAAATGTGAGGAGATGGTAATACATATTCATGCATACTAATTCACTGCTAAAGTCCAAGCTGACAGGAGAGTTTATTCAATTCTGGTTCTTTAAAAAAACTGTGACATTCAGGAGTCTCAATCCTATCCTAACGTTGTTAGCTTGTGTAAATAACAACGATGCTGGGGAAGTGTAACCTAGGTGGAACGAAACAAATGAAGATGTGTTTTGGCATTTACATCTAGGGAAGGTCAGTCAAAACATAACAGGGAAGGTTTGCTTGCATGCATGAAAATCGGCAAATACTAACAATAAAGAGCGTCTCTCAGTAGAGAAGGAAAACATCAAAACTGTGATTAAACAATAATATCAGTAGAAATGATTAGAAATGTAAGCAAAACTGTGAAAGGGGAAAACAGAAACATACCAATACAATGCTATGTAAAAGTATTCATATCAATTGAACTATTTTATGTTTTGCTATGTTGCTGCCACAAACTTGATGTTATTGTATTGGGATTTTATGGATAGACCAAAGTTTAAACATTTTGCTGAAATAAGAAAAAAATGAAAAGTACTTGTACAGCCCTAATTTGCTCCAATAAAATTTTTTGGGACAGTTTTATTCTTGTCTACAAAGTAGCTCATGATCAGACAGATTATATTGAGCGCATCTAAAAATACATTTTTTCAAGTCTAGACACCAAATATTCAGTTGGAAATAGGACTGGACTTTGACTGGATAAGGATATGGAAAAGTGTTCATTTAAACCATTTCATTGTAGCTCTGGCTGTATGTTTATGTGTTATCCTGCTGCACAAAGACTCAAATAATGCTCACCATGAACTATTATAATATCCTTTGAAATGACAAGGAATTTTCTCAGGGCATTTAATAAATTATGCAAATCTGTGAGATAATAACGCAGAAAACCTTAAGAGAGATAATGTGAGGTCAATAACAAGAAGGAAAAATTGCAGCCGACATTTCCCCTTTGATCCTCCAGATACCACAGTGCATCTTTTTAGACTTGAAAGCAAAACCTGATAAAAAATATTTGCAATTCAAATTTTAACTCCTAATGTTTTCAAGTGTTTACTCTTGACAACTTGGGTTTGAAAAAAAGCTTCCGCTTATTGTTTGGCCTCTGACCCCTGTGTTAATTATGTGCAACAAAAAGTGCTGGCCGATGTTCCAATGTGTCAGACGAGGAAAATGTATTTGCTTGCATGTGAAGAGTAACTGCCCCGAGCAAATTCTAATGTTATCTCTGAGTTTTGCCTTATTTTTCTGCATGCAAAGTCAAAAGCCTTTGCAAGTCCTGTAAGGAAATTTCTCATTGTTTAAATAAAAGCATTTATCAGGGTCAGTGAAATTCAAGCTGTGTCTGTTACTGCTGGAGTCCCTTTAGCAGAAAACATTTCTAACAAATTAAATTTCCTTAGATTTTACACAAAAAACAGTTTCCAGAATTTATATAATGTATTATTCTAGAACTTAGAACCTATCATATTACTATCATAATGTGAAATGTGAGATCCCTTCCCAACAAAGTGGATGAATTGGCAGCGCTAGCCCAGCTTCATAGAGTATACAGAGAGAGTAGCTTAATTATACTGACGGAGACGTGGCTAACCGTGCTAACTCTGGACAGACACATAAACATGGATTGTTTTTATTTAATTCAGGGCAACAGAACCAAGGGGAGACACTGATGGTGTCTCTCTGATAGTTAGACCAACAGCTGACATTGAGCTATTAGCTGTTGGCATGAAACCGTATTATTTGCCATTAGAGTTTACATATGTCATCTTGATAGTAGTGTATGTCCCCCCCTCTGCTAATGTCGTGGCTGCCTGTGACGTCATCCACACATTTACCAGCAGACTGCAAACACAGCATCCCCAGGCCCTTTTCCTCATATCTGGGGATTTTAATCATGTCTTCCTGTCCTCCACTCTCCCCACCTTCACCCAGTATGTAAATTGGTGCATGGGATAATAATATGCTTGAATTATAGTATGCCAACACCAAGAAGGTATACAGTTCAGCACCTTTCCCTCCCCTAGGGAGCTCAGATAACCCGGTTCATCTCCAGCCTGTTAAAAAAACTTGTACACAGAGAACCAGCAGTGACATGTACAGAGAACAGATGGTCTGAGGTGACTGAAGAAGCTCTGAGGGATTTTTTTCACCTTTACTGTGTAGGAAGAGCTCAGTGCTGAACACACAGAGAATGGAAACTAGACTGAAAAAAAACCTGTTCAACATTTGTTGAATGTAACAGCAGGATGATGACAAGCATTATTAAAAAGAAAATGGCAATTCTGGCCAGCACCTTCAGATCTCTTGCAATTAGTGATAGTAAAAGCTCAGCCAATAGTTATGTCTAGGAGAGAGACAGGGTTAAATACTTAAAAACAGGGCCAAGTGTATCACCTGAAGAAGGTGAACATTAAGTTGTTGGCAGAAGTAGTTCAGCCGATGACCCCCTCCAGGAAGAGCTAATCACAGAGCCAGAATGTCTTTTGTTTTATTCTTGACTCATTCTAAATTGTATTATTATATGAATACTGGTGGTTCAAAATTGAACCTTTGGAACTAGGAACGAACAATAACAATGCACATCAGACTATCACCATGAGAACATCCATCGCCCACAATCGTCTTCACTACAGAGATTTTCTGTCAGTTGTAGTTATGGACTCTGGCTTGGTCATTCCAAAGCTTTATGTTTCTTCTCATTAAATCATTCTTTTGATGATTTAAATGTATAATAGGACTCACTCATACCTTCATCCACCTCAACAAAAACCTCAATTCCATCCGAAGAAATTGATTCTCAAATCATGCATGATGCTGCCTCCGCCATCTTTTACTGTGATTATTGTGTTCTTTTGGTGCTGTGCTTCTCTTTGTGTGTAAAACATACTATTGGGAATTATGGAGCAAAAGTTCAAGGTTGGTTCTTAAATATTCTCCCAAAAGGTTTTTTAGCCAGGTCTCAATGTTTCCTTTTACAGAAAAATAATATTTTTTGCAAAGCTGTCTTCCCTGGACATCTTGACATTACAAGAGATGACTGTCAAATTTAGATCTCAACCAGTACTAGCTGGAAATTTCTTCAGCTCCTCCAGTGTTCCTGTTGGCCTCTTGGCAGCCTCCCTGACCGGTTTCAGTCTTGTATTTTCCTCAGTTTTGGAGATATGTCTAGTTTTTGGAATGTCACCGTTGTTACATATTTTTCTAAATACCGATGACTGCTTTCATAATGTCATGGTGTATATATTATGCTGTGGATATATCTTTGCACAGTGAGATCATTCTAATTCTTTGCAAACTCTCTGCAAACTATGGCTTTAGCTAACGAGTGAAAATGAGTAAGGGTGAGTTTAAGGGTGTGCACAGGCATACAACAATGCTGTAATAACTTTGTTTATTGGTCACCTGAATTGTACCAATGTCACATTGTATGTAGAATTTATGAAAGTCTATTTTTTTTTACATCACAAACCCTAGCATTTTAACCGGAGTGTGTAGGCTTTTAAAAGTATCTCTATTCAGGTGTGGGAATGGCTCACTAGTCAAAGGACCGGCCTTAATCCTATTAAGAATGTTTGGCAAGACTTGAAAATTTGTGTCCACAGATGCTCTAACTGAGCATGAGCCATTTTGCCTAGAAGAACAGGCAGAAATTTAGTAGATGTGCAAAGCTGGTAGAGACTTACCCCAAAAAACTTGCAGCTGTAATTAAGATGGTCTTCTGTAGCAGGAACAGAAAGCAGGTGAAACTTGATAAAATAAACAAATTAAAACTTTTGTAAGGCTCTTTTTGAATAAATGTATTTTCTATCTTTAATAGAAAGACAAAACAGAGCTATTTTTGTTTTCCCAGTTATTGTTAGTGTTCCTATCCAGGTTGCCATTGCAGTGCTGCTTAAATTACTTTTAAAAGCAGTGTGGAAGTTACAGAAGATTGGGTGATCTTGGCAGTCTGTGGTCACATTTGGCTGACCTGAAGGGTCCATCTGCAATGCTTACCACTTATACTTGCTCTATGTTAATATAAAAAAATGTAAAATTAGCATTTTTTTCTTCACTGACTTAAAAGTGCCTACATTTGACAGCCCTAAGCAGAATGTTGGCTCTCCCTCTTGGTGGTCAGGTCAGTTGTGTGACATTTAGTAGTCGTTCCTTTTTTATATGAAGATCAATTTTGTAAAATCCTCACAAGTGACGTTTGAAGAACATTTGACATACTAAGTTCCCTCTTTTTCTCCTCTGTCGTTCATATGAAAGTCAAGCTTTGAAACTATAAGTTCAAGACAGATCTGCAATGACAGCATCTGCAAATGAAGCGCAATAATTGCTCAACTGCCTCAAGAATTACCACTGGGTTCAGACTATTCATAATTCACACACTGTAATTGCATTTTGCAGGGGGAGCTTTGCCTTCATTACTTCTGTTAGAGATACATTTGACATGCCTGCGAAACAGGAAGGGAATTTGTACAAGATCACAATGAAAAGGCTATTAACTGTTCAGTGGCATTGATGGGTGTTACATGGTAATGGACCAAACGTTTGTGGGATAATTGACAGCAGAGCCATTGCATCTGTCGTTGTCCGATGAGATTCAAGAAGACTGCCTGTATGTAATAGTCCTTCGTGTAATCTCAGACTAAAAACAGGACCACTTGTTTTAATTTTCCACAAATATGCAGTTGCACCACATAAATCTATTATAAATACAAAAAGAAATCAGCTATTAAGTCTTTTTTAGTCCATGTTACACATCAGTTTTGAGCCAGAATTTTATTAATCATATTTTTCTTTGACTCTCTTTGCTACAGGTTGTCTAAACAAACTCAACATATAGGCCTAAAGAAAACCCAGGGGTACAGTTTCCTGGGCTCTGCTCCACCAGCACCAGCCAGCATCTGTGACTGGTTTGTCATTTTTTTTCTTCTCTATTACTCACACAATTGGTGAGGTTGGGAGTTACAAGCAGTCATTTTTGATTTTGTTAAGTCTCATGGGTTTAGAGATGGGCTTGGGTCCAGTTGCTCCCAGTCTGGCCAATTTAAAGCATTCTCCATCTGTACTGATGTCATGATTATGAATATGAATATATCATTTAATATTAATACTTTATTTTTTTTTATTAAAAAAAAATTTAGGTCTTTAAGGGTCTTTCTGGGTAAATCCCAACCCCCAATAGTGGTATTAGGACAAAATTAAAAGGGGGTGAGCCAAGCTCGGGGGCATTTTAAAGGGCAAAAACTCTGTACCCCCAAAACCAGAAGGATTCCCACACAATTTTTTAAAAATAAAAGAATAAAAAAAAAGAAAGTCAACTCAAATTTTAAAATTTTTTCAATCAAAAAACTCTTGCTAGCTAAAAAACCCAACTAAACTACAAATCAGAATAAAAGGGAATGGGGGAAAGGGAAAAATCAGCAAATGTACAATATAAAAAGTGAATCAAAGATTTTAAAAACCATGCCCAAAGAGTGATGCAATTTTGCCAGGGCTATATATTTTTTAGAATCAAGGATTATCTTGAAATCGGGAAAATGAATTTAAATTTAGCCCTTGGAATAAACTTAAGCAAAAATTGATAAAATTTTTAAAAACAACCATTAAACAGGGAAAGATCAGATAAAACTTTTTTTAGTAAAACTTTTAAAAGAATGATTTGTTAAAATAAAAACCAAACCCCTTCTAGATGACAAATTTCTCAAGGGCCCCTTTAAATTAGCTGCCTTTTTTTGCTAAAATAATATTTAAAACAAATTTTAAGGGAAAAATATTAAAAATTTTAAGGGAAAACTGTTTTTTTGGGAATAAAAACCCAAAAACCTTTTTTGGATAAATGGGTTTTTAAAAGGGTTTTTAAATTTAGTTTCACGTTTAGAAAAATAATTTTAAGGAAAATTTTTCCTAGTTTGGGAAACTAAAAACCCTTGGGGGAAAATGATCTTCAGCTAAACCCTAAAGTGTGAAAAGGAAAAATTTTTTCCTGGGGTTACCAGAATCAAACCCCCAAAACCCTTTAAAAAAAACCACAAATAAAAGAGTTGAAATCTTTAAGCGTGGGGGGCAATTTTTTGGCCCCCATCTTCTGTGTAAAAAAACCATGTTTAAAAAGGGTTTTTTCCTTTAATTTTTAAAAATCCCCAACACAAAACACATCCTTTACCCTTAGGGGCTAGTCTGCTGGGCCCCTTACTGTAACTGAGTTTCTAAACCCACAAAAAAAAAACAAAACATAAATTAAAAAAAATTTTTAAAGGAATATTTACCTCTAAACTAACTTTTCTCCCCCAAAACAAATACCTCTTACGTAAAAGGCCTTTGAAAAAGGGGGAAAGGGGAATTTGGTCGGGGGGGCGACAAATTTGGGAGGAAAAGCATTGAAACAAAGGGTTAATTTTTGGGCCAGTCACCCCGGGGGTGGGGCTGGGGGCAAAGGGAGGCGGTTTACTAAACCAAAACCCGCCCCCCCCACCCCCCAAGCCCCCAAAAAGGGCAGACCCGGGCGTTGGGCGGGGATAATTCCTTTTATTTTGTCCTATCTTTCCAGGGGGCCGGAAAAAAAACACGGGCTCCCGTTGTGTTTTCAGAAGCCCGGGGGGTCTCCTGCTTGGGAAAACCTTTTCTGTGGGCCCCTCGGAAAGGGGAAAACCCTAAAGCCAATTTTGGTCCCCTTAAAAATTTCCCCCTCCATTCATAAAATGAGAAATCGGAAACACAAAAACCCAATTCTTTCCCCTATTTAAATTTGTCCCATATGATCGGTGTTTGTATGACACTCTTGGATCCACTTTGAAGAGTTAGGGCTGTTTGGGCCAGAAAGGAGACATTAGCGCGCTGTGTGTCCCTCCTTAATTTTTCCAGGGGAAAGGGCCCGCTGTGAAACCCCCATTTTTTCCTGTTCCGGGCTGTGCTGGAAGTGGGTTTAAATGGTTTTATTTTGAAATTTCCCAAAAAAGGTTTTTACTGGCTTTTAAAATTTTGAAACCCCATGGCAGGGGTCCCAAAACCCCCTGAGGACCCCTGGGGTTTTAAAAAAACCCCAAATTGGGCCCTTTTTGGGGGGGCCAAACACTCCCCCATTGGGAGGGTCCGGGGGGGATAATTTTTGGTGTTGTCATAAGAACTATTAACACACAAAAAAAAAAGTACTAGAAACCAAACTACTTTTAAATTTATTAGTATTTGTAGTGCTTTTGTATGTTTTGGTTTTTTTTTTTTGGGGAAACATTTTTTTTTTCCAGTTCATTGTTTTTTAAAGGGAAATTTTTACCCCTTACATTTAAAAATCCACAATCCTGAACATGTAAATGTGATTAAAATGGAGAAAATTAAGCATGGGCACAGTTCTGTTAAAAAGTGCACTACTAGTAACTTGTTCCCCTTTTCGGGAAAAGCCCCTGTTAAGCCCCTGTTAATGAAAATTTTAAACTACTGGTGTCACCTCAACAAGACACGCTAAAAAAAAACAAAAGAAAAGCCACATCTCCCAAGGGTTTTACAAGAAAAATTTTTTTACAAATGTTCTAAATAGTTTGTTAAATGTAATTATGAAAACCCCTTTGTTTGTCCCATAAAGTGCATGCAAAAAATTTTTTCCCCCCTTTTAAAAAAGAGGAATGGGGGCCAGGGGATGCGCTTCTCACCGTTTGGGTTTGTTTTATTTAGTATAGACCCTCACCTAATGGATTTCAATACTTAGCAATTTTTACTGCAGATTTTGGGAAAACTTTAGAAAAATTTCAAAAAGAAAAAAAAGGAAAATTTTTTTTTACTACCCTTTTTTCTTGAGGACTAAAAAAACAGTCGGGGAGTGAACATTCTCCCTAGACTGTAATCAAATTTTTCCCCTTGCTTTTTTGATCCCAGAAAAACCTTTTAAAAAAATTTGAAAAAAGAAACAAGCATGGGTTGTTTTTTAACTGGCTTTATAGATTCTTGCAGTTCAGAAATTATTTGATGTCACTAAAAAATGGCCCCGGTTCTTAAATCAAAAACTTCCCAATTTGGGGGATTTTCCCTTCTTTAAAGGCCACTACAAAAGGAAAGTGTGATAAGATAGTGTCAAATCTGTATAAATGTTTGCAGTCAATGATGTTGGGGGGCGCTCCTGGGATAAGGAGCGGTGGGGAAAAGGTGGGGAACTAAAAATGAATGATGTGATTTATGTTCAAAAAATCGGAGTAGTGGGGTTAAAATGGACAAAAAACGGACTACAGTCCATCAGGGAAAGGGGAATATTCCCTAAAAGGTGAATGTTGTTTTTTAGAAAAACATTTTATTTAAAAATTTGAAAAAATTTTAAAGAATGAATTATTTTCTGCTGGAGCCCAATGGGGGACACGTAGATCACACATATTTTTCGGGGTGGTCCAAAGAGAGGAAATTTCAAATATTTTACACATTAATATTGAATATTCCCCTTGTCTTTGTTCTTGGAATGCCCCCAAGCAATCTGCTAAGCAAAGAAAAAGTGTACCTTCTTGGGATCCTTGTATTGGTTGCTAAAAAATGATTACTGCACTCTGCACTCTATAAGCCTTCACCCCAACAGTAAGTCAATCGAAAGGGAGAATTGTGAGGGTTTATAATATCGATATCGATATTGATATTAATATTAATATCGATTTATTTAGGAAGAGGTGGTATAATAGCATACTTGAAACTGCCATTATAGCGTGTAAACATTTGTATTAAATTAACAAATGTATTTATATGTATTTAGATATAAATTATATGTTTTTCTTTTTTCCTTTCTTTTATTCTGTAGAGCAAGGATTTTTTAAGACATCAGTTTGCTGAGATGTTCATCTATGTTTTTGTTAAAATATTTAATTTCATTTTATGTTGCTATATCAGAAAAATAAGAACAACGTATTTTTAGCTGGATCTGCAATGCTGAAAAAAATTGGAAATTAATGATTGGAAACTACTAGATCAAATTCAGAAAGATAAAAAAAAGATGTGAAATGTTACCACCATCATTTTTCAGGAGGATTGAAACAATCAGAATGAACATTCTCTCTAGACTGCTATATCTTTTTTCCCCTTGCTTTCTGGTTCCCAGTAACCAATTTTACAAAACTGCAAAATATATAAGTGCCAGTTTTGGTGAATAAATATGGGCTTAACTATAAATTATTTTATAATGTTTTGGTATTCATGTGCTCCATAACATTTTAAGGGACAATGTCAAAATTAGACATATAAGAGGAGATCAGATTTATGTGCATTGGTAAATTAAAGTAGCTATTTATGGAGCTTGTAACAAAATATTTCACAAAGTAATTAGCAAATTACCTTAAGGATTTAGCACCATCATGCTCAGTTGTACGTCATATACTGTGTATGCTGCAGACTGTTTTGACAGCTTTGTAAATTACAAACTTGCTGTTTTGCTGACACTATTTCTAATTTATGCAAAACATCTGATTTTACAATCTGTTCAGTAAAATTAAAATTAAAACAAACATGCGGAAAGAAGCAATTTTAAATGCAATGTTTTGTTCTTTTCGGACGATATTTAGGCTCACAGATTTGATGCTCTGACATCTCAGCTTTAACTCTACTGTAATAAATACAGACACAATACTCCCAAAAGCTTAATGTTATGCTGCTTTATCCATTCCAAAACAAGAAATGATGTGTGTTTTGGATCATTGCAGGGTTGAAGCACCCAACTGAGTCTAAGTTCAACTACCTAGCAGCCAAGTTGAAGGGAAGCTGAAGAATTTGGAAGTGATCGTCCTTTTTCATTACTATGATTTACTTTGTGCAAAACAACAAGTGTCCTGTCGCAGCTTCTCAGGCATATGATATGGAGCAGAAGGTTGCCTGCATGCGCCAGGGCAGTTTTGCTCTACAAAAATGATTTCTCAAGATGGTATCCTAATTGTGTGATGAACTTTATTAAGTCTGGATTCAATCCAGCATCAAAGTAGGCAGGCCACAATGACGTTATATTAACTTGTGTTTGTATGACCTTAAACCATTTTGAGTAATTGACTGTTTTTGCGTGGGTGTGTGTGTGCATGTATGTGTGTGTGTTCCTGTTTGAGAGGCCCATTTTACGTATTTCCCAGAAAAGTAAGGACCGTTTGTTGTAAAGTGAGGACATTTGACAGTCCTCACTTTTTGCTGGGGGTTAGGTGAGGCTTAGGATTAGGTATGTACTAGTAATGATTAGGTTTAGGGGTAGGGTCAGGGTTAGGCCATAGAAAGGGATAAAAATGATGAATCAATGGAAGTCAATGAGAGTCAATGTAACGTCCTCACAACAGATTGAAAGACAAGAGTGTATGTGGGTGGGTAGGTGTTTAAGTATATGGGTGGAAATAATTGTGTTTGTGTTGAGTGGGTGTGTGTGAGCATGGGTTTGTCACCTGGAAGTGTACCTTTGTACCTTTGTAAGAGTGGCAAAATGATAGAAGGCTGTAAGTGCAGTACAATTGAGGTGCTGGATGGGGCCAAATATGGCAGAGGGGAGGCACTGCATCTGCTCCACCTTTGCCCATAAGGCTCATCATCCCACACCTAAAGACCCAAATGCTGTCTGGTGTTGCATATGTGAGAGAGGGGGTGGGCACCAAGTCATGAGCATGAATCCCCCCTTGGGGGCCGCCTCATTCACAGATGAATTGAACAACTCAAAGCTAAGCAAACCCTCTGCATTATGCTACCACCACCATGCTTGACATTTGGTATAGTGTTGAAATTTGAAATCCTTTCTTTGACTCCACCAAAGATTCTTCTTGTAACTGTCTTTTTAACCTGTCACCCAGAGGCATTTGGCTTTTATTTCAATTACGTTTAAAGGTACTGATTTTGAAACAGTTGATTATGCTTTTTTTTGACACCCTCTCTATAATATTGAAAAATTTCCTTTCACTGTGGACACATCTATCATTCATCTATCATTCATCTTAAAGATCATTGAAAGCTTCGGTCTGCATCGCCCAAAATTAATACAATTAGATTTCCTGGCTATAATGAGTGAATGTAAAGCTCTGACCAGCACTGTATGTCTTAGCATTGATGTATTTTTGGTGTTACTGAATCTCATTGTTTGACACAGCTGATCATTACATACTGATTGACAGCCTGGAAAAGAGAGGGAGACTTCCTTGTATTGACAGTCCTCCAGTGTGGCTGAATTGAAATTCTGCAAAGAAGAGTGGTCTAGAATTTCTTCGCAGGTAACGAAAAAGACTTATTGCCCCTTATTGCAAATGCCTGATTGTTGTGGTTGCTGCTACCGGTGGTGGCACAACTAGTCATAAGGTTTTCAGGACTATGACTTTTTCACATACCCAGGTTGGCCAGGTTGGTTTGGACAGCTTCTTGAAACTAGTTTTATGAAATCGTAATTTTACCTGTATTTTACATTTACTCAGATTATCTTTCTCTGGTGTTAAAATTAGTTGAAGGATCTGAAACATGTGTGAAAAAAAGCAAAAACAGAAGAAATCCATAAAGGGGCAAATATGTTTTTCTGGCACAGTACCTTGAGTGTCCACTTGAATCCAGCCTAATGGTGGAGTATATTGAAACTGATCCACAAATAGAGCGTCTGTGGCTGTTTACCAGAGTGCCAATCTTACAGCAAATTTCCCAGCTGCCGACTTTAAAAAACAGTGACTTACTTTGCATTTAACTGATATTTACCACAGTAAGTTGAGTATGAACAAACTCTTAATTGCTGCATTATGGCCAGAGGGAGAGACCGACACAGAGTCAGAGTTCAGGGCTGCATTGCATTACAGAAGTATTGCTCTTTTGGCAACCAAGCAGTTTTGGAAGAACACATAACTACTATTAATGAATGACACTTTGTTAAAGATTTAGACCATTACATCAAAATCAGGCAGAACATTGGCGACCCTCATGTGTGTAATAGGCAAAAAGGTCTGGTCAAACTTGAAGGAACATTTTGTGGATGGTTCACTGTAAACTAACCAGTATTGTAGATAAGAAACAAGCTCTAACCATCCCACAACACCCTTGCAGAGTAACCCAGATAAAAAGCAGGCAGGGCACTCCTAATAAGAGACTCAACAGTACATCCATATATTTATACATCCAGAGTTAACTAGAGACATAATCTTGGGGGTAATATTTGCACAACTGAATAGAAGAGTAACATACAAAATAGGTTAATTCTAGGAAAGGTGTTTCATAATACTTAAAGTGTGGAGCAGTTCCTTATTGAGTGGATCTCAAAAGTCAACAAAGCCCTGTTAAAATGTCAGGTTCTTAACCACAAGATAAACATAGACTGAGATAAATCATTTCAAAACTCATTTAATGTAACATATATCCTGCACAACTCAATATAAAAACCGACAAATTGGATACAGGGAAAGATAAAAAAGCTATAGGAACCTAGTGGAAGATGTGCACATGGCATTAAACTAATACTTAACTTCACTTATGCATCAAGTCTTCTTAAGTAGGACTTGACCTATCTATATTTTATCACTCTACCTTGCAAAGATTCTCCAAACTATAGCAGCATCTCTTGTCCACAGCCCTCTTCAACTAAGCGCACAGGTTTTCTGTCAGATGTATAGTTTTCAATTTAATTCAATTCAGTTTTATTTATAAAGCGCCAATTCACAACATATGTCGTCTCAAGGCACTTTACAAAGTCAGTTCAATTGAATCATACAGATTCCAAGTCAGGTACAGAAATTTCAATTAATCCTAACTATCAAACAGTGCAGTCACATTCAGTTTATTATTCAAATTGGTTCAAATGTTTTCAATCTAAGGAAACGGTGCAGATTCCATCGAGTCAGTGACTAGCAGCATTCAGTTCTCCCGAATGAGCATGTAGCGACAGTGGGTAGTTGCTTGGTGGGCTTTGCAGCAATCCCTCAGACTGAGCATACATGTATTGACAGTGGAGAGGAAAACTCCCTTTTAAAAGGAACAAACCTCCAGCAGAACCAGGCTCAGTGTGAGCGGCCATCTGCAACGACCGACTCGGGATTTTAGACACAAAAAGAGAACACAAGTGCTAATCCAGTAGTACTTTCTACAGAAAAGAAAAGTGAAACCTTAATAGTGGTAGCTCCTTTAGGGGCTTCATCTAGAGTATGAAAGAGAGCACATACAGTTAGTCACAGTAGAAGCTCAGTCAGTAGCTACAGGGGTTGGACAATGAAACTGAAACACCTGGTTTTAGACCACAATAATTTATTAGTATGGTGTAGGGCCTTCTTTTGCGGCCAATACAGCGTCAATTCCTCTTGGGAATGACATATACAAGTCCTGCACAGTGGTCAGAGGGATTTTAAGCCATTATTCTTGCAGGATAGTGGCCAGGTCACTACTTGATCCTGGTGGAGGAAAAATTTTTCCTGACTCGCTCGTCCAAAACCCCCCAAAGTGGCTCAAAAAATTTTTAGATCGGGGTGACTGTGCAGGCCATGGGGATGTTCAATTTCACTTTCATGTTCATCAAAAAATTTTTTCAACAGTCTTGCTGTGTGTATTGGTGCGTTGTCATCCTGATACACCCCACCGCCTTCAGGATACAAAGTTTGAAAACCTTGGATGCACATGGTCCCTCAAGAATGGTACGGTAGTCCTGGGCATGCAACAGTCTGGGTGGTACGCTTTTTGGGGCTTCTCCACACCGTGACTCTCCCGATGGGGGAAACAGTAAAGGTGGACTCATCAAGAACAATACATGTTTCACATTTCCACAGCCAAAATTTGCGCTCCTTCCCCATTGAAACCGATTTTGGGCATTGGCATGAGTGACCAAAAGGTTTTGGGGTTATAGCAGCCAGGCCATGTATATTGACCCTGTGGAGCCCCCGACGGACAGTTCTGGTGGAAAAGGAGAGTTGAGGTGCACATTTAATTCTGCCGTGATTTTTGGGCAGCCGTGGTTTTATGTTTTTTTTGGATGTAATCTGGGGTTAGCACCCGAACATCCCTTTCAGACAGCTTCCTTTTGCGTCCACAGTTAATCGTGTTGGATGAGGTTCGTCCTTCTTGGTGGTATGGACATTATCCTGGATACCGTGGCTCTTGATACATCACAAAGACTTGCTGTCTTGGTCACAGATGCGCCAGCAAGTAGTGCACCAACAATTTGTACTCTTTTGATATATCTTCTGGTATGTTACTCATAATGTTGTGTGCATTTCAATATTTTGAGCAAAACTGTGCTCTTAAAACCCTGCTAAATTGAACCCCTTACATTCACATGCAATGTGCAGTGCAATGAAGACTGGCTACCAGGCTGGTCCAATTTAGCCATGAAACCTCCCACACTAAATTGACAGGTGTTTCAGTTTCATTGTCCAACCCCTGTATGTGTAGGAGAGACAGGGTTAAACAGCGAAAGACAGGGCCAAGTGTATCATCTGTATAAGCTGAGCATTAAGTTGTTGGCAGCAGCAGTTTGGCCGATGTCCCCCTCCAGGAAGGTGCCACAGCTAAACACAGAGAAAGGTCAAATGTAGCCTCTAGAAAGAGATAAAACAGAGAGAGAACATAGGGTTAAAATCTGAAATAACAGCAAATAACATTACATTGGAGAGTAGTATGATAATGTAGCAGAGAGAGTGAAAATTGTCATTATGTCCTCCAGCAGTCTAAGCCTATAGCAGCATATCTACAGAGATAGCCCAGGATAACATAAGCCACTCTAACTATAAGCTTTATCAAAAAGGAAAGTTTTAAGCTTAGTCTTAAAAGCAGACATGGAAAAAAGCTGGGAGCTGGTTCCACAGGAAAGGAGCCTGATTACTAAATGATTAAACCTGCAGTCTGAGAACGAAGCTCTCTGTTAGGAATATATGGACCAATCAGATCTCTGATGTATGATGGAGCTAGATCATTAAGGGCTTTATATGTGAGAAGAAGAATTTTGAATTCTATTCTGAATTTAACAGGCAGCCAATTAAAGGGAAGTTAAAATAGAACTCTATAGAAGTTATTTTGCTGTAGCATGTTGGATCAGCTGAAAGCTTTTAACTGCATTTTGTAAACATCCTGATAGTAAAGAAAGGGTGGGGGGGGGGAGAGCCTGATCTTGTGCAGGAGGTCGAGACATATCGACTTGAAATTGTCAGGCTCACCTCCACGCACAGCGTGGGCTGTGAAACCCAGCTCCTCGAGATAGGCTGAACTCCCTTCTACTCTGGAGTGGCCCGCAGGGACAGGCAGCAAGCTGGGGTGTGTTTGCTTGTTGCCCCCCAGCTCAGCCGTCTCGTGTTGGGGTTTACCCCAGTGGATGAGAGGGTCGCATCCCTGCGTCCCTGTTGGGGGGGGCTGCATAGTGCCCCTCCCGGGGACTCCGTTATTCTGCTGGGAGACTTCAACGTCCACATGGGAAATGACAGTGACACCTGTAGAGACGTGATTGGGAGGAATGGCCTTCCTGATCTGAATCCAAGTGGTGTTTCATTATTGGAATTCTCTGCTAGTCACGGATTGTCCATAATGAACACCATGTTTAAGCACAAGGGTGTTCATCAGTGCACTTGGCACCAGGACACCCTAGGCAGGAGGTCGATGTTCGACTTTGTTGTTGTGTCTTCAGATCTTCGGCCGCATGTTTTGGACACTCGGGTGAAGATAGGGGCTGAGCTGTCCACTGATCACCACCTGGTGATGAGTTAGATCCACTGGAAGAGGAGAAAGCCAGACAGACCTGGCAGGCCCAAGCATATAGTGAGGTTCTGCTGGGAACGTCTGGCAGAGCCCTCGGTCACGGATGTTTTCAGAGTGGACCATGTTCTCTATGTCTATTGTCGATGCTGCTGTCCATAGCTGTGGCCATAAGGTCTGCGGTGCCTGTCACGGTAGCAATTACCGAACCCAGTGGTGGACACCGGCAGTAAGGGATGCTGTCAAGCTGAAGAAGGAGTCCCATCGGCTGTGGTTGGCTTGTGGGACTCCTGAGGCGGCTGACGGGTACAGTGAGGCCAAGTGCGCCACTGCCCGGGCTGTGGCAGAGGCAAAAACTTGGGCCTGGGAGGAGTTCTGTAAGGCCATGGAGAAGGACTACCGGTTGGCCTCGAGTCGATTCTGGCAAATCGTCCAGGGCCTTAGGAGGGGGAAGCAGTGGTTTGCCAACAGGGGAGCTGTTGGCGAAGCACTGCTGCTGCTGACTGTGACTGGGGACATTATCGGGCGGTGGAAGGAGTACTTCGAGGATCTCCTCAATCCTGCAATCACACATTCCCTGGTGGAAGCAGAGGCTGGGGACTTGGGGTTGGACTCTTGCATCACCATGGCTGAGGTCACCGAGGTGGTTAAAAAGCTCCACGGTGGCAGGGCTTCAGGGGTGGATGAGATTCGCCCTGAGTACCTCAAGTCTCTCGATGTTGTAGTTGAAACCCCTCTTCAACATTGGGTGCCAGTCGGGGACAGTGCCTCTTGATTGGCAGACTAGGATGGTGGTCCCCATTCATAAGAAGGGTGACCGGAGGGTGTGTTCCAACTATAGGGGGATCACACTCCTCAGCCTCCCTGGTAAGGCCTACGCCAGGGTATTGGAGAGGAGAGTCCAGCCGATAGTTGAACCTAGGCTTTAGGAGGAGCATTGTGGTTTTCGTACCGGCTGTGGAACATTGGACCTGCTCAACACCCTCTGCAGGGTATTTGAGAGTTTATGGGAGTTTGCCCAACTGGTCCTGGAGAAGGCTTTCGACTGTGTCCCTCGTAGTGCCCTGTAGGGTGTGCTCCAGGAGTACGGAGTCGGGGGCCCTTTATTAGGGGCCATCCGGTCTCTGTACAAACGGAGCAGGAGTTTGGTCCACATTGCCAGCACTAAGTCGGACCTGTTCCCAGTACATGTTTGATTCCAGCAGGGCTGCCCTTTGTCAATGGTCCTGTTCATAACTTTTATGGACAGGATTTCTAGGTGCAGCCAAGGGCCAGAGAGGGTCTGGTTATGGGACCAGTGGATTTCGTCTCTTCTTTTTGCAGATGACGTAGTCCTGCTGCCCCCCTCTAGCCATGACCTACAGCATTCACTGGGGTGGTTCGCAAACGAGTGTGAAGCGGCTGGGATGAAGATCAGCTCCTACAAGTCTGAGGGCTTGGTTCTCGACTGGAAAAGGGTGGCTTGTCCTCTTCAGGTGGGAAGGGGGGTTCCTGCCTCAAGTGGAGGAGTTCAGGTATCTTGGGGTCTTGTTCACGAGTGAGGGGAGAGAGAATGGAGTGGAAGATCTTCCTCTTGACTGAAACCTTCGTGCAATCAGATCCTTTTGATTCTTCCCAGTGTCTGTGCAAACTATGGCTTTAGCTAAAGGACGCAAATTACTAAATGTCAGAAGAAATCTAGGACAGATTAACTTTAAATTAAGTTAATCTGATTTACTGTAACTGATGTTAGGGTGCTTCAAGTCAGTATGAGTTTAAGGGTGCGCCCACTTATGGCCAGTAGATCACTGTAACTGTTTTGACTTTTTATGTTTTTGTCTTAATATACCTATTTGTTTATCACTTCAGCCTTACGGGATAGATGGTCATATGTAATGAATTTAAATTTATAGAAAAGTTTCTCTATTGCAGTAACTCAATTCACTCAGTAAAACACAATATATAGGATAATTACACACCGACTAATGTTTTGAAGCCTTTATTTCTGTTAATTTTGAGGATTTTCCATTTACAATAAAAATTGGATTATTACATCAGACAAATGAAAAAAAAATTCAATACAGAAATGTGGGTGGTCTCCAAAAGTGGGGGACACGCACCCTAGGGGGAGCGCAGATACATTGCAAGGGGGGCACACTAGGAATGAATTGAGTGAATTAATAATTTTCCACAGAGGTGTTTTTTGAAAAATTTATTGATAGCAATGTTACATTTAAAAAAGAAGTTACTCTTAAAATAATTACATTGTAAAGGTAATTTTTTGTTTTGTTATTACAACAAGGCTGTAGTTGCAACCTGTAATTTGTTGCAGTCAACGTTTATTAGTTAAATTCTTCAAAAAAGGTTGAGGTGTGAAATAAAGTGCAGTGGAGTATGAAAACAACATATGTGTGTCTGGTTGACTTTCTTATAAACCAAAGGGGGGCCCAGCATAAACAATTGGCATAATGAAAGGTATGTTCAATATCTGCTTAAGGGCTCTTGTTTTCAAAAGGTACTTTTAATCTGATAAATGAGGCTCATCAGAATGCATATTCTGAATTTTTGAATATAACTTTAAATCACATTACAAAGGGAAATTTTTTTTTTTTTTTTATGACTTTTGTTAAATAAAGTTAGAAACTCTTGGTATTTTAACAAGGTGCACTTTATGAGCCACTGTAGCACTAGATTCTCAAAACCCATAGATGCCATTAACTTGATTCCTGTCATAAATGGTTTGTGAAATGCCATGCTTCTTCAGTTAACTATAAGAAAATCGCTGGCCTAATAGTGTAAGCTAGCCTAATAGTTTATTTTCCCTTCCGGAGTAGTTCTGTCCCTTCCATTGATAGAACGCACACACCTGTCCACACACACACACACATCGCAATGCACGTGCCCATTCAACTACATGTCCCTCTCAGTATATGACAGCTACAGCCAGATCGCTCTACACATTCATCTTTCCTTCTTGTAGTCCGTGGCGACCAAGGGTGCACACTTGGAGGCACACGTAGAAATCGGTACTCATACATTTACATTTAAACATAACGACATAAGTTTGCACTCACTCATGTAGCGTTGTCCGGCTGCCTGTGGCGGTTTGAGTAAAAGTGGGCGTAACGCTTCGTTCTATTTATAAAGGAAGTCGGTACTCTTCCGCCAGAAAATTTAAGGGTAGATTTTTTTCGGCACTAGAGGCCTTTATTTTTGATAGTAGGTAGACAGGAAGGAGGGGCAAAGAGAGGGGAGACAATCGGCAAAAGGTCGCCAGGTCTGGGACTCGAACCCGGGATGGCCACTTCGAGGACTATAGCCTCTATATGTGGTCGCGTGCTAACCGCTACACCACCACCGCCGTGCCAATGATAGATTATTTTAACTGAAGACAACCAAGGGCTTCAGAATGAACGCAAGAAGTTAATATTGATTGTTTTTGGTGTCATTAATGTTTTGGTTTTTCTGTATAGTAAAATAAATGATTAATTGTTGGCTGATCTGATTGTGGGGTGGAGCTTAGGGTTTATAAGAAGAGCTTCTGGCTCTGCTGGAGTCAGTCTGGCCTGGTTACAGAGGAGGTAATGTTGATGGGCAGCACTAAGAGAAAGATAAGGAGTTGTAAATACTATGTATATATCAAATGTTTCTTCAAATTTTTTCTGCTACTCTGCACTTCATTTTGGGAGGTGTGTAAATAAAAATCTTAACCTTCAGATGCTGACGTGCCCTCCGTTATTCTTTCCACTTTTTGGAGTCAAGTTTATGGTATCCAGGGCCACCACATGGGCAGCTAGAAGGAACTCACGACAATGATTTATGTTAAATAAAGTTAGAAACTCTTGGTATTTTAACTAGGTGCACTTTATGAGCCACTGTAGCACTAGATTCTCAAAACCCATAGATGCCATTAACTTGATTCCTGTCATAAATGGTTTGTGAAATGGCATGCTTCTTCGGATTACTATAAGAAAATCACTGGCCTAATAGTTTACTGTCTTCAGTAGATTTTATGTTCACTTTCATATCCAGTAACTAATTTCTAGTTAAATTTGAATGCTGGCATCAATATGGCTATACCACTTTGCAACTTGTGAAATCTTACACTATGTCTTGTGAGTCAGAGACAAAGATTCATGAAAACCTTAGACTTGCAAACAAAACATCCTCACTAATCTAAACAACATAATCTTTGACGCCTCATTAGGCAAAAACAGCTGTAAAACAATAACAGTGACCTCTTAGTTTTTTTTCTTGTAAATGCAATACATAAGGACCCCATCATGTTAGCAACCTGGCAAGCACTCAACATAGCCAACAGGCTTATTTGTACACCAGCTACATGATTTGACTAAACAACCTGAAGTAATTTATTGATATAGAACGGCGGACATTATGCAAAACCAGAAGTCTACAGCCATTAATGCACACATTAAAACAATGTTCAAGTTAAGGAATTCACATTCAATTACAGCTTGTGAATTACATTAATTATTTATGGGAGTGTGTGGATTGTGTACACAGGGTATTAAAAGAGAATGACACATCCCAGCAGTTACTTTTCTGTATGTTCTAAGTTTCATCACACTTCGCTGACATTTCTTTGATTTATCTTTTACAAACAATGCTTTACAAAATCTCTAAAAAGTGTAGTGTATATTTATATTTAGTCCCACTGAACTAAAGTTTTGTAAAACTGAGAAAATGAGAATCTCTACCAGCCTTGCAAATTTACAAACTGAATGTTTTGCCCATTCTTCTTTGTAAAGGAGCTGAGACTCAGTCAGATCAAATGGAGAGCTTCAGTGAACAGCATATATCATATTTTGCCACAGGGTATTAGATGGACCGAGGTCTGGTATTTAACACATGAATAAGCTTTGATCTAAACCATTCTAATACAGTTCTGTTTGTGTGTTTAAGGTCATTGTTTACCTGTAAGGTATTCAGCTCCACTCTTCCTCTGATCAACTCTGAGCAGCTTCCCATTCCCTGCTGAAAAGACACACCCCCACAGAATGATGCCGCCACCACCATGTTTGCACTATATGAATGGTAACACATTGTAATGTGTCATGTTAGTTATACAGCACACATAGTGTTTTGCATGTCAGTCAAACATTCAGTTGTGATCTTAGTACTATCCTCCACATGTTTACATTGTCTTCTACATGGTTTGTGGCAAACTGCAAACAGGACTGCTTATGGTTTTCCTTCAAAAATGGCTTGTTCTAAGCCCTCTTTCTGAAAGACCAAAATTGTAGAGTGCACAAATGAGTTGTGACCATGGGTTGTACCCCTTCATTGCCATATTACAGAGTGACCAAGTGCCTCTTGGCAGCTTCTAAATAAAGAATTATTCACACAGCTTTTCTCATCTTTTATTGAAAGAGACACACCCTCAGTATCAGAATCAAAATCAGAATCCAGCATATATCATGTATGAAAGTGAGGGTGCTATCCCCAGTATTTGCCATTAAAGATAACACATTCTATCCTTAAAACATTGGATGCTACACAGTAACTACAAGAAAAATAATGCATGAAGAATAGTTTATACACATATGGTATTTTTGTCATATCTGTTAAGGGGTGTGTGCTGTCTTGTGTGTGTGTGTGTGTGTGTGTGTGTGTGTGTGTGTGTGTTTGTGTGTGTTAAAAGGAGTGGCAGAACTGATGGATATCAGCATCTTTTCTGTTAGATCTGTCCTCCTGTTTTCCAAGTTACTTACCTCCTCTTATCTCTAGATCTTAAACTCTTGACTGCTCACATTGGAGCAGATATGCAGCAGCTGCTGTGCTGTTCCTGGAAGGCTTCCATGCTTCCTTCCCTGTTGCTTGTTTTCCTCCCATGATCTGTCCGATCTCCTTGCCACAATTCCAATTGCCTCCTTGCCGATCATTCACCTGGGCCCACCTTCCACTTGGAAAACACTTACCTGCTTGTGTGTCCCCAGCCTTTATTGTACCACTCAAAGCAAACATGCCACACAAGCTCTGTCATCTGCCTACCGCAGCCTAACCAATGCATATGCCTGGATACCGCAAACCTCCCACACCAAGTAAAGCAGAAGACTTTCTTCTGATTCTCAACATTTTTTAGTCTCAATTTCTCACCGTTCACACACCACCTGCAACAAGATGTTCTGTACATTCTCAACTTAACAGATGACAAATAAAATAATTTTGTTTAGTTGGCGTGGGCAATAATCAGGTAAACATCTGCAGCATTAGTGCTTATGAATGCTGTCAGTTGAAACTGTTGTTTTCAATGCAACATCCTTGTGAAAATTTTTCAAAGGCTGCCATTACTTATATAGATGTGACATGTTTTTGTAACCAAAATGTGTGCTTAAAGCCTTTTTTGTTTGAGCCCTTATGTATTTACAAGATTGGGGAGTAACTAGTTACATGTAATGTGAAGTATATTAATTACAAAACAAAACTATCTGTATTTCATTATAGTTTCTAAGGTGAATATGTAATGAAATTACAGTAACTCACTGTAGAAAATACACCTGATTACATTTACTCTTCATCTGTGAAAAAAAGATGGCAGGTTTGTTGACACTTATTTATTTACACTTCTTTGCTATCCAGACTGGTACTTACTGGGTAAATATGAGAATTCCTAGTGTAAGTGAATGCATCATTGACAATTCCTAAGATTTTACCCTGAAGTTACTCAGTAGTATCTTGAGTTTGTGGCTGGTGGAGGAGGCAGGAGGCTGGAGGGACGCATCGAGCAGCCATGGTGATGTACTGAGAGCAGCACAGTTTAATAGTGTTATATGATGAAACAGTGCTGAATAAACATCTTAAACAGTGTTTATGTGAGTAAAGTTTGTTCCTGATCGTAAACATTACAAAGCTAACATTTGAAAGCTAAACCCAGAAAATATCTGTGGTGACATGAAAAATCCTGATATAGGGAGAGGATGCGGTTGCAAACATTTCTACATCCTGACAGTGGCGCCATGAAAGCTTTGATTTTTAATACACACATTTTTCTGCTTGTCCGTTTGTTTAATTTTTGGATTAAATTGTAGAACTCCTACTGGATAGTGACTCATATTAAAACAAATACTTGTTAGAGGATGTGAAGGCACAAAAAGAAAATAAAATAACTGTGAATATTTTTGCTAGATTAAATGACCAGAAAGGGTCTAAGAGAAGGGAAACAACAATAACTATTCAAATCCAGAACATGTAAACAGTACATGTAAATTGGAATATTTAAGTACCTTTTGAAAATAACCTTTAGCAGGTATTTAACATACTTTTCATTTCAAGCCCGCATTCATATTTTTAAATGTTTTTTTATTGGTCTGATGGAATATTCTAATCTTAAAAGTCATGTTTTTGTTAGCTGTGAGTGAAAAATCATCATACGAGACATAAAGGCCTGAAAACGTCAGTCTGGGTGTGATTAATCTATATAATGTGTTTTACTTAGTGAATGAGGTGACTGCAATAAATTAACTGTTCGATAATACTTTAATTTATTGAGATGCACCTGGTTGTACCTTCTTTAACTAACTGAAGTGATGTATTTATTTTCTGAGAGCCAGCCAGAAGAAAAAGGGATAGAGGAAAAATAATTTCAAAAAAATAAAGGATCATAATATATTGAGGAAAGAAAACTAAAACAGAACCAAAGCCAAGTACTGTCCTGTATAGAAAGACACAATCGCATCATTGTCCCCGTGTGAAGTATGAGAGTATTAGGTTGTTTTTTTGGTTGTTTTTTTTTGCATAACTGAGCTGCATTGTTTTGGCCAGGTGCATTCAGATGCTGCTGCATTTTCTCTAAGGTTCAAACGGGCTGTCATCTTATACTGTTCTAAGTGAAAAATTTTCCAGCTGCATCGTTTACCAGTTGTGAGCACTGTGGCCTTGCAGGCACAAGGCATCTGGGTTTAAACCTGGTGTCTCCCAGCACGGAGCTTGCATGTTTTCCCTGGGAAGGTTTGGGTTCTCTTGGGGTACTCTGGTTTTCTCCAAAGTCCAAAAATGTTAGTTCAAGGAGAAATGTTAACTGCTCTAAGCAAATGAATGTTGATGAATGTTTGTTCATCTTACCCCAGACTGGTTTCTTAAAATCAAATAAACAACAAACTACTCAGGGACAGATCCACAAGGACCCTCTTTCTTCAAAGAGCTGTAAATTCCATCTCTCATTAGGTAGAAAGTTGAATTTACTTTGCCACCTCCTAGATCCTAATGAAAATGATAAAAACAGTAACTAAATGTAATAAATTCAATTGTTGTAGTAATTAAATTACTATTACATTTTCAATTGAGTAACTTGTAACTGTAACCAGTTACATTTTAAGTGACATATGCCACATCAGAGCTTCTGTAGAAAAGGATCTGAGCCAGAGATTTTCTCAGATGAGACGGTGTCTCTAATCATGTAATGAAGCGGTTTCCCCCGTGTCTGAACGAGGACAGCGTAGGAAACACCAGCGTTGTACACCTTCCTGCGTGCCGGTCCAGATAGCAGAAGCTACCCCGCACCCCCAGCTGCTACTGAGAGCAGCAGCCACGGTTCCTTGTTCACCTTTGCTACACAACTCAGTGCCCTTTAGACCTCCTGTCCTCCTGTTCATCAGAACTGTTCAAGGTAGAGGTGATGTTTGGGCAGAGAAAATTTGTTTAGGACAAAACAATTTACATTGTTTATTTCATGGTGTTTTGCTTTGTTTGTGGTGCTAAAATGGCTACCTGGTGAGGCTAATGCAAACAGGCCTATAAAACTTAGAGCTAATCTATTTGTTCTGTGTTGTGTTTTGAAGCTGTTACATACTTTAAATTTAATGAGATGTTTTAAACACTGATGGTCCAGAACAAGGTTATTATCGTTAACGGAAACTAACGAAATAACGAAAACTAGAAGTAAAAAAATTTTCGTTAACTGAAATAAAAATAAGAACGAGACTTTGCAAACAAATGAAAACTAACTGAAACTGTAATGAGTGTTCACAAAATTAACTAAAATTAACAGAATTTATAGAGATAATGTGCTTAGTTTTCGTTTGTGTGTCTCATGCATACACCAGCAGATGGCGGGTACGTCAGCCAAGTCATCTGAGCAGTCCGTCCACACCTAGCATCATGTCAGCAAATCTTGGGATAAAGCGCCAGAGTCCAAATTGGGAGTACTTTGAATATGACTGCGTTTCAGATAAAACCAAGTGTCTTGTAGTGTAGGGTGACCAGACGTCCCCGATTTAGACGACCTGTCCCCAGCTAAAGCTCTCCCTGGTAATGTCCCAGATTTTAGCGTTTTGTGAATAAGAAATGTTGTGTGTAAACAATGGACTATAATAAGTGCTGATTCTAAATCCTACATACGACTCGTAGTCATCTTATGAGAGTCTATAGACGTTCCTTTCCGCCATCCTAGTAGTCCATTACTCCATGTAATGGCTTGTTAAAAAACATTGCGATCAGTTCTCCAAAAGATTACTATTATGGGTTAGGGTTAGGGTTGATTAAAAACAAACTTATGAATAAATTACCCAAAAGGTTATTGACTTCTGGTTTGTCAAATAATTCTTTAAAATTAAATTTTATTAAAATAATGTTTCACTTACTTTCTGATTTTGCATTGTGAATTGTTGTCCTTAACTAGTTTTAAAACAAATTTGAGCTCATTGCCAAGTTCCTCAAGATAAACCTTGGTTCTTAAACATAAATAACCACATTGTTCTTTTGTCATATCATTGAATCAATTTAATCGGTTTCCTTGTTTCTTTATTTGTGTATAGTTCGTTAGATTTCTTTAATCCTTCGTTTTGCTTGATAGTTTTAGTTGAATTGTTCCAACTTAGCAAAGATTTTTTTTTGATATATATATATGTTTCATTTGGAGTTGATCTGTTTTTGTTAAAAAAATTTGAGAATGCCAGTCCACGAATTACTCTTTTATCCTATGTTCTAACACCACCACCATATTAGGGTGATATTCACTGGACAATACTTAACAGACTGAAAGTTATTTATTTAAATATTAAATAACATAAGCACAACAAATTCAACTAAAACATATACAGTCAAGGCAAAGATTGTGACATCATATGACAGCCAGTGAGTTTTTCAAAAATATTTAGACATATAGGCACATTAGATATCAATTTCAACGGTGTTGAGAAATAAAGTGATATAAAACAAACAATAGAACCTGAAGAAACTCGACTTTTCACAATGTTTTATAAAATGTAATCATTTCTGGTGAGGAATAAAAAAGAACAACCCCCCACATTTTTTCCACATCAAGTGCACATGGTTAGAAGCATAATTACTCAGCATTTTGAAGGAGATTTGTCCTGCTTCATCTTTAGACATTAATTCTGGTGTTCTTCTTACGTGAGTTGAAAAGAGCTGTCTTTGGCCTCTACAAAGAAGTTTGTTGCAGCTTGTGAGTCTGCCAAAGGGTTTAAAGAGGTCTCAAAAGAATTTAAAGTCCACCATTTAAACCATACAAAAAGACAATGCAAAGGGTGAACATTAAACATTAAACTACCAAGATGCCAAAATCCTTCACTTGAAGTAAGTTTGACCTGAGAGCAAACTGCAGGATGCTACCAGAAATCCCCAAAAACCCAGAAATGTAATTACGGGACCTACAGCAGGCTCATGCTACTGTTGATTGGAAAGTTCTTGCATACATAATCAGATAGAGGTTGCATTCGCTTAACTTGAATGGCTTCTTTTTCTTGAATGATTTCTGGAATAATGTTGTTTGAACAGATGAATAAAAAAAATACTTGACACCAAAACAAAGAACATGTTTGACATAAACCAAAGACAGCATTCCAGAAAAAGAACAAACCAAATGTGAAGCATAGAACTGGAAATGTCTTTTGCTTAAGATCATGGAATTCAAGATTAATTCTACCCAGTAACAAAGATTGCATGAGGAAACTGTGAAACCATCTATAAAGAAAATATCTGTAGCAAAATTGGACCCTGCAACATAACAATGACACAAAACATACCACTAAATCCACCAAGGACTGAGTGAGATTTAAGAGATGAACAGTCCTATGTGACTAATAGCCCAGATCTTGCATTAAGATGCTCTGGGGTGACTGGAAATGGGCTCTGAGTCTGGCAAATTCTATTCAGACCAGTGTTAGAAACCAGCAGATCTTCAGCAATAATTAAATGACTAAAAACTTAAATTACTGCATCTGTAACTTCTAGAGATTAACAGGTGTCATATGGATCAGTTAGCACCAGTATGCAAAACTGAGGGAAAGTCTGCTAAACATGTTATATATTGATGTCAGAATCTGGCCCTAAGTGGTTCTGTGGGAAGCATGGTAGAAAACAGAAGATTTGAATTCTCGTAACATGTTGCAACGCTGAAAACAAAGTTAAGTGAAACCCTACAGGACATTATCACTAATGTTTTTCTGTGTTTGTTTTAACAGTTAGACCTGATGGTCATTATTAACAAAAGTTCCTAATTTTGAGTAAAAAATCTAAGACTAGAGTAAATATAACCTGCTTTTTCCACTATTATTATGAGACATTTTCTGCAAGTTATTGATGAAGATACAGTTTCTTAAACTGTGTAGTGCCTTTAAATGGAATCTTTCTTTACTTTTGTGAAATTTTCCACCACTATCTAGTAGAATATTTTTTTTGTATAATATACAAATTATACATTATGTTAAAATAACTTACCTCTGGCACTATTCCTTTTATAAACACACTAAAAAACTATGCTCTCTGTATGAATATAAATTTTTCAAACATCTCTTGTGCAGTTTTCCAGTTGAAATTCAGCAACAGGGTTCTTATCAAAAAGTCAGCTCTACATTTATCACAGTGAGGCCCCAACCTCCGTCAGAGCTCTACACGAAGACTGCTGTCATGGGCAACGCCAAGCCAGGGAAGATGAATAAATCAATCAGGTGTCACAAACATCAGTGGAATGCCCACACACATTCGGCCAGCAGTCAGCCGCATTTCCTCACAGAATGTTAGCTTTGGTCATGTGGGAACACAAAGAGAAACAGCCTGGTGATGCACGCAAAGTGATTTATTTTTAACTTTCCATATATTTGCTTTTAATGAAAACAAGGAAACATTCCTACTAAGTAGCGATTTTTCTTCTGCTCTTTCATGACTTACACATAAAGATTTGTACAAATTTGTTTGAAAAGATGTGCTAAAGCCTTAACGTAATTTTACCTTTTCTAGCTGTACCACATTCTTAGACTTTAGAAAAAACAAAGGGGTCAAAGTGGTAAAAAAACATCCATCCATCTAGCAGCCAGCCAGCCAGCCAGCCAGCCAGCTTCCCTCCCTATGTCTAAGGTTGAGTCACACAACAGGGGAAACTTCAGCTGCTTGTATTTGCAATTTTGTGTTATGAGCCATATCTCATGGCCATAAGTGAGGGCCCCACTGCACGTTGAACTTCTGAAGATCCCAACAGGACGACATCTACAGTATATCAAGCAAAGATGAGACCCAGATGTTCTCAAACGAGAGACACTTCTCTCCATTAATAGGCCTATAGCTTCCTTACAGTGAAAATTGCATCTCCAGAGTCGTGCCAAATTCCTCAAAAGCCAGAGTTTTTGCCTCTGCAACCCCAAACGTTGCTGTCCTTTTAGCCACACTTTTCCAGACTGCAGTTTAAAAAAATAAAACTTGATAGGAAATATTTATGTTCAATAAAATCCCGATTAGTCCAATTGCTGCTACCCTTGCTTTTAATACCTTGCACAACCCATTTTTGCCAATAGAACAAGACTTTACAAGACTAGAGCATACAGAGTGAGTGATCTTTGACCATTTTTCTTTGCAAAAGTGTGCTGGGTTTTCTCTTAAGGCTTCTTCTCTTCAGCTCACCCCAGATGTTTTCCATGGGCTTTATGGTGACTGTGAAGGCCACAGTAGGTTGATTTTATGTCTGGTTAACTATGATTTGGCCACATGTTTTGGATCTTTTCCTGCTGAAAGACCCAGCTTACAGCATTGCAAATTGCCCTAATACTGAACAGCAGCCAAGAGACGATTTGAAGATTTTTTTTACTCCCCTTATTATCTGAAATTGCACAGAAAAGTATTAATTTTATTATCACTGCCAGAAAAGCAAGGCATGACAGAAAAAAATGGCTAATAGAGAACACGAAAAAACAGAAATTTTGTGTGAAATGACAAAATATGATTCTTTGACGAGCTGCTTTTTAGAACTAACTTTGTTTTAAAGAAAGCCAAAGCATATCGCTTTATTTAGTGTATTGTCATTGTCCACCATATTGAGTGGCAAGAGTAAGGACGATAACCCAGACATCTCCAGGGACACTCTAAAGCTCATTTAGGGGTGTCACAAGGAGTTTTTAGGCCAGAAAAGATGTATTGTCTTACCTGGATTTTCTGGGTCTGTTCCAGGGTTTTGTTCCTGTAAGATGTGGCTGAAAAACGTCCAAAAGGATGTATCCAGGAGGCATTCCAAGCAAATGTTCTAACAACCTGAACTGACCCCTTTCAACGCAGAAGCGGAGGGGCTCTATCTTGAGCCGGTCATGATGATGGACCCCCTCACCCTAAGCCAAAGATTAGTTAATGACAAACATAGGTGTTAGGTATTAATTAGTCAACTCAGAGGAACGACACAGAGTCTCTCTTTTTCTTGCGCAAGAGGTAGCTCACACTGCAGTGCAAATCTACAAAGTGTTGGCATCCTCTCTCTTTATTTATATATGTGGTTCACACACACAGTTCAACAGACAGTTCAGGCATTTATCAGAATCAGAATCAGAATCAGCTTTATTGCCAAGTTTGTACATACAAACAAGGAATTTGACTCCGGTACACTTTGCTCTTTGGTTTTTGTTTTTGCACTACAGAATATACATATTTACAATGTACAATATACACATATATAAATAAAAAGGTGCATTTGCAACATCTGTATGCTGTTTTTGGTATTCTATTAAATGTTCAACAGAGAAACAGCCTGGGGGAAGAAACTGTCTCTGTGGCGGCTGGTTTTAGTGAACAGCGCTTTGTAGCGTCGGCCTGAAGGCAGAACTCTAAACAGTTTATGTGCAGGGTGTGTGGGATCTGCAGAGATTTTAGCAGCTCTTTTCCTGACCCTTGACCTGTATAAGTCCTGGATGGAGGGAAGGTCAGCCCTGATGATTCTCTCTGCAGTCCTGATTATTCGTTGCAGTCTGAACCTGTCCTGTTTTGTGGATGAACCAAACCACACTGAGATGGATGAAGACAGGACAGACTGAATGATGGCAGTGTAGAAGATGACCAGCAGCTCCTGTGGAAGGTTGTACTTCTTGAGTTGCCTCAGGAAGTATAGTCTCTGCTGGGCCTTATTTCGAACAGTGTCTATGTGTGAAGACCATCTCAGGTCTTCAGAGATGGTGGTTCCTAAGAACCTGAAGTGATCCACAGCCGACACGGTGTTGTTGAGGATGGTGAGGGGGGTGTATGGAGGTGGTGTTTTCCGAAAGTCCACTACCATCTCCACAGTCTTGAGTGGGTTTAGTTCCAGGCAGTTCTGACTACACCAGTGTATCAGGCGATCCACCTCCTGTCTGTATGCAGACTCATCACCGTCCTGGATCAATCCAATGACAGTGGTGTCATCTGCAAACTTAAGGAGTTTCACGGACGAGTCCGCTGAGGTGCAATCATTTGTGTACAGGGAGAAGAGGAGTGGGGATAGAACACACCCCTGGGGGGCACCAGTACTTATTGATCTGGTTCGGGAGAAGATGCTCCCCAGTCTCACCTGCTGCTGTCGGTCCGTCAGGAAGCTGTTGATCCACTGACAGGTGGAGGCTGGGAGGTTGAGCTGGGTGAGCTTCTGGTGGAGGATGTCTGGTAGGATGGTGTTGAAGGCCGAGCTGAAGTCTACAAACAGGATCCTGGCGTATGTCCCTGGGCGGTCGAGGTGTTGCAGGATGAAGTGTAGACCCAAGTTAACAGCATCATCTGCCGACCTGTTTGCTCAGTAAGCAAACTGCAGGGCGTCCAGTAGAGGGCCTGTGATGTCTTTCAGGTGCTTCAACAGCAGCCGCTCAAAGGATTTCATGACCACAGACGTCAGGGCTACAGGCCTGTAGTCATTTAATCCTAGGATGGTGGGTTTCTTGGGCACTGGGATGATGGTATATCGTTTGAAGCAGGAGGGGACCTCACACTTCTCCAGTGACTGGTCGAACGTGTTCCTGAATGGGATGTGGGGGAGTTGGTTTGAGGTGTGAATGGCTTCTTGTCATGTCTGCAGTAGAAGCCATTCAGACGGTTGGCCAGGCGAGGACTTTGTTCAGGAAGGGTGGTGGGGCTTCTGTAGGCAGTCAGGTTTCTCAGACCAGTCCATACAGCCGAAGTGTCACCAGTAGAAAGGCTGTTTTTCAGCTTCTCACTGTAGCTTCTCTTGGCTGCTTTGATCTCCTTTGTAAGTCTGTTCCTGGCCTGCCTGTACCGCGCCCAATCTCCACTGCTGTGAGCTTCTTCCTTGTCCCTGCACAGATTCCTGAGGTGTGGAGTAAACCATGGCTTGTTGTTCCCAAAGGTGCAGAAGGTCTTGGTTTGCACACACATGTTCTCACAGAAACTGATGTATGATGTCGCCACATCAGTTAGTTCGTTTAAATCCATGGCTGAGGTTTCAAAAACAGTCCAGTCTGTGCATTCAAAGCAGGCCTGTAGCATCTGTTTTGATTCCTCAGTCCACAGTGTGAACCATGGGTTTGGAAGCTCTTAGTTTCTGTCTGTAAGTTGGGATGAGGTGGATAAGTCAATGGTCCGAAAGTCACAGAGCAGCCCTGGTAACAGCATGATATGAGTCCTTAAAAGCTGTGTAACAATGGTCCAGTGTGTTTTTGTCTCTGGTGGGACACTTAATATGCTGTCTGTATTTGGGGAGCTCATTAGAGAGATCTGCGCTATTAAAATCTCCCAGTATTATGATGAAAGAGTCAGGGTGTTTTTTCTCCACGTCTGTAATCAGCTCAGCAAGATGTTTTTCCGCGGCAGAAGTGCAGCCATGCGGAGGAAAATATGAGCCGATTATTATTATGAACGAGGAAAACTCTCTCGGTGAGTAAAACGGTTTACAGATTATGGAAAATGACTCCAGATCCGGACTACATGTTTTCCCCAGCACTTTTATGTCTCTGCACCAAGCTTCGTTTATATAAAAGCAGATTCCGCCTCCTCGCTTCTTCCCTGATAGCTCCGCGCTGCGATCTGCTCTGAACAGCTGGAAGTCCGGCAACAGCAGTGCGCGGTCCGGGATGTTGTCACTCAGCCATGTCTCGGTGAAGCAGAGAACCGCTGATCTGCGGAGGTCCGACTTTTTACCGGTGAGAAGAAGTATCTCGTCCATCTTGTTGCTTAGAGAGCGGACATTTGCCAGATGTATTGAAGGCAGTGGTGTGCGAAGTCCTCTTTTGCGGAGCTTTACCAGGGTGCCAGCTCGCTTTCCCCTCTGACGCCTCCGGGGCAGTATCCCGTAGAGTGCCGCTGCTCCGCTTGCCAGAAGCTCAGTGAACCTCGGATGGATGAAAGATGGTGAAAAAATCCCAAGAGAGGACTCTCTGATGTTGAGAAGTTCCTCTCTACTGAATGAGACCACCGAATTGTGGCCCGAGACCACAGTACTGTGGCTTGAAAAACATATAAACACACAAAATACAAAAACAAGGAGAGAGCGAAGCTCCGAGGCTGCCATCGTCGGCGCCATCTTTGTTATGGGGCGTATGTGTGTCTGTGTGTGTGTGGGGTCAGAAGGGTTAGGGTGCATGTGTTTTGATTTTAAACAGAGATGGAGTGGGGACTTGTACAAGTAGCCCCCAGATGTTGCTGATAGTAGTATAACTCACTCCTCTTCCCCATCCTCCTTTCTGTGGCATGTGGGAAGGAAGAGCACTTTGTACAGACATGAGTGATGTTGGAACCCTAAGCCATGGATTTCAACATTAAACTCCGGTACGGACTCTTCTGGGATTTTCAAAACAAATTGCATTAACCTACCTGGCACAACTTTGGAAAAGGGGGGGTAGCAGCAGACTTCCCATGATGCCACTGTCTGAATAAGAGCACCCCCTCTCCCACAAGCCGATCTCTCCAAGCCGGTTGACCATCGGAGCAGGAGAGACACAGCGCGCTGAAGTCTTTTTGCTGGCAAAAAGACTTAACTCTTCAAACTGGATCCAAGAGTCTCATATGATCACCGATCATATGCAAAAGTTGAGTATTGAATGAATTGCTGTTTGTGTATCTGGTATTCATTCACGAACGGGGAATTAAGGCACCAGCATTGTTTGACTTTCTCTCCGAGCCCTGCAGACGCACACGGTGTTCGAGAAAAGTCCCCAGCGAGACGCTGTCTCTACAAGCCGAGTGAATCGGTTTTCATTGCCTGAGAGGAGGACAAGCGGCCCGCATCACCATGGTTACAGTAATGAACAGCTGGTAGACGGACCGAACGGGCCCCCACCCACAGCTTCGTTAGGTTAGCCGAAGTCTAACCGCTTGTTGACTGCGGACGTTTCTTCAAACTTCGCCGCCCCGGACATCTTTTCCTCAGCATGGTCAGAGGTTAGGTTTGGGCAGAATAACGGTTAGGATGAAATGATCTAAACCTTTTTCATTTTAGGAAGTTTGGTTTTGTTTATGTGAAACTGCTATCTTAGTGCTAGCAGGCTATCTGCACACATGATCAGCTTTGTGTTCTGTGTTTATGTGTTTTTAAAGTTAAGACAAAATTTATTTAAAGGGTGATTTTAAACACAGAAGGTTGCTCATAACCCGCCCTCCGCGCTTATGCATTTTAACCCTTTTATTGACCCTGGTATTTTAAAGGTATGTGTTTGGTTCTGGTGCTAAGCTAAGCTATCGGCCTCCTTTGTTAGCTTAACTGCTAACAGCTTTAGAACACGTGCTTAATACAGAATATTTAACAGAAAGGTTGTTAGTTTTCAAGTTGGTGAATAATAGTCTCTAAACATTATTCTACTAAATCTGATAACTAAGTAAACACCATTAAGCCCCATTTCTCCAGAAAGATTTGGCTTTTTTTCCAAATATTCCCTTAATAATATTTCTTCAAATATTATTTTAATAAATAAGGCAACTAATTAGACACCATTGAGAAATATTCATCCAGAAGGTTGGTTTTATTCAGCAGATCATTCTTGAAAACATTATTCTGATAAAATAATATTTTATCTGATCTTGCATTGTGAATGGTTGTCTAAACATTTGCTAAATATTGTCTAAGTTGGTTCCAAGACTAACTTAACTTCATTTCCAGATTCTTCAAGATAATCCTTGGTTCTCAAACATAAATAACATTGCATGGTAATGTTGCATCACTTTTCTGGTGATGGTTTTCAATCATCTTTAATCAACTTGTTTATATTGTACATAGCCCATTAGTCTTCCTTATTCTTTAATTCTGCTTGGTAGTTTAGTTGGATTGTTTTAGCATAGTAAAGAGTTTGGTTGATTGAAATATGTTTGACTTGAGTTGACTTATTTTTGTTAATAAATTCTTGTATTTTAAGAAATTGTGTGAATTCATTCCATGTGTGTGCAGAGTTTATGCTGTTCAATAATGTCAGAGCTTGGCTCACACCTTTCAACTTTGTCCTAATACCATCGCCTTACTGGGCTGGTATTCATAGGACAACCCTTTACAGACCGAAATATTATTTGATAAAATATTAAAGTATTAATATTAAATATTATATAATATTGTCAGATTAATAATCACAACAGTGATAAACAATACAAAAGTTTTCAAACCCTAACAATAGGCTTTAATACTTATGTCTTAGAAATCTAGATGTAAACCAATATCTTAAGGTTGTATGTATGCCTTGAAATAATAATATGCTGATTTTCATATAAATAAATAATTAAAGTGGAACTAAACCCATTGTAAAAGCATAACCCTGCCCCCAGACAAATTTTGAATAAATTACACCAAAGTGGGCATAGCCAAGTAACACTGAGGGGCACGGCCAGGTGTGGGGATGAGCGGAGGGGGTTTAGCGGGGGTGTGGTCAGTAGAACGAGAGAAAGTGGCAGCTAGCCTAATTCGACATATTGAAACATGGAGAGTGAGCAGAACAATTCGTGGCAAAACTACCAGCGTTGGAGGTGGAGGAATTTTCACCCCCCTCATTACTGGAGGTTGAGGGAGCTCTTATGGAGCCCAAGGGTTCAGCAATGCTGAACCTTGCCTTGCCAAGGCAGTGAAGGAAGGAATGGGTCCAGTTTTTGAGTGGAAAAGTGATGTAAGCAGCATCATTGCTAACATGGGCTAACGTTTAAAGCACTAACAAACTTTCAGAAAGTTTACATTTACATTTACACTACCGGTCAAAGGTTTGAGGTCACCCAAAAATGTCATGTTGCTGCAAGAAAACTCACATTTTATTAATATAATAAGTTGCAAAATGAATAGAAAACATTCAAGCCATTGTTTAGGTCGGAAATAAAAATTTGCACTTGAAATAATAATTTTGTCCTTCAAATGTTGCTTTCATCAAAGAATCCTCTATTTGCAGCAATTACAGCTTTGCAGTCCTTCGGCATTCTAGCTGTCAGTTTGTTGAGGTAATCGGAAGAAATTTCACCCAATGCTTCCTGAAGCACCTCCCACAAGTTGGATTGGCTTGATGGGCACTTATTACACACAATATACATACACTGCTCGAAAAAATAAAGGGAACACTTAAACAACACAGTATAACTCCAAGTAAATCAAACTTATGTGAAATCAAACTGTCCACTTAGGAAGCAACACTGATTGACAATCAATTTCACATGCTGTTGTGTAAATGGAATAGACAACAGGGGGAAATCTTTCGCGATTAGCAAGACACACTCAATAAAGGAGTGGTTCTGCAGGTGGGGACCACAGACCACGTCTCAGTACGTATGCTTTCTGGCTGATGTTTTGGTCACTTTTGAATGTTGGAGGTGCTTTCACACTCGTGGTAGCAAGAGACGGACTCTACAACCCACACAAGTGGCTCAGGTAGTGCAGCACATCAATGCGAGCTGTGGCAAGAAGGTTTGCTGTGTCTGTCAGCGTAGTGTCCAGAGCCTGGAGGCGCTACCAGGAGACAGGCCAGTACAACAGGAGACGTGGAGGAGGCCGTAGGAGGGCAACAACCCAGCAGCAGGACCGCTACCTCCGCCTTTGTGCAAGGAGGAACAGGAGGAGCACTGCCAGAGCCCTGCAAAACGACCTCAAGCAGGCCACAAATGTGCCTGTGTCTGCACAAGCGGTTAGAAACTGACTCCATGAGGATGGTATGTGCTCAAAGTCCAACACCGTGCAGGACGCTTGGCATTTGCCAGAGAACACCAGGATTGGCAAATTCGCCACCGGCCCTCTGTGCTCTTCACAGATGAAAGCAGGTTTACACTGAGCACATGTGACAGACGTGACAGAGTCTGGAGACACTGTGGAGAGCGATCTGCTGCCTGCAACATCCTTCAGCATGACCGGTTTGGCAGTGGGTCAGTAATGGTGTGGGGTGGCATTTCTTTGGAGGGCCGCAGGGCCCTCCATGTGCTCGCCAGAGGTAGCCTGACTGCCATTAGGTACCGAGATGAGATCCTTAGACCCCTCGTGAGACCATATGCTGGTGCGGTTGGCCCTGGGTTCCTCCTAATGCAGGACAATGCTAGACTTCATGTGGCTGGAGTGTGTCAGCAGTTCCTGCAAGATGAAGACATTGAAGATATGGGCTGGCCCGCCCGTTCCCCAGACCTGAATCCGATTGAACACATCTGGGACATCATGTCTCGCTCCATCCACCAACATCACGTTGCACCACAGACTGTCCAGGAGTTGGCGGATGCTTTAGTCCAGGTCTGGGAGGAGATCCCTCAGGACACCTTCCGCTGTCTCATCAGGAGCATGCCCAGGCATTGTAGGGAGGTCATACAGGCACGTGGAGGCCACAAACAATACTGAGCCTCATTTTGACTTGTGTTTAAGGACATTTCATCAAAGTTGGATCAGCATGTAGTGTGTTTTTCCACTTTAATTTTGTGTGTGACTCCAAATCCAGCCCTCAATTGGTTAATACATTTGATTTCCATTGATGATTTTTGTGTGATTTTGTTGTCAGCACATTCAACTTTGTACACTTTGTACAAAGTATTCAATGAGAATATTTCATTCATTCAGATCTAGAAGTGTTATTTGAGTGTTCCCTATATTTTTTTGAGCAGGGTATATATGGTCAAGCTGATTGCACAACAGCTCATTAGGGTTGAGATCTGCTGACTTTGCTGGCCACTAAATTAAAGAAAGTAAACCAGTTGACTGCATCTTCCCTAAATAGTTCTTGCATAGTTTAGAACCATGCTTTGGGTCATTGTCTTGTAGAATAAAATTGGCTCCAATCAATCGCTGTCCACAGGGTATGACAAGGAGTTGCAAAATGGAGTGATAGCCTTTCTTATTTAATATTCCATTTATCCTGTACAAATCTCCCACTTCACCAGCACCAAAGCATCCCCAGACCATCTTGTTTCCTCCACCATGCTTGACAGACAGCGTCAAGCACTCCTCCAGCATCCTCTCACGAATGTTCTTTCTGATCCAAAAACCTCAAACTTATATTCATCTGTCCAAAACATCCTTTTCCAATTTTTCTCTGTCCAGTCATTTTGTTCTTTTGCCCATCTTAACCTTTTCCTTTTGTTGTCTAGTCTCAGATATGGCTTTTTCTTTGCTACTCTACCAAGAATGCCAGCATCCTGAAGTCGCCTCTTCATTATTGACGTTGAGACTGGTATTGTTTGGGTACCATTTAATGAAGCTGCCTGTTGAGGACCTGTGAAGCATCTGTTTCTCAAACTAGAGACTCTGATGTGCTTATCGTCTTGCTCAGTTGTGCACCGGGGTCTTCCACTTCTCCTCCTATTCTGATTAAAGCCAGTTTGCACTTTTCTTTGAAGTGAATGGTACACGCCGTGGTATGAGATCTTCAGTATCTTAGCAACTTATCTCCTGGAACAACCCTCATTCCTCAGAACAAGCAGGAGGTCAATGATCGACTTTGTTGTTGTATCATCAGACCTTCGGCCGCATGTTTTGGACACTCGGGTGAAGAGAGGGGCTGAGCTCTCCACTGATCACCGCCTGGTGGTGAGTTGGATCCACTGGAGGAGGAGAAAGCCGGACAGACTTGGCAGGCCCAAGCGTGGCCATGGATGTATTCAACTCCCACCTCCGGGAGAGCTTTGACCAGATTCCGGGAAATGTTGGAGACATAGAGTCCGAGTGGACCATGTTCTCCGCATTATTGTTGATGCTGCTCCCCTTAAGGTCTGCGGAGCCTGTCGCGGCAGCAAACCCCTAACCCGGTGGTGGACATGGCAGTAAGGGACGCTGTCAAGCTGAAGAAGGAGTCCTATCGGCTGTGGTTGGGTTGTGGGACTCCTGAGGCGGCTGACGGGTACTGTGAGGCCAAGCGTGCCGCGGCCCGGGCGGTGGCAGAGGCAAAAAGTCGGGCCTGGGAGGAGTTCGGTGAGGCCATGGAGAAGGACTACCGGTTGGCCTCGAAGCGATTCTGGCAAACCGTCCGGCGCCTCAGGAGGGGGAAGCAGTGCTTCGCAAACACTGTTTACAGTGGGGGTGGGAGGCTGCTGACCTCGACTGAGGACCTTATCAGGCGGTGGAAGGAGTACTTCGAGGATCTCCTCAATCCTGCCATCACGCATTCCCTGGTGGAAACAGAGGCTGGGGACTCGGGGTTGGACTCGGGGTTGGACTCTTTCATCACCCAGGCTGAAGTCACCGAGATGGTTAAAAAGCTCCGTGGTGGTAGGGCTTCAGGGGTCGATGAGATCCGCCCTGAGTACCTCAAATCTCTGGATGTTGTGGGGCTGTCATGGCTGACACGCCTCTTCAACATTGCGTGGTGGTCGGGGACAGTGCCTCTGGACTGGCAGACTAGGGTGGTGGTCCCTCTTCATAAGAAGGGTGACCGGAGGGTGTGTTCCAACTACAGGGGGATCACACTCCTCAGCCTCCCTGGTAAGGCCTACGCCAGGGTATTGGAGAGGCGAGTCTGGCCGATAGTTGAACCTCGGCTTTAGGAGGAGCAGTGTGGTTTTCGTCCCGGCCGTGGAACATTGGACCTGCTCTACACCCTCTGCAGGGTACTTGAGGGTTCATGGGAGTTTGCCCAACTGGTCCACATGTGTTTTGTGGACCTGGGGAAGGCTTTCGACTGAGTCCCTCGTGGTGCCCTGTCGGTTGTGCTCCAGGAGTACTGAGTCGGGGCCCTTTATTAGGGGCCATCCGGTCTCTGTACAAGCGGAGCAGGAGTTTGGTCCACATTGCCGGCACTAAGTTGGACCTGTTCCCAGTACATGTTTGATTCCAGCAGGGCTGCCCTTTGTCACTGGTCCTGTTCATAACTTTTATGGACTGGACTTCTAGGCGCAGCCAAGGGCCGGAGGGAGTCTGGTTATGGGACCAGTGGATTTCGTCTCTTGTTTTTGCAGATGACGTGGTCCTGCTGGCCCCCTCTAGCCAAGACCTACAGCATGCGCTGGGGCGGTTCGCAACTGAGAGTGAAGCAGCTGGGATGAGGATCAGCCTTCCTCGGGAGGTGTTCCAGGCACGTCCCACCGGGAGGAGGCCCAGGGGATGGCCCAGGACACGCTGGAGGGACTATGTCTCTTGGCTGGCCTGGGAACGCCTTAGGCTCCCCCCGGAAGAGCTGGAGGAGGTGTCTGGGGAGAGGGACGTCTGGCTGCCCCCACAACCCGGTCCCGAAAAAGCGGAAGACAACGAGTAAATTCCATTACATCCAGCTGTCATGTACAACAGAGTATTACGGCCAGGCTAAGAGATTTTTTTTTATAAACATAAGAGAATAAAGTCATAATATTACAAGAATAAGGTCGGAATTGTACAAAAATAAAGTCAGACTTTAATGAGATCTCTTTCAAAATGGGCGATATGTTAAAATGAGGAATGTAAGTCTATCTATGACTTTATTCTTGTAATATTACGATTTTATTCTCGATTTTCAAAGAAGACATTCTCTTAGCCTGGCCCTAATACTCTGTCATATGTATATCGTTCATACATCTATTTATCTTCAGCAGGGTATCAGGGGTACTGGAGCATTTAGCAAAACTCAGAGAGTGAGAGGCAATGTACACCCTGAACAGATCACCAGACAGCGCAATACTGGTAGCACACAATCATCAAAAATAATCACTTGCATTTAATTGAAATTTTGAATCTCCTATTAAACTAACATGCAAGTTTTTGGACTTTGAGAGTAAGCTGAAGCAGCCAAAAAAAAAACCAAGCATGCATGTGCAGAACATGCAAATTCACATAAAGCATAAAAAGGCAGAGTTGTCGATTATCTTGTACAAGTAATGTTCAAACCTCCACTTGTAATGAAGAGATATGTATTGTAGTTTTCTTTAGGGTGGCTGGGTTCACACTTAGAGACAGGGTGAGGAGCTGAATTGTTGTGGCAGAGCTTGAAATAGTTCCATTGCTCCTCCTTATCGATAGAGTCAGTTGAGGGGATTTAGATGTCTCGTATGAACGCTTCCTGAATGTCTCCACTTAGCAGGTTTTTCAGGCAACATCAAACTGTGAGGAGATCCTAAAGCAGAGCCAGAACCCACAGGAAGAACCTTGGGTTATCCAGTGGGGAGCTAGAAAGTGTCACTGAGGCTCACTTGCACATGTTTCTCTACTTCCACAATCTAATCTCATAGACATGGAAGGTAATAGATGAATGAAATGATGGATGTAGCATAGGATGGTTGCATAATAATTTCATGCAGTCATATACTGTATGTTTTGTCTTGTACACACAAGGAATATAAGGTACACTCTTGAAAATGTGTTTTTATTTTACAGAAAATTGAGTGGCAGTCTTTAAAGATACATTTATACACAACTAAACTGCATAGGGGGCACAATTTCCACTTGCAGGCTCATTTCAAAACCTAGTTTTATCGTTTTATTTGAGTGGCTGTTCATGGACATTCACTGCACCATTATTAACAGGCTGTACATGCTGGAGCCTCTTCTTCCTCTCCGACATTCAAAACCAAACGATCACCTGTGGCCATAAAACTCTGTGAGCAGATTCTTATCTGCTTTCCTCAAGGCTCCTGAAATAAGAGTAATTATTTAGCACAAGTGCAATGACCCCACGAAGATGGTTGATTTCAGTCTGTAAAGCCAGTTTTCTCAAAGAGCTTCTCAGTTTACACAGTGCACATTATGCTGCTTTAATATTTCAGTACTCGCCTGTCTGAGCATCTTATAACACACAGCAGATAGTCATGTGAAGGTCACTCTGCTTCTGTGTGAGGTGTTTGAATATGTGGAATGGTAGGCGTGTGAATGCTGTGCGTAGGTAATCTCTGTAAAAAAAAAAGCCTTAAGTACCCTGAAATAACCGATTTCTGGATAAAAAAAAGAAACTAGACAATCATTCAATAACTACACATCTCTTATACTTATGTGAGAGATACAATATTAATAGCCCTTGGACGGTTTCACATTTATTTACACTCCAACCAAAAATGACATTGTATTTTATCGGAATTTAATGTAACAGACCAACACAAAATAGACCATAATTGGAGGGAAAGCACAGAATGAAGGTCGAGCAAGGGAGCATTAACCACAGCAGTCAAGTTGCTTTGCAGTTCCACCTCTGGAGGAAGGCCTTTGGTGACCAAAGTTTTCAATAGGCATTAACGTTCAACCTGTAGATGGCTTTCAAATGAGCTGAAGAACAGTGCTGAAAGAGCTTTATTAATTGGATTTCCATTGCAGAGTTGCAGCAACCAAGTATTACAAAGCGCCATAGAAAGCATTGGATGCAGAGGTTGAAAAACACACTGCCACTTGTCTTCAGAGGAGTTGAATAATGATCATGTCTCTATGGAAATCCAAAGGATGAGTCAGAGTTTGGCAGTTGTCAGGAGAACAGCATTAATTTCACTGTGTTTAGTGTGAAGTTTAGTGTAGATGGGATTATGGTATGGGTGGCTGTTTTTCAGCAGTTGGGCTCAGCCCCTTAGTTTGAACTAAAGTAGTAGTGAATGCTTCAATAGGTCAATAAATTTTAGAGAACAGTTTGAAGATGGCTCCTTCCTGTTCCAACATGACTGTTCACCAATGCACAAGCAAGGTATAAAAAGGTATCTATTAGTGAGTACGGTGTGGAACAACTTCACTAGCCTGCATAGAGTCCTGATGCCAAACCACTGGGGCACCTTTAAAATTAGTTAGATTGAAGAATAAAAGCCCAATTAAAAGTCCAACATCACTGTCTGACCTCACAAATGTGCTTTTTGAAGAATCATCAACAATTCCCCAAAACACACATCTTAACCTTGAGAAAACATTTCCCAGAAGAGCTAAAGCTGTTTTTGCTCCAAAGGTTAGGTCTACATATATAACCCTATGGATAAAGAATGGGATGTCATTCAGGTATATGTGTGTGTTAAAGTGCATGAACACTTTTGTCAATGTGGTGTATTTTATCAAAGACAAATAGGCAAAAGTATTAATTTCTAGATATGAAAAGCTGATAATTACCCAAAAAGATTTGCAACTGTGTCTGAAGCACATAGTGGTTCTACAAAGTATTGACTCAGGAGGTCGTAAAATATTTTAGATTTATATCTCTAAACAAAACTTTCTTTTATTTTCCTTCCATTTCACAATTATACACTACTTTGTGTCACTCTAACACAAACAACCCCAAACAAATTAATCCAGGTTATTTATTAAAATACATAAAAAGTGGAATGGAAGGGGTGTGAATACTTCTGGAAATCGCTGTAAATTGCTGTAAAACTGAGAATCCTCAAAAGGAGGCTGCCAGATTTATTTTAAGTGTATGATCACAGCTGTTAAATGTTTTGGGTAGAATCAGAAACCTTTAAATGGAGGTTTGTGTGCTAGAAAATTTGAACATTTTGTTTAAATCTAACTACTGTACTATAGATGCTTTTGATGTAATTATGGGAGAAATGTTTGTTGCCCGTTTTATGCAGTGTATCTGTTTTCACACTTGAACTTTCTCAACAGTTTCTTTCTCACATTTACTTCACAGCTTAGGTTCTATGAACAAAATCTGTTGTTGCGGCAAGAAATAAAGCAATGTGACATTGCAGTGGAGCTCAGAGGAAAAAGGACGATGAAGTCTGGGGTGGAAATGACTGAGCTTTGTTTGTAGCACATCATGATATGAACACCACATATATTATCACCACTCTCACTGAGCAAATGTTTTGCAGCATTTGAGTTGACATAACATCACATTTACAGATCATTTGTGTGTCTCACTGGACAGATGACCAGATAATCCCTGTCGAAATTCAATATTCCTGACATTTCTGTTCTCATATGAAAGTCCTCTAAAATATTTCAGATCAAAACAGATGTGCACCTTTCTAAATAGGTTATGTTCACCAAATCAAAGATAATTTCTTAAAATAATTGCTTTTCTAACTTACATGTGCACTAAAATACAACATAGCCTAACATAGTTCATTTTCCAGAACAGAAGGGAAACATTCTAAGCTTTTTAATTTATATGAATCCTAAATAAATGGACACAAAGAAAAAGAGTTTTCAATTGCAAACAAATCCAAAATTAAGTTGGGACAAAGGCACTAAGAAAAGTTTATAGAGAAGAAGCGTACCTAAAAGAAATGGACGGTTTTACAGTCAGCAGATTTTTCATGCAGGACCAACACAAGACTCACCATTTTATGCCAAACTCCATTTTTTTAAAAAGGATAATTTAAAACAAGGTCAATTTCAGAAAATTTATTGTGGGCTTTTAAAAATATGCCTTATTTCATTACAAGCACAAAGATTAAGGTAATTATTCACCTTCCCTCAGTCTGCCTATTTCTCTCTCCCACAGCTGTTCCTAATCCTCTGATTAACTCACCTGCATTCAATGTAATTTTCCACTCTTCTCTCTCTCAGAATTTAAGCTCCTGGTTTCTCTCTGTGCATTGCTGGATTTTTCTGTTACTCCTTTACACTGTCCATTACTCTGATTCTCTGTCCGTTTGACTGCCTGTGCTCCATGACCTGCTCTCTCTCTGATTCTTCTTGTTTTTCATCATTAAATACTCCGTCTTACCACAGTCTGTCTCTGCACTTGGGTACTTCTCAACCAACAATAATGACATTACCAGCTTTGCAAATTAAGAGACTGACATTTTTTTGCAAAATGACTCCAGCACAGTCTGATGGGATGGGAAATCTATCAACAGAACGTGGCGGAGCTGGGCTCTCCTAGAACAAGTTAGGATGAAGGTACAGAGCAGCAGAAAGTCTCTGACTCTTCATCCAAACGTGGACCAGTTTCAAAAGGAAAGTCCCCCCATTATTATAGATGCATAATGGGTCAAAACAGTTTTAAGGAGTTGCTCCTCCCCAGGGAGAAGCATTTGATTTTATATTAAGAAAGTATGGGCCTAAAAGCATCGAGAGTATTCAATAATTTCAGTCTGTAGTCCAACTTTTTTAGGTGTTTTGTTACTTTTTCACTTTCCTTTATCATGCCACTGCAGTGTACTTTTTAATTTTTTTGTAACTGCAATGTGCTTTTTTTCATAATGCAAAGCACTTTGAATTGTATTTTTGCTGAAATGTGCTCTAAATAAACTTGCCTTGCCTTGTCTAATATAAACCAGGGGTCTGTAATCTGTGGCCCCAGAGTAGCCCTTTAGCTTCTCCACAGTGGCTCTTAATAACATTGACAGTAAATGACGTAGCAATGACTAATAAACTGTATAAAAATTGAATAGGAAAGGCTGGTTTTAGTACTTAATTGTCCCCATTCTATCTGATAAGGTATAACCTTTGCTTTGGTATAAACGTTTCATGTTTTATTTATTTTAAAACCATAAGTTACACATGACATTGTTTGTAATTATCTCACCTCAGAAGATAACATCACTTTTATGAAATATAAATATTATAAATCGTGTTTTTTGCAAGGGTTAGGTAGAGTGTACAGCTCTTCACTCTTTCAAATGTATAAGTTCCTGACCCTTGATCTAAATTGTTCCATTGTAGTTCTAGGTGTATTTTTAGGAGCATTCGCCTGTGGGAAGGTAAATGGTGCCTTTATCCCTGCTAAAGTAGTACACTATACTGCCTCCACTGTTTTTCACCATCTGAAAGATGTTTTCAGACTGATGAGCACTGTTAGTTTTCCACCACACATAGCATTTTGCATTTAAGTAAAAATGTTGCACCTTCATCCACCCGTTTGCTCCCCATGTGGCCTGAGGCATAATTTAACTTTTCACTCCTTTCTTTTGGCAACAGCTTTCTTCTTTTCACTTTCTGTCAAGTGCACAACTAATAAGTCTCTTGTTGTAAGACTTCCCCAGTGAGATGTTCAAAGCTTGGTATAGTGTTTTATATAGCCTAACTCTGTTTTAAACGTCTTTACTACTTTCTTCCTGTTTGACCAGTCTCCTGTATTCCTTGGTCTTTATAATGCTGTTGGTTCACTAATGTTCCCTAACAAACATCTGCGGCCTTCACAGGACAGCTGGATTTGTACTGAGTTTAAATTACTCACATTTGGATTTTGTTTACTAAGAAGGTGCCAGTCTGAAGCCAACTGGTTTCACTGGATTTTACTTACGGGTGTCGGAGTAAAGTTTTAGCTCAAGGTAATAATCTTCCTTGTACATGTTTTTCAAAATGTTTATAGAATGTTTTAGAGCTGTTTGTTTTTAAACTTATTCCATTAAAATCGTGTGATCTATATTTTATCTTTTGTCTTTTATTTTTTAAATTACAACTCAGCAGAATAATGTTTAAGACAGAACCAGTAGCAGGATAAATATTTAAAATTAATTAAATAAAGGGTCATCTAAAAGGGAAGTCCAAGCTCATGCATTGTTTAATTCTACTTGGAAGACTGGGAAGACCAACATTAACTTTAATTATAAGTACTTAATTATTAATCGCTGTTAAATTATTATCCAGAGACTTTGCGGGTCTGTTAAAACAGGATGGAGAGTTTATTTCTCAGTGTCTGACTGCTTGGCCAACTCTATCTGGTTTGTCTTGGTGGCTTCAACCACTCATTGCACTTCCTTAATGCTTACATAGAGAATTACTGAATAAGTTAAATGAAAAAAAAAAAAACATATTCCAGTAAGCTCACAGACGGAGAAAGTGCCCCGGTCACCATCGGCAGCACTCTGGGATACGATATTCCCCTCAATAACTTTGTACTGCAATATTGTGCCGTGTCAGGAGACTGCTCCTTCAACATCCACAGCATCCTAAAAATAGCGCTGATTTCCACCAAATATTTACGCACCATATGTGTGAAAAATCTGTGGAACTGCTGTGGGTGATAGTTGGAGATATAGAGCCAATTACACAGTAATAGATTCAATCTCAGGCCAAGAGAAACATAATTGGAGAGGGAGTTCTAGCCTACGGGTCAGAATATTGTATACTGAGACTATGATTATAGACACTTGGCACAGAATGGCACCGTTACCAATTTAAAATCAGCATATGAATGGCTGATGTTAAACACTTCAGATCAAGGCTATGATAGCGCTGTACTGTTGTCATTGTCAGAATCAAAACATCCCATTTGTTTCCTGCTCACTGCTTGGCTGGAAATTAAAACAAAACAAACAAAAAAAAAACAGAATATACTCACTCTGATGTTGTATTTGAACAAAATGCTAATGTTAAGCATATGTTAAGCAATGCTATATTTTAATTATTACAACTGTTTGAGTTTGTTGTCCGGAGGCCCTCCATAAAACAACTAGAAAATCACTGACATCTGTGGCAAAGAAAGCAGCATAACCAAACTGCAGAAATATGCATGAATGGCATCCTTTGACAGCAGAGACATGACTAGGGACAAACGAGGAATAACATTAGAGTACAGTGTGATTTCAGGGCCGGGCATTCAAACATCTTGATAAAATCCCAGGGTATAATAAATCACTTCAACACTTTCTTCATCTTTATTGTGACATGCGTCCCATAAAATCTAGATGAAAAACAAATACAAGCAAAAGAGGAAAAGATGTGAAAACAAAAAAGGCTGTAATATCCTGGTTACATAAAGGTAAATGATTGGATGTTCCTAGGAATAGCCTTTGGGCAGCTAAATGACCTTTGAGGTTCCTCAGACAGGCCCTTCTGGCAGCTTGATATCCCCAGAGGTACATTAGACTGGCCCTTTCAGCAGCTAGAGGACACTGGAGGGTGTCCCAGAGACTGTCCCATCTGCCTGCTAGAGGACTTTAGATGTTCCTCAGACTGGCCCTTTTGGTTGCTAGAGGACACCGGAGGGCCTTGAAGGTTCTGTAGACTGGCCTCTATGACTGCTAAAGAACTTTACGAGTTCCTCAGACAGGTCCTTGTAGTGGCTAGAGGACATCAAGGTTCATTGGACTGACCATTCTGGCAACTAGAGGACTTTTGAGGTTCCTGAGAGTGGTCCCTCTGGCTGCTTGGGGACTATGGAGGTTTCTCATAGGCCTTCTAGTTGTTAAAAGGTATGCAGAGGTTTCTCAGACTGACCTCTTCAGGGGCTAGAGCATCATAGTTAATCTTGTCCTCATATCCCCACACAAGTTGAGAATATGCATTCAATTGGCCTGTTCCAAATCTGACCCATCATTGTGACAAACACTGAGCATGCCACCTGTCAGATTTTACCAGACATTTATTTTGGCTATTACCTACATCCGAAATATTAAGAGCCTCACTCAAAGTTAATCAAAAGAAAAAAAGTAGGAATCTAGATATGAAAATGATTTTGTATGTAAAACAGAATGAGGGTACCTAGAGACAATGTGTTATCCCACTGGTCACCACCGTGACTGTTTATTAATGCCGCAAACACAAACACATTTTAGTATTGGCAACTGTATTAAAAATTGCAAAAAAAAAAAACATAAAGATCATAGGTACAGGTATAAGTGCGGGTTCGTACTTTAGGATGTGTTACTAAAAATTTATTATAATTTATTTGAGACCTTCAAACTTTTTACAAAGACAATTGTGATTCATTGGTTAAAATTGGTTAAGATTAAAATCTCAATAACTCTAACACAAGCTCATTTACTCACATGTAGTATGAATGTTCTCTGAAGACCCACAGTATGCCATGCAGATTGCAACATCAGATGCAAGGGCAAGAGGAACAGCGGCCTGTCAATCAATAATTAGGGTCCATGCAGCAGTATCACAGGATTAGCATGAACACAGCTGCAAAATACTTGCTTCCCAGAGTTCACTGCAGAATACAGAAGGACAGACATGGCAGACTGCAGAGGAGGAGGAGAGCAGATGGATGTCTTTTTGTTTGCAGTTGTCTTTCCTTGCAGCTATGCAGTAAACACAGGCATGCATGATACCAATGCACAAACATTTAGGACATGAGTGAGCATAATTAACTGAAATTACTGTGTTTTTAGTAGTGATTGGCCAGCAGCAGGACAGCTGGAGGTACATTGGAACCTGCTGAGAATCACCATGTATTACTAATACTAAACATGTGTTAAGGTTGACTGTAACATCTACAGTACTTTGTGTTTGTTTTTTTAAGCACAGCAAAAGCCATAAACTCAATGCCAATGAAAAATCCCCCCAAATACCATTAATAACAGTTTACTCTTCAGCTTTGTTCACAACAGAAAGCCTCCAAAACACCTGAATGTGTGTGTGGATTGAAAAGGGAAGTTGGGAAAGACATTTATGAGTTTGATTTGATTGGTTACAAAGTGCCAGAATTCTATGATTTGAACTAACATTTTCTTCTAAAAAGTGCAACTCAGTGGGAGTTTCTGAAAGGATTTTTCTAGCTTTTTAGATGTTTTTGGAATATTTGACTTTTGTTTGTGCTTTTTGGAAACTTAGAATTAAGAACCATAAAAAATGTCATTGCTGTAAGATCAGCTTTGAAAGACAAGAAAAACGCAGCCGAACAGTAATGTATTTTTGAGCTTCTTGTGTCCTACATAACTTTTAAATTGGGATTATGATGGGATTCAAATATTTAGAATTTTGAACATTTGTTAGGTTTGATTCTACTTCTTTTTTACTTTTTAAAAATGTCACTTCAATCAAGCAAACACTGCAGTACACCAGTGTTAAAATGTTTATTCGAGTCCAGATATTTGTTGTTGTTGCTATATCATTGTATTTTATCAGCAAGGTCTCCTCATGCATATTGGTGGGTTTTCTCTGGCACCCTCCCACAGCCATCAAACAAACATGTTAGGTTAATTCGAGATTATAAATTGCTCTTGGGTCTTGAGTGTAGGCATTTGCAAGGTTGTTGGTCCATGCTACAGGTGACTTGTCCAGGCTTCATGCCAAATAAGTCCTGCAATGGATTAAGTGAGAATTGAAACTTTATGTATGTATGTATGTCTTCTTGTATGCAAGTCGAAGAGTACAGTATTTGCATTAGCCAGTCCAGCTAGTTACATATTCAGTGACTGCAGCCTTTGAAATATCTAACCAATTAATAATAAAAATGTATTTGTTTATCCATTTTACAATTTGTATTTAACTTTACCTCTCAGGGTTGTAACCTTAGAGATTTTTTTTACAAGTTGAGTAAAGATTTCACAAATTACCAATATTCTCTCTCCTCTAGATACTCATCAAGGATATGTCCCTTGTTCCTCCTAAGTTGTTTACTGTGAATGCACTTACCTCACCAGATGTCCGCCCTATCCAGCAGCTTCCTTCTCCTAGTAAACTTAATGGCAATTTTACCTGCTTTCACGATTGTCCTTGAAGCTCCTCTCCCCTCAGCTAAACATCTCCCCGCCCACGCTCCTTTGCTTACCATCTCGACCCCACTCTGTACAGACTTCCTCATCTGAGATCAATAAGCCATTACAAACACCCGCAGCCAAACCCCCCCCCCCCAAACACCACCACCACCACCACAACCATTACCAGCAAAACCACCATCATACTCACGCAACCTGAAATTAGTGAATATGCAGAAAACTGGACCTTGTAAATATTGGATAATAGGCCTCTTACCTTTTCTGAGAACTCTTTCTTGTTTGGTTTCTGCACGGAGGGCTGTGTCTGAGGCTTATGGCCAAGCAAGACAATATTCCTTTAGAAAAATAATATACCAGCATCACCTTAATGAACATCTAAAACCATATTTGAGGCCAGCTGCCTTGAAATTCTGAACGTCATAAAAACTATGTGACATAAGCATCACAACCTTAAAACGCAACATTTTGATACCCATAGTGTTGTAACAGTGACCTGATAGCATTACCAAATCTCATGCTATGCTATGCAGATGCTTGATCTGCAATTATGAAGATTCACTTACCTCATGCTCCAAGGATGCCAAATGCTTGGAGTCGCTCAAGACGGTCAGGCAATTGTTGAGTATGGGAAAAATAAGACACCAACATCACAAGGAAAACAACTTATCATATCACACTGTAAAATTTATAAATACACCTTATTTCTTTACATTTAAACTAATAAAAAAGCATTTTTGATTGTGCCTAAATACAAGTCAAGATGGAGAACAGTGTGATAGCATCTTTAACGCTAAACTTTCAGAAGGGCAACAAGACTGAAGTTAGACAACAAACAAAATGCCTTTGCCTTTGATGGGAAGGCTGGGTAATAACATGGAGTCAAATGTCTTCCTCCTGTGCCCCACTGACATAACAAGCATCGAAACAGGTCAACACTCAGTCTCTCAAACCTTAATGCCACAACTGTCAGGTAGCATGTAGTTAATTTTCTATGAAACAAAATGTCATTGTCGTTTTTTTTTTATTATTTTCTTAGCTGTCAAGTAGTAAACTGTGATATAAATAAAAATGTCACATGGTTTTATTCTACAGAATTTAGTATTGCCAAGTAAAAGTGACTTATTGTTATAAACGTGTTTTATACCCTTGTTTGCGCTGTCTCAACAATGTGGACAAATTAGCATATATCTTACTCTATTGATTTTACTAGTATTGCTTTTTGTAACCGGAATATTATTTATATTTTGGTGTAGTTTATGTTTAAGATTTAAATGACTTCAGGGACAAACCGAAACATTTGAATATGGCCTTTTAGAGATGAGTGTGTTTAGAGTGAAGCAATTTTCATACAGGATGATGCCCAGTGGGGTTGTCTGTCTGTCTAGATAGAGATAAATGCCCAGTGTTGCTTAGAGAGAGGGGGGCAGCTGAATGATAAGGCCTGTTCTTCAGAAGGAGCTCAGCTGGTAACATTTACCTTAATTGTCCTGTAATCACCAAGTTTCAGTAACAAGAACAAGAAGGAGGGGGAGGGAGGGTCTCCTGCTGCGTTGCACCTGGACCCTGCTCTGGGACATATTTTACCAGTGGTGAAATACAAACTACAAACTATAGAAAAGCAACACTAAGTTCTGTTTAACTAATGCAAATATAAGACAATGTATCTGCAATGTACAAAGTGTAAATGGAGGATGAAAGGATTCAGTTTATCTTTTTTATGGGCCGTGTGAGGAGAAAGTAATTTAAACTAATTTAGCTTGTAATTTGAGGTTTCACATGTACAGTCCTAGTGAGACGTATCATGTTCAGGATTATCAAATTAATTTTGTACTTTTTACCTGTTCTTTTTTCAGGCTAGCATGGCTATAAAATAAACTTCAGTAATTAAAAAAAACAAGAATAAAAAAAACATGCATACATATTAAACAAACTACACACAAAACCCTAGTAATATTTATCTCTACCAATATTTATCAACATTGGTAGAGTTCCAATAAACTGGTAGGTTTTCTGGCACGGGGCTGGTTTCTAAATATAGTCCATAAATGTCTAAGAATGTCTAAGCATGCTTATTGTGGGAAAACAACTGAATCTTTATCTATTTCAGAGATCCAAATGTTGCTGGCAAAACATTACTTACTTCCGAGGTGCATCGAGAAGGACAAAGATCTGCTAAGGTGAAGACCCCTGCAACACTTGAAATACACAGGAAAAAGTTTATTTGAGTTACTAAGTTGTTTCCTCTGTCCACAGGTGTTGCTGGAGTCTGCACGTCACTTTGAAGCTTTTCTCCAGATGGTACTTGGCCTGTCCATGTTAGCAGCTTGAAATTTCAGTCTAGATCAAAGGTGATGATTTTGGAGTAGATGCTTCTCTTTTGGTCTGCACCCGTTAAGATGTTCTTTCTTAGTACAAACTCTGGTCTTCCTGCACCTTCCAGTGTGTGGCAGTTCCTTGATTCTTGCTAATTATCCTTAACAATTTCTAAATATTCCACCATCATCTGTCAGTTATAAGAAAGTGGAAGCAATTGGGAATGACAGCAACTCAGCCACAAAGTGGCAGGCCATGTAAACTGATGGAGCATGGGTAGCGGATGCATTGTGTGCTGAAGTTACCAACTTTTTACAGAGTCAATTGCTAAGACATCCAAACTTCATGTGACCTTCAGATTAGCTTAAGAACAGCACATCGAGAGCTTCTGGGTTTTCATGGCCAAGCAGCCACATCCAATTCATGATTCACCAAGTGCAATGCAAAGTGTAGGATGCAGTGGTGTAAAGCACACCGTCACTGGACTATAAAGCAGTAGGTTCTCTAGAGTGATGATTGTGCTTCCATCTGGCAATCTGATGACCGTGTCTGGGTTTGTCCAAGTTGCGGGGAGAGCAATATTTGTCTGACTATATTGTGCAAAGTGTAAAGTTTGGTGGAGGGTGATTATGTTGTGGGGTTGTTTTTCTGATGCTTTGCTTGGCCGCTTAGTTCCAGTGAAAGGAACTCTGAATGCTTCAGCATACCCAGAGATTTTGGGCAATTCCCAGCTTTGTGTGAACAGTTTGGAGATGGTTCCTTCCTCTTCCAACATGATTGTGCACCAATGGACAAAGCAAGGTCTTTAAAGACATGGATGAGAGAGTTTGCTGTGGATGAACTTGACTAGCCTGTACAGAGTCCTGACCTCAACTGAATAGAATACCTTTAGGATTTTAGCTGAGACTGAGAGCCAAGCCTTGTCATCCAATATCAGTTTCCAACCCAAATGTGCTTCTAGAAGAATGGTCTTAAACTCCTAAACCTTGTGGGCAGCCTTCCCAGAAGAGTTGAACCTTTTATAGCTGCAAAGGGTGGACAAATGTTATAATGAACCCTATGGGTTAGGAAAGGGATGTCATTTAAGTTCATATGAAAGTCAAGGCAGGTGAGCGAATACTTTCGGCAATATAGTGTAGTTAATACTTGGACACAATGAAGTGTTCCAACAGGACAATGTTCTAAAACGCACATCAATACTGGTGTTGGAATTGATAAATCAGGCTGAGATTTAGGCTTTGGAATAACTCAGACCTCAACCGTAATGACATTTACGGACTATGCTTAAAAGTTTGTCTGTTTGTGTCAAAATCCAATTAATTTATATGGGCCCTACCAAAAACATTGTGTTCTCATATGAAGCCAACATTACGCCAGGACCCAAGCGTGGGGTTTCCCTGCAACTTGCTAAAGTTATTTTTCTTTAAATACTTTTGGGGGTGTGAGTATGCATAAGTGCCCGTTTGTATAATTTTGACCAGAGATTAGAGGAAATCCACAATAAATTCAAACTTGTAAACCCAGTTGTTTTTTTTGGAACTGAGAAAGAAGATCAGGGATGGAACTTTTCAGCAGAACATCAGTGGAGTTTGGAAGAGCCTGAAAACAATATTAGGTAACAAACCAAATTCCAAAGCTGTGGGAGATTTAGAGTGGGTGAATGATCTCCATCAGTTCTTCAACAGGTTTGATCAGACAGACATCCCTCCCCCAACCCACTCGCCCCCTATCTTAGATGACTGTCTGTTTTTCTTTCCAGAACGTTACACCTCTCAGTTCTCATGATGAATTCCATTAACCTCAAAGGTCTGAACTGGGATGTCGGAGTTTATGTCATCTCCGAGTTGTAGCGTTCCAGTTTTTTTGCTTGTTTTTGTTCATATTGATAGCAACTGTAGCAGCAGTCTTGCAACAATAATGACAATAATACTGTTCCACACAATATTTCGTCCATATTAACAGCGTTCAAACATCTCCTCTTATTAACACTGAATGTAGTTGAACGTTTTACTACTATTGATGTGAGTATCAACCATCTTGAATACTCTCCAGTGGACACCCACTGCAGTTCGCCACCAGCCTGGCATCGGAGTGGATGATGCCATTGTCTGCCTTCTACACCAAGCTCTGACCCACCTAGAAAAGCACTGTGAGGATCATGTTCTTTGATTTCTCCAGTGCCTTTAACACCATCCACTTCTGAGGGACAAGTTGGACCTGTCAGGAGTGGACCACCACCTGTCCCAGTGGATACTGAATTACCTCAATGGCTGCTCACAGTATGTGAGCATTTGGAGCCGTGTCTCTGACAAGCTGGTCTGTAGTATGGGAGCCCTGCAGGAAACTGTGCTGACACCATTTCTCTTCACCCTCTAACATTGTAGACTTTATGTCATAATCTGCCAGTGTTAGGGTTTTGAGTTAGTCTTTTTGTTAGTTGTTTTGTGTTCATCCAGGTCATTAGATTACTTCTGTTAGTTTTTTCTTCCTAGATCCTTGGTTTCATGTGTTTGTTTATATTTCCCTTTAGATCGGTTTTTCCTTAGTTTTGTTATTTAGTCTAGTTTTCTTTGTTGCTCAGTTCCTCATGCTCATTAGTTTTATTAGACACATTCTCCTCAGTCTCCCTGCAGCCTGTTTCACACCTGTTCCTTGTTCCCGAAGATTACTCTGTCCCTCTGTTCATTGGTTCTCCCTATATTCCCCATATGTATTTAAGCTGGCTTGTTTTCATTGTTCCCCACTGGGTCCTCTCGTCAACTCCCCTGTTGTCTTCCTGAGTTCTTCCTAGTGGTTTGTTTTCTGTTTGCCGTCTGAACCTGTTCTATTTGGATGACCTGCCTGTACTCTGTACTCTGCCTGCCTGTAAGTCTGTGTGCATCTTCAAACATTAAAACCTCAATCTACTCACCATGCGGCCTCCTCGCCATGTTCTGCGTTCTGGTCCTGCCTTCAAACCCTCGACCTTTACACATTAACCTTTAACTCCCCAGATTGCCATCTACCAAAGTTCTCTGATGACTCTGTCATAGTCTGCTTCATCACAGGTGAGGGTGATTCAGGGTATAGACAGTGTACACAAGAATTTGTGGACTGGTGCTTGAAGAACCATCTTCTGATCAACGTAGGGAAAATCATGGTGCTGGTGGTGGATTTCTGCAGGTGCAGACCCACCACACAGACACTGGTGAACATCCAGGAAACTGTATTGAGATAATAGACTCTTATTAGTACCTGGATGTTCACCTCAACAATGAACTGGACTAGAGTCACAACACTGATCCCCTTTACAGGAAGGGTAATAGCAGACTCTACCTGCTAAGGCGACTGATATATTTTGGACCAAAGGGGGTTCTCCTGAAGACATTTTTCAACTTTGTGGTGGCATCAGCCATCTTCTGTGATGTTGTATGTTGTAGCAGTATCCTATCTACAGCTGAGAACGGCTGGATAAGCTAATTAGGAAGGCTAGCTCTGTCTTAAAATGTCCCCTCAGTCCCATACAGGTTAATATAACATCACTGTTGAAAAATGCCTCCCGCCTAATGCATAAAGCTGTTGCAGAACTGCATTTTTTCTTGTAAATTTGCCCTTGTTATGCTGTCTCTTAATTCTTTTTTTTTCTGATTTTATACTTTTACTGCATGCTTCAATTTCAGTCACTTTGCTGCTGCTACAGTACACAATTTTGCTACACAATTTTCTCACAATAAATAATATTTCTATTCCGTTTCTATAACAGTTTACCTCAAAAAATAATAGTTCAAATGTGTTATGATGTGTATATGAAACAGTCTATTCACAGTCAATCCCCAAATCATTACAATAATAATAATATATCTAAAAAAATCAAGAAAGCAAAACCTGTCTATCAAGAATTAGCAGTCTGTTATTATCTATCCTTTGCCTTCTCTTTATTACTTAGACAGGAAATGTGAGAAACTGGTCAAACCTAAACAATGACCGAAGGAAGCTGCTCACAATACAAACAGTTCCTGGCTTATATAATATAAAAGCAAAAAAATAAAAAAAAATATACATACATATATATATATATAAAATATATATATATATATAATATTATATATATATATATATATATATATATATATATATATATATATATATATATATATACATAAATATAAAATATATATATATATATATATGAAATGTTTATGACAAGTAAGATCCGGGCACAGGCTGAAAATTCAAAAGGTTAAAAACAGGCCACCTTCTCTTATCTTTAAGTGTTACTCTCCTCCGGTCTCCCAGCCTGAACAAAATACTAACATGACTGAAAGTGCTTTTGTCAATGTGAGTTTATGGATGTGTTCACTGATAATGCGTGTGTTCACTGATTGGGAAAAGATTTGATTTTTGACTGGGTTTTGGTTGGGGCCTATTAAGCTGAAAATCAGCTTATTATAGTCAACATGCAATTTTTGTCAGTGCATCTCTAAAGAAAAGCCAAGGCAGACAGACTCTGTTATGTAACACCAACATATCAGTATTTTTAGAAATTCACTGAGCTATGGGGAGTAAATTTTACCCTCTTAAAAGACAGACATTGTGAGAAATGTGGAAGGTTGTTGTGGTCTATTCAGACCAAAGACTAGGCAATACCGTTATGAAGTCATTAGGTTTTCTTGTCTTCTCTAAGGGTAAATCTCCTTAACAATCATCATTCCAGAAGCAAAACATTCCCCACACAATGGTGCTCTTTGATTAAGAAAGAGTATCCCAAAACTACAAGCATTGGGTACATGTGAGTGCTTAGATTTATGTACATTGGATCATAGTGCAAGATTGCTAATACTAAGACTACAGAGCTACTCTGGAAATCCTATCTTGTATGATAGATGAGGTTGTCAATACAAAAATGCAGGGCTGGAAACATAAATGCCAGGAGAGTGGTGATACAGTGTGTGAGTGGGCATTAATCCCTGACAGGTTATATTTTACTCCTCTGTCCTCTGTTTTATCAACATTTTCAGACAATCACATGAATCTAATGCTTCTGTTTCAACAAAGTGTCAGAAGAACAAGATACAATTTGCAGCTAATTACATCTGATGACACCGCTCTGATAGAGACTGTCCGCCTAAAACCAAAATAGAGCTGCGATCTTCGACATCTGCCCAGCCTGCTGAAAGTTCATATAATTCTGCTCTACTCAATGCTACTCCCATGAGACACACTCCATTGGTCCCAAAGACGCGGACATGGGCGTTGTGCAGGAGAAGGGAAGATGAGCTACCTATAGTGAGGTACAAAAATGACAACGTGCTGTTGTTGATGAGAAGAATAGACTTCAGTTGAGAGCTTCAATACAAGATAATTGTTGCAATTCAGCTGAGAACGTCTGGAGTACGTCCTTTTTTTCAGCAGGGAAATAAAGCATGTACCTAAACAGCTAAGATCGAACATGGACTCTGACTTTCTGACAGGCTTTACTATGAACAGTGCACACAGGTTTAATAATCTAAAATATTCTCTACTGCATACCAATGTTTCTAGTGGACATGCTTATCTTTCAGTGCAATTGATATATGTGCTTGAGTTACATTTGATTACGTCACTTCCAAATAGATTACACTTGGTGCCTGATCTTTAAAGATCCCAAACAGCGGGTGCTAATTGCGTGTGCAATGGATAACAGGTGCAAAAGAGTTGCAGACCACCCTATTTAAATGAGGAAATTACGTGTGCTAATGGCTGTCATCATGGAGAGCAGAGCGGCCGTAAAAGGAAAATTGAGTTTGAAACCATGGAATTTGAGTTCCTGGTGGAGGAAATTCATTCAACGGTGAACTCCATCAGAGACACCTAAGCATTGCCAGGAGAAATGTGATTTGGGAGGCCATCTGTGAAAAGGTGAATTCTGTGAGCAAAACCAGAAGATCTCCTGAGGAAGTTAAGAGAAGATTGCATATCCACAGAAGAATAAAGGAAAGATTTTCCCGCAATTAATTCTCTGCACTTAAAACAGGTGGGGGGCCGAGCGGAAGAGATCCAGGATTCAGGAAACATTCTGTGATGAGCAGATTGTTGGAATCGAGGGATATGACTCGCTTGACCCAAACATAGTAAACCAAGGTAGACCCATAACACATTTACTTCATTCAACCTGAATTTTCTTTTTTTATTGAATACAGGATTACTTCATGTATTGTCATTGTTTTAAATATGTTTTAGTATGTTGTCGGTCACGACCATTAAACACTAATGTTCATCCCTTTATTCTTAACCGGAGAACCTTTCTTACATGTCGGACAATCCCCGCAGCGGTCCTCTAATTTGTATACACCAGTAAACGCCCCAGCACAGCCAAGAAGGCGTCCTGACTGTGATGACATTGATCGGGAGCTGCTGCAGCAACAAATACATCAGACAGATGCAGTGCAGGCCATTGCGTAGGAGGTCAGAGCTGTGTTCAATGTTGCGCGCATCCTCTGCCGTGGCCATCGCAGCGCACACGAGGCAGCTGGTCGGTGTCGTGGCTGGGCTAACAGTGGCTGTCAATGCCCTAGCAGCAGTTGGGAGATAATTAAGTGGTACTAGTCCTTCACCTGTGCCGCCGGCGAATGAATAGGGAGGAGGGTACACAGGTGTACACCAGCAAAACCTGTGAAAACACAAAGCCCCAAATAAGAAAATTGTTTAGAGGAAAAAGTAATAGAGACAATGCCTCAATGATCATGTTTCACATTTCACATTTTCATTTGGTTCTCAGATGCCTGTTAATATTCATTTTGATTATTTTTCAAACATGCCACGAAATTTGATTACAATCGTGTTTTCGTTTCAAGAACCCGGATGTGTGACATAAAACTGAATTTTGGAACTGAAATTGAATTTCAGACCTGAAAGTGAAAGTAATCAAACTGAATTTTCAAAACAAAGCAAAGCAATTTTCAAAGCAAACAAATTCAGTTTTAAACCATTATATTCAGTTTAAGTTTAGTGAAATTTATTTTCAAACCAATGCATTTAATTTCAAATTGCACAAATACAGATTCAGTCTGAGCAATTCAAATTCAGTTTCTGATGGCACAAGTTTCTTCCCTTAATATCTCACCTAGGATATCTTCACTGTGTAAATTACTGAAGTCTGTAAACACATGCAGCTCAGTCATTGCCCTGCAAATCTTAATTATGAATTTTTTATTCAACACCAAGTGTACAAACTAAAATCAATTACATGTCTTCACCTATCAAAAATCCACTTTGCAATAATTACACTAATTACATCAGTCTAACAAGGCCTTATTAATCACTCTGATTACTGTAAACATCCATGAAATACATTCATAAAACTGCAAGAGAGATGCACTGCATGCTGTGGCAGACTGTGTGAATGGAAGAATCAAAATTAATATTTTTTTGCTAGGTAACTACATGGATTTCTATCCAACAAAACTTTCTTTTGATGTTTCACTGTACCCAGGAAGGCGCTTCTCTGTTCATCAACATTCATTCGAAGTTTTAGACAGATTTTATACAGTATGTTTGTACGTGTGCATGTAGCAAGTAATGCATGGTCGACACAAATATTTGGTGGTGGACTATTTAGCCCGAGAAGAAGGCTAAATGAATATAAATAAGATGCAGTGATCTTTCAGGATAAGATTCCTTTGACAATGAATGACCTTTAGTAGGTTTAGCATCTGAAGAAAGTTTTCTTTAGCTCATCTGTTTATGTTGGCTTTTAGGACTCATAGCATGCATCCTGGTGTATATAAAGTGCCAATTTTATAAGATTTCTGCTAACCAGTTATTGCAATACAAATCAAAATTAACTAATTTCATTTAAGCATAGTTGTCTACAGAGTGAAAAACTCACATTAAGAAATCAACAAGGCCACACTTACTGGAACCCTTTCTGTTAATAGTTTATCTTTCTTTATCATTTCACAAGGCTGGAGGCATACAGAGAGGAGTATCTTCCTCTCTGCACAATCTTTCAAGAAGTCATACAGAATTATAAGGTCTATCTTATGCTCTCTTCTGTTAGGTTTACCCCAGGTTTTGTTTTATATAATTTAGGTCTGTCGACTGTGACAACCTTGGAAGAAGTTTGACTCTGCATCTGACATCTGGTGGACAATCTCTGTGTTGATGTGGACTTACATTTTGGATTTTTGTTCAGCTGAAATAGCCAAACCCACCTGGACATACTGGTGAGAAAGTTAAATCTTACTTTCCATTTGATTAAATGAATAAGAAGTGATGCGAATAATGTCACTGGAGAAAGGGTGGGTAATATAATTTTATACATCTGTCCACTCATTTGAGCATGTGAATACTGTATATTAGTATACATTGCTGGTATTATTTGCTATTATGTTCAATAAAATTTTATAGTGAAATGAAAGTGAAATGTAATTTCACTTGCCTCACCACTTTCTCACTGTGTGTGTTCGCAAGAACAACATGTTTGATACTGTTTCAAGTATTGTTTTGAGACCACATAGGGCAAGCTTAGGAAAGTAGCTTCTAAGCCATTTGCTGATTTATAAAAGAAACACACATCTACCTTCGATGGCATATTATCTTTTTTTTTACATTCTGAAAAGTAACTCAGAGATGGCCATTTGTTAAATTACAGAAATGGTAAAGGGTGCCAAAGAGCGTGGGACCAATGACATTGCAAAAACTAAGTTGCTATTTCTTTAGGATATCAGGAAAATATGGAATTCCAGTGCCTTTGCTAAACATTGTGATGCTGATTTAGATTACTATTAACCTATATTTTTCTCTGTCTTTTCTTTCTTTACCATTACACAATGTCCTCATCACTACGTAAGATTAGCATCTCAGCCTCTGAAAATAAACATCAGGGGTGGGCATTAAGAACAGTTCCAGTCCAACTGGTCAAATACAGGAGTTGGACAATGAAACTGAAACACCTGGTTTTAGACGACAATAATTTATTAGTATGGTGTAGGGCCTCCTTTTGCGGCCAATACAGCGTCAATTAATCTTGAATTACATATACAAGTCCTGCACAGTGGTCAGAGGGATTTTAAGCCATTCTTCTTGCAGGATAGAGGCCAGGTCACTACGTGATACTGGTGGAGGAAAACGTTTCCTGACTCGCTCCTCCAAAACACCCCAAAGTGGCTCAATAATATTTAGATCTGGTGACTGTGCAGGCCATGGGAGATGTTCAATTTCACTTTCATGTTGATAAAACCAATCTTTCAACAGTCTTGCTGTGTGTATTAGTGCATTGTCATCCTGATACACGGCACCGCCTTCAGGATACAATGTTTGAACCATTGGATGCACATGGTCCTCAAGAATGGTTCGGTAGTCCTTGCCAGTGACGCGCCCATCTAGCACAAGTATTGGGCCAAGGGAATGCCATGATATGGCAGCCAAAACCATCACTGATCCACCCCCATGCTTCACTCTGGGCATGCAACAGTCTGGGTGGTACACTTCTTTGGGGCTTCTCCACACCGTAACTCTCCCGGATGTGGGGAAAACAGTAAAGGTGGACTCATCAGAGAACAATACATGTTTCACATTGTCCACAGCCCAAGATTTGCGCTCCTTGCACCATTGAAACCAACGTTTGGCATTGGCATGAGTGACCAAAGGTTTGGCTATAGCAGCCCGGCCGTGTATATTGACCCTGTGGAGCTCCCGACGGACAGTTCTGGTGGAAACAGGAGAGTTGAGGTGTACATTTAAATCTGCCGTGATTTGGGCAGCCGTGGTTTTATGTTTTTTGGATACAATCCGGGTTAGCACCCGAACATCCCTTTAATCCTGTTGGATGTGGTTCGTCCTTCTTGGTGGTATGCTGACATTACCCTGGATACCGTGGCTCTTGATACATCACAAAGACTTGCTGTCTTGGTCATAGATGCGCCAGCAAGACGTGCACCAACAATTTGTCCTCTTTTGAACTCTGGTATGTTACCCATAATGTTGTGTACATTTCAATATTTTGAGCAAAACTGTGCTCTTACCCTGCTAATTGAACCTTCACACTCTGCTCTTACTGGTGCAATGTGCAATCAATGAAGACTGGCTACCAGGCTGGTCCAATTTAGCCATGAAACCTCCCACACTAAATTGACAGGTGTTTCAGTTTCATTGTCCAACCCCTGTATATATTATTGATTATCATGGCACTCAAAATATAATATCATACCAAATTTTGCACCGAAGTAGTCCTTTGTGATTGGTTTGTACACACACTGATATTTTGATGTTGATTGCAATTCGATATATTGTTCTGCTCTACAGGCTTTTCTCAAATATTGCCAAATATAAAAATGTATAGGAGGAAGTCTATACGTCTTGCATGTTTTTAGTGGTTTCCGTTCTCCAGCACTCCTCATTTATACAGCATAGTTCAACTATCTTGCCTGCCAACAAGTTTTGAAGGAGCCAGCTAATGAACAGTTCATTTCTGTCTATTCAAGCAAGGAAATATCTGCAAAACATGCAGGACACAGGATCTGGACTTGAAATTGCCCACCTATGTCCTAACATTTCTAATCAAAGTGTGGTCTTGTGAAGCACCATTCAGTTGCTGTCACTTTATCATGTTGTGTGGCAAAGTAAGAATAAGCCATGTCTAAAACCCAGATGTAAAGATGAGTGCTTTACTATTGACGCCTAGCATTGTTTACCTATTTTGTAGAATAAAATGAAGTATTATTGAGTTGTTGCCCTATTGTGTTGTTGGAGTCGATTAATAAATGTGTCGTCAGACTGTTGGCACTTTTTTGTAAACCATTGAAAAGCCCCCACTGTGTTTAAATTGTTTTTAAATTGTCTACTCCGAGCCCCTCCCGGATGGCTGAGCTCCTCACCCTATCTCTAACTAGTGGACTAGTACATCGAGGCACGTGACATCGCCCGGTACGGCGGAGCCGGGGTCCTACCCTGGAGCCAGGCCTGGGGTCGGGACTCGCTGGAGAGCGCCTGGTGGCCAGGTTGCTCCTCGCGGGACCCGGCCGGGCCAAGCACGAACGAGAGACGCGAGGCCATCCCCCAGTGGGCCCACCACCTGCAGGGGGAACCGTGAGGATTGGGGTGGCGGACGACGGTGGAGACCTCAGCGGCCCGATCCCCAGATGCTTAGGCTGGCTCTAGGGATGTGGAATGTCACCTCGCTGGGGGGGAAGGAGCTTGAGCTTGTGCGGGAGGTGGAGAGATATCGACTAGAAATAGTCGGGCTCACCTCCACGCACAGCGTGGGCTCTGAAACCCATCTCCTCGAGAGGGGCTGGACTCTCTTCTACTCTGGAGTGGCCCTCGGGGAGAGGCGACGGGCGGGGGTGGGTTTGCTTGTTGCCCCCTAGCTCAGCCGTCCCATGTTAGGGTTTACCCCAGTGGATGAGAGGGTCGCATCCCTGCGCCTTCGGGTTGGGGACAGGTCTCTGACTGTCATTTCGGCCTATGGGCCAAGCGGTAGTGTGGAGTACCGGGCCTTCTTGGTGTCCCTGTCGGGGGTGCTGGATAGTGCCCCTCCCGGGGACTCGATTATTCTGCTGGGGGACTTCAGCGCCCACGTGGCAAACGACAGTGACACCTGGAGAGGCGTGATCGGGAGGAATGGCCTCCCCGATCTGAATCCGAGTGGTGCTTTGTTATTGGACTTCTGTGCTAGTCACAGATTGTCCATAATGAGCACCATGTTCAAACATAAGGGTGTTCATCAGTGCACTTGGCACCAGGACACCCTAGGCAGGAGGTCAATGATCGACTTTGTTGTCGTATCATCAGACCTTCGGCCGCATGTTTTGGACACTCGGGTGAAGAGAGGGGGCTGAGCTGTCCACTGATCACCACCTGGTGGTGAGTTGGATCCGCTGGAGGAGGAGAAAGCCGGACAGACTTGGCAGGCCCAAGCGCAAGGCGAGGGTCTGCTGGGAACGTCTGGCGGAGCCCTCGGCCAGGGACGTATTCAACTGCCACCTCCGGGAGAGCGTTGACCAGATTCCGGGGGATGTTGGAGACATAGAGTCTGAGTGGACCATGTTCTCCGCATCTATTGTCGATGCTGCTGCCCGTAGCTACGGCCGTAAGGTCAGCAGTGCCTGTCGCGGCGGCAATCTTCCCAGGCAGTGGCAGAGGTAAAAACTGGGAGGAGTTTGGTGAGGCCATGGAGAAGGACTACCGGTTGGCCTCGAAGCGATTCTGGCAAACCGTCCAGTGCCTCAGGAGGGGGAAGCAGTGCTTTGCCAATACTGTTTACAGTGGGGATGAGAGGCTGCTGACCTCAACTGGGGACATTATCGGGCGGTGGAAGGAGTACTTCGAGGATCTCCTCAATCCTGCCATCACGCATTCCCTGGTGGAAACAGAGGCTGGGGACTCGGGGTTGGACTCTTTCATCACCCAGGCTGAAGTCATTGAGGTGGCAGGGTGGATGAGATCCGCCCTGAGTACCTCAAATCTCTGGATGTTGTGGGGACACGTCTCTTCAACATTGCGTGGCGGTCGGGAACAGTGCCTCTGGACTGGCAGACTGGGGACTTCATAAGAAGGGTGACCAGAGGGTGTGTTCCAACTACAGGGGGATCACACTCCTCAGCCTCCCTGGTATTGCCTACGCCAGGGTATTGGAGAGGCGAGTCCGGCCGATAGTTGAACCTCGGCTTCAGGAGGAGCAGTGTGGTTTTCGTCCCGGCCGTGGAACACTGGACCACCTGTATGCCCTCTACAGGCTACTCGAGGGTTCATGGGAGTTTGCCCAACCGGTCCACATGTGTTTTGTGTACCTGGAGAAAGCATTCTACTGTCTCCCTCGTTATGCCCTGTGGGGGGCGCTCCAGGAGTATGGAATCGGGGGCCCTGTATTAGGGGCCATCCGGTCCCTGTACAAGCGGAGCAGGAGTTTGGTCCGCATTGCCGGCACTAAGTCGGACCTGTTCCCGGTGCATGTTGGACTCCGGCAGGGCTGCCCTTTGCCACCGGTCCTGTTCATAACTTTTATGAACAAGACTTCTAGGCACAGTCAAGGGCCGGAGGGGGTCTGGTTTGCAGACCAGTGGATTTCATCTCTTCTTTTTGCAGATGACATGATCCTGCTGGCCCCCTCTAGCCAAGACCTACAGCATGCGCTGGGGCGGTTCACAGCCGAGTGTAAAGCGGCTGGGATGAAGATCAGCTCCTCCAAGTCCGAGGCCATGGTTCTCGACCGGAAAAGGGTGGCTTGTCCTCTTCAGGTTGGAGGGGAGTTCCTGCCTCAAGTAGAGGAGTTCAAGTATCTCGGGGTCTTGTTGACTGAGTTTTTACTGTAACTAATTATATGTGCTATCTTTCAGACTCTAACCTTGAAAACTGGCTCAGAGTTTATATGTTCTTTCTTTCTAGGTGAAACGACTAAAGGAGCTACATCCACTAACATTTACTTTTCCTTCCCATAGAATGTACTCCTGGATCAGTGCTTCTTTGTTCTCTTTGTGTCTCTGCTCTATTCTCTCTAACCCCCAGTCGGTCGTGGCAGATGGCCGCTCACACTGAGCCTGGTTCTGCTGGAGGTGTCTTCCTGTTAAAAGGGAGTTTTTCCTCTCCACTGTCGCTACATGCATGCTCAGTATGAGGGATTGCTTCAAAGTCAACGCCAGTGACTGTCCACTGTCTCTACAAGCTCATCCGGGAGGAGAGAATGCTGCAAGTCACTGACTGGATGCAATCTGCTGGGTTTCCTCAGACAGAAAAACTTTTTATCCAATTTGAATAAATAACTGACTCTGACAGCACTGTTCAATGGTTAGGACTAATTGGAATGTATGTACCTGACTTCTGTGAAGTGCCTTGAGACAACATGTGTTGCCTTGCAGCAAGAAGGTCCTGGGTTTGATTCCCGGCCGGGGGTCTTTCTGCATGGAGTTTGCATGTTCTCCCCGTGCATGCGTGGGTTCTCACCGGGTACTCCGGCTTCCTCCCATAGTCCAAAGACATGCCTGTTAGGTTAATTGGTCACTCTAAATTGCCCTTAGGTGTATGAATGAGTGTGTGCATGGCTGTTTGTGTGTTGCCCTGCGATGGACTGGCGACCTGTCCAGGGTGTACCCCGCCTCCCGCCCATAGACTGCTGGAGATAGGCACCAGCTCCCTCAAAACCTGCTATGGAATAAGCGGTAGAAAATGACTGACTCACTGACTGACTGAATTGAATTGTTCACGAGTGAGGGAAGAATGGAGTGGGAGATCGACAGACGGATCGGTGCGGCTGCCGCAGTAAAGGGGCACTGTGCCGCTCCGTTGGTCTACGTTCCTACCCTCACCTATGGCCATGAACTGTGGGTCATGACCGAAAGACCGAGATCCCGGATACAAGCGGCTGAAATGAGCTTCCTCCGTAGGGTGGCCAGACACTCCCTTAGAGATAGGGTGGGGAGCTCGGCCTGAACTTGTATAGTACTTTATCTAGTCTGAGAACTCCAAAGCGCTTTACACTGCAATCAGTCATCCTCCCATTCATACACACATTCACACACAGACAGTCGTGAGCTACATAGTAGCCCCAGCTGCCCTAGGGCAGACTGGCAGAAGCAAGGCTGCCATATAATCGGCCCTCTGACCACCATCAGCAGGCAAAGCAGGTAAAGTGTTTTGCCCTTTTCACAACGACTGAGACGGAAAGAGTGGGGGTTTGAACCACCGGTTACAAGACGAACCCCCACTACAAAGACAAAGACAAAAAGATGATGCAATGGGTCTTTTTTCAAATGGAATTGTTCGAGCAATTTATTTGTTGAAGATTGAGTTGTTTGAATCTAATTTTATTATCCTTTGCAGTGCATGTGGTTCCTGCTTCCTAAAAGAAGAGGCCCTTAGCTGGAAGTGCGAAGCATATAATTGACTCACCCAGAGTGAGGGAAGGAAAATGGGTCTGAAGAATGAGAAGTAAATTTTCTAATATGGCAACAGATAGAAGGAAAGGTAAAAAGAAAAAGAGTTACAGATTTCAGTGCATTTAATAAACATAAAGGGTCTGGTAGTGAAAGAAAATAGATATCAGACTTAGAAGGCAGAATTACAGGTAGAAAGTGAAGGTAAAGAAGACAGAGAGAAGGGGGGAAAAAAGTCACGTCAAAGACAATAGCAGCCAGATGAAACCCAGTTCTATTACCAGGTCCTCTAGAACACGAAGAGGACGCAGAGCTGGAACAAATGGACAGTAATTGCACACAATCTGTCTTCAGAGATCAATCACTTTGCCCTACAGGGGCCATTGGTGAAACCCTTTTCTCACACTAATCTAATAACTTTTCTCCCCATGGAGATGCTACCTTTTACCTTCATCGTGCATATTTTCCTGACGGAGAGGGGAGAAGTTAAATCAGTTGCTGGCCATAATTAACCAGCCACATAATAAACTGTGTGAGTATTTGCAAGCGAAATAATCACAAATTTCTGGATAAAAAAAATATTACTAAATGGAATTTTGCCCTTTTAACCTGAAAATACTTTTCAAATTATCGTGTTGCTGTAATTGTGAAGATTTATCATTGACAAATAGATAAGGAATACTGAACATATTTACTTTATTACTTGGATATGTAACTCTTTGGTGAACAGTTTGTTTACTATGCTTTATTTTTATTAAGTGAACCTTTTAGTAATGCTGTTTAGGTTGTGAAAACAATCAGTTTCTTTTTCGCCTGCCATTGACATTAATGGAGAAGAGTTCCGTGCATGTTAAGACCTTCAAGTCAAATTAAAGGTGTTAATCACCATGGCAACGAGTTTGGACTTTGATTTTTGCTGTAAAGCCACAGATACTTTAAATAGGGGTCTTCCTATTTTAGAGGTGATATTTCAGCTAAAGAAGGAACCAAGATTTTTGGGTCCTTTCAAAATAAAGCCTACAAAATAAGAGACTGTATCTTGGACAATTACAAGAATATGATTGAAATTTCTCTTGGGCCTAATCTAGTGATCAGCAACTAATTAATCTGGAATTTTTAAATAAAGTGTATAAATACCCATCAAAATAAAAGCCTCAGTATTTCTAAGGTTTTATAAAAGCTACTGAACTAAACCGTCTTTAATAATATAGCTCATACATTTTCTACAAAAAATAAACATCTCAATTTTTTATAGGTTAGTGTATGTTAAAACTAGTTTCCACATTAGTAATCAAAAAATTACTTTTTTGAGCTTTCAGTCCTTCTAATGTTGAACAGAACTTAAATTCAAGACTTATCCAAAGAATGCCTTTAAGAATTTGAAACACAAATGAATGAATAATTCATTTCACGGTAATAATGCTCAGTTTTACTTTCGCTATAGATTTAGTGATCTTTTCAATACTGGTTTCCGTCTTAAATAAGGCACCCCTGCTGAATAGGTCACGTTCAGAAAACATCAACTTTTAAATGCATGAATCACTTGGTTACAAGAAAATAATGGGCAGAATAACAAAATAGGGGGAGAGATTACACTCCTCAGCCTCCCTGGTAAGGCCTAAGCCAGGGTATTGGAGAGGAGAGTCCAGCCGATAGTTGAACCTCGGCTTCAGGAGGAGCAGTGTGGTTTTCGTCCCGGCCGTGGAACACTGGACCAGCTCTGTACCCTCTACAGGGTACTCGAGGGTTCATGGGACTTTGCCCAACCGGTCCACATGTGTTTTGTGTACCTGGAGAAAGCATTCGACTGTGTCCCTCGTGGTGCCCTGTGGGGGGTGCTCCAGGAGTATGGAATCGGGGGCCCTTTATTAGGGGCCATCCGGTCTCTGTACAAGCGGAGCAGAAGTTTGGTCCACATTGCCGGCACTAAGTCGGACCTGTTCCCGGTGCATGTTGGACTACGGCAGGGCTGCCCTTTGCCACCGGCCCTGTTCATAACTTTTATGAACAGGACGTCTAGGCGCAGCCAAGGGCCGGAGGGGGTCTGGTTTGGGGACCAGTGGATTTTGTCTCTTCTTTTTGCAGATGACGTGGTCCTGCTGGCCCCCTCTAGCCAAGACCTACAGCATGCGCTGGGGCGGTTCGCAGCCGAGTGTGAAGCGGCTGGGATGAAGATCAGCTCCCCCAAGTCCGAGGCCATGGTTCTCGACTGGAAAAGGGTGGCTTGTCCTCTTCAGGTTGGAGGGGAGTTTCTGCCTCAAGTGGAGGAGTTCAAGTATCTCGGGGTCTTGTTTAGTGTGAAGAATGGAGCGGGAGATCGACAGACGGATCGGCGCGGCTGCCGCAGTAATGGGGGCACTGTGCCGGTCCGTTGTGATGAAGAGAGAGCTGAGCCGAAAAGCGTTGTCTTAGGTTCTCCCCGTAGGAGCTGGAGGAGGTGTCTGGGGAGAGGGACGTCTGGTCGTCTCTGCTGAGTCTGCTGCTCCCGCGACTCGGTCCCAGATAAAGCGGAAGTCGATGAGAATGACGAGTACGAGTACAAGTACAACTTCAATACATTAAATAAAGTACAATTTAATTTTACTAGGACTTTTACCATGCAGGGTCAAAAGTATAAGTACTGACTTAAATATACATATTGTTCAAGAATGAATGCAGCTGGTAATTTCTCTTTTCCAGTATGAATGGTATTAGTTTAAAATCACTCATTTGAGGTTTCAAATTTTTTTAGCATCCTGCTCCTGTCTCTATTTATTTATCACACTCTTCAACCGGCATTCTTTCTTTTATTATTATCCTAGCTAACACCGTTTTCAGCTGTTTCATTATTGACTATTTTTTAATGTGCATACCATGAATAATATTAAGATTTCAGATAATTAACTTCCTTACTGTAATGATCCACAGCTGTTTGTGTTTTGGTTCTTGCTTGTGTTCGTATTGGTTTCTCCTGTGGCCATTGTTCTAACTTTCCTCGGTTCCCTGCTTAGATTCTCCCCAGCTGCTCTGTATCTTGTTGATTGTTCTCACCTGGTTTCCATGTTTCTCATCACATCTCCACAGTATTTAAGTCTCATTCTTGGTAATTCTCCACTGGATTCTACTGTTGCTCATGTCTTGGTTCACGTGTTTATTTGCCTCATGTTCTGAGAGTACGTCACTTCCTTCATTAAATATTCTATCTCCACCACGCCGACATGACACTTACCTATGGTCAATGTAATGACACAAATACATAAACATATTTTTACAATCCTAGGATGTTTTCATTTGGGATGTTTTGTTTTGATCATTTTCTTGTTTATTTATGTTCTGCAGGTCTTGCCATTTTCAATTCATTTCTCTGGGTTCATTATTGTTGGTGTTTCCATCAGTTCATTACTTTGTGTTTGGTTTCTTATTTTATTCTTGTGTTCTGTTCTTTGTTCATTTGCATTTATTTCTCTTAGACCAGTGTTAGTCTTTCCCACTTGGTTAGCATTCTCTTTGTGTTTTAGTTCAGCTCCCCTTGTTATAATTCGTCTCCCTCCCTCAGCTTCCCTGCTTTCATCTGGCCACAGCTCATTTCCGCATCTCCAGTGATAAGTTCTTCTGGTCCCTTTGTCATTTTCCACCCCTGCCTCAGTATTTAAGGTCCTGGCATTTCATTGTTTCTCCCTGGATTCTTCAGTTTCTCTGACATGACATATATACCCATACATGCATCTAATCTAATCTAACACAATAATGCTTCTTCCAGTTTATTTTGGCATAAGTTATTACACCAAGGAATTTATTTGCATTTTATTCAATACATACTCTATCTACATGTACCACTTTTTGCATACATGCAAAATAACAGGAATTTGCTTTATTGAGGTGCAATAACTATGATTATGAAACCATCTTTTTAGTTCTCACATTTACACAGTCATTTTTCCACTAGTTCTTTTAAATTTTCCCAAGAGCATTACATATTTGTATAATCCACAAAAACAAATTTGTATACTTTTGAAACCCCACAAATATCATTAAATAAAGCATTTTGGACCCTGAGGAACCCTGCGAGTGAGTGATTCATGTTGATGAATATTGTCCTAACATCACAAATTGTTTCATGTCACCTAAGTAGCTTCTCATCTAGTATAGTACAGTCCCTCTTGTCTCATAATGTTCCAGTTTGTTAATCAGTCTGTTTGGGTTGATAAAATTAGATATTGTTTTATATCAAGAATATTCCAACCAGAAATTGCTGATATGTAGCCCTTGTAATTTCTTGAACAGAATATTAATGCCAATGAGACTCTGGGAAAAGAATGGTTCAAATAAAACAGACCAGTACTGTAGAAATACTGTAGATCTAAAACAAAAAGAAAGGCTGATATATTCTTAACGTTGATGTCTAAGTGAAGGTTGATGGCATCCTCAACAGTGATTATCCATTCCTCAAAGGCACTTTTAATATATCCTATAGCTATGTCCCAGTGACAAGCGATTTCCACTCTGTTTGATGAACTGAGATTAGTAACTTGATAAAAACAAAGCATTCAATAAAATAATCACAAGTAGAACATTTATTAAAATGAGATAAGGCCATATTTCTCACATTTCACAGCTTTCACCTGCTGCTGCATTATTTTGGGATGTAACTGTCATTTTGATTTCAATTAAATGTAGTTTCCTGTGTGGCTTCATATTATTTACTACCAGAGATGGGGGCATTCCATGGGGATTTTCTGTATTAATAAATTTACCTGCCACTGGGCATCGCTGTCATCTGCTTGACGGCTGACAGTTGACATGGATAAATCTTTTTGTATCTTCCCTTGATTGTATCTGAGCATGTATGTATGTGCGCATCTCCATCTTCAGTGTTTGTGAGTGAGTTTAATCCAAGTATTTTTAACTTTCTGTGGCCTTTGCACATATCAGGCCATTCCTATGTTTAGTATGTTGTAAATACAGTTGAAGCCAGACATTTACATGCATTATGCGAAAAGACTTTTTTTGTTCCTTCTGTCTAGCATTTAATCAGTCAAACCTTTTTCTAGTTTAGGTTAGTTTTGAGTACCAACAATTATTTCCAGAGTAATGAGAAAGAAAGTTTTACATGCACAAACAGTACTTTGAATAATGGGAAAGCCCAGATGATAATGTTATGGCCTTGTATGCTTCTGATTGGTTAATTAACAACATTTAAGTTAAAATGGAGGCACTTTTGTATATATATAATTTAAAACATGCCTCAAAAACATTGCTTCCTTGTCAGACATAATGGAAAAATAAAATCAATCATTCAAGATAAGGGCAAGAGAATTGTTGGACTTTGCAATCGTGGTCTCTGGATTCTTGGTTCCAACTTCCAGAAAGCAGAAGGTGCCTCACAGTTAAATTCAAGAAAAAAACACAATAGAAATCTCAAGCCATCATACCATTGAGGAGGTAGTAGGGTTCTGTCTCATAGAGATGTATTTTGGTGCGAAATATTCGTGTCAGTCCCAGAACAAACGCAACAGACCTTATGAAACTGGCTGAAACTGGGACGAGAGTTTCATTAACCAGAGTAAAATTAATCTCTTACAAAGGCCACTCAGTAAGGAAGAAGCCACTACTCCAAAAGCACTAAAAGAGTATAGTTGGCAAATGCACTCAAAACAAAAAACTTAATTTTCACATGTACTAGACCACAGACATATTCTGTGGTCTAGTAAAACTAAAACTTAGGCGTTTGACCACAATGAACATGGTTACATTTGGAGGAAAAGGAGAATCTTGCAAACCTGAGAACAACATCCTAACTGTAATGGACAGAGCTGGTAGCATTATGCTGTGTGGGTGTTTTGCTGTAGAAGGAACAGGTACTCTTCACAAAAAAAATGGTTAAGTAAGAAAAGCACATTGGGAGGAGCGGGGTAATGTGAGCCATTTTTTACAATTGCTCCCCTCTAGCTAAGCCAAAATTATATATTAGTAAAATTGGATGTTTACTAGCTATGAAAATGATCAGAATGTTTTCAGGACAAAAGGGAGTGAAAAAATGATTTTTTTTTTAAAAGTGGTCTTGTGTCTCACTTTACCCTAGCTCAGGGGTAAAGTTAGACAGACCAGAGAAATCAAGCGGGTAAAGTGAACCAGTTGGGGGTAAGCTAATCCACTTACATTTTCCACTTTAAAACTACCATAACAACACATACTGTAACAATTAGAATCCTGACAGCTAGAGTGACAACCACACATTCCAAAACTAATATCGGACTAGTATCAGAATTATGGGGATTGGTCAATTAAGCACATTTTTTGAACACTTGAAAGTAACCCAAAGTACTAAGAATCAGTCAGTCAGTCATTTTCTACCGCTTATTCCATAGTGGGTCGCGGGGGAGCTGGTGCCTATCTCCAGCAGTCTATGGGCAAGAGGCGGGGTACACCCTGGACAGGTTGCCAGTCCATCGCAGGGCCACACACAAACAACCATGCACACACTCATTCATACACCTAAGGGCAATTTAGAGTGACCAATTAACCTAACAGGCATGTCTTTGGACTGAGGGAGGAAGCCGGAGTACCCGGTGAGAACCCACGCATGCACGGGGAGAACATGCAAACTCCATGCAGAAAGACCCCCGGCTGGGAATCGAACCCAGGACCTTCTTGCTGCAAGGCAATAGTGCTACCAACTGCGCCACCGTGCAGCCCTACTAAGAATCAAATAAACATAAAATAATTCAAAATGTTTTAATTAACATTCACAGCGTGTAAGTCAGAACACAAGATAATCAGAACAGGCTAGTACATAGTCTGGGGCACAGAACATGGACGCATAATCAGAACCAGCAAGTACATAGTCTGGGGCTCAGAACATAGGACCATCGAAACCAGCTAGAAGAGCCTGGGACTCAAGACACATGATTAGAACATCAGCCTCAGACTCTATAACAAGGCCTACTCTACATTCCAGCCCTGAAGGTTACAGGGAAAGGTGAAGAGTTGCTCTCTCTGTGTGGCTCCTCCAGGCCTACTAGGTTTAGGCAGCTTCTTCACCACATCACCTTTAGGAACATGTGCCACATCATTTTCTTTTATAGCAAACGTGGATCTCTCCCACTGTTTCTTGTTTCCTTAGATTCCTCTGAGGAGTTGTGTAAGTATTTCAACATCCTCAACTTTCTCAACTATACCAAAGTATCTGAGACTCCTGTGTTTGGTTGCAAAGTTAACCATGACAAAGTCACCCACGTTCAGTGTCTGCAGGATCACTTCTCTCATCCTCAGAGGTCTCATCATCAAGTGGGACATGGACATCGCTCTCCTCAGAGCTGCTATCTATGATTTTCCTTTTGGGTGCTTTCTTTTCAGTTTTCCCTTTTCTGTGCTATTTTGCTTTTTCCCTGCCAGTTTCTTTTGTCTCTCTTCATAGGCATTTTCTATTGTCTGCTTCGAGTATCTATTAGGATGGCTGTCTTCACACGTTTTCTTTTGGTTTGTACTTCTGGGGGACATTTGGGAAGTGGTAGGATTTCAGGAGGAGACGCATATCCAGGTCAGCTGGGAACATCTGAGTCAGCTGACGAAGCACATCCATGTGGACCATGCAGAGTGGATGCATTAGCACCAGCAAGTGGATCATCTGCAGCAGATGGTCCATCTGCAGGGAGTGGAAAATCTGGATCATCTGCAGGGGGTGGACCAGTGGATGCAGGGTTTGGCCGGTCTGACACCATGGATGGTGCAAACACTTCCTCAGGAAAAATATCTCTGTTATATGGGGAAATCCCAGTGGACTTGAATCCTGAAGTGATTTTTCGTGGTGTCACTGCCGACAAGAAGACCTCATTCACAAGTCCTGTAATCTGGTAGATGGAGGCTGTTTTGCCATGGTTAGATTTCATCCACCCATCAAGAGCTCGGTTGTATAGGGTCTTGAACGGGCCATACACAGCCACGTCATGGAGTGCACTGAGTGTGCTGAATAATGTAATCAAAGAACTCTGGCCAGGTGTCTACATTCATCCATCCTATTCTGATTGAGGCACCTTTGGCTCCTGGAGGTGCTCCTATCATCAAGTTGTCCTTAAACCTAACTCTGGGGAAGACGAAGATGGGAGGTATGGTATTCCCAGCAGCATACAACGCACACACCACAGTCACCATTTCGCTTCTCAGATGATGTGATAGAACCAACATGTTTTTTTTCCCTTGCCACAACCTGAATTAAATAGAAGTTTAGAATCAATGCTGTGTGCAATCAGTAGACTACTATTGGTCCAAGGGAACATTGTATTTGGTTTCGGTCCATTCATTTTTTTTCCATTCCCAGATTCACTGGTCATTATCACAACCGACTCAGTATCAGTCTTGTGCTCTCTAGTGTATCATTTGTAGGTTACCTGCCGCTGCTTTTGAACTGTAAAGACACATGTTTCCACATTGTAAATCATGTGTGGAGGGAATTTGGAGGCAAGGGGAGAACCTTATCATAATCAAAACCAAATCTTACAGGTAAAGCCTCCATAAATCATTTGAAACCAAAGACTTAATTCGGTCACCTGTCCGTCACTACAGCCAGATTTTTGCAGAACTCCCTCACTGTAGTTTTATTGAAGGCTGTAGCCCTTCCTAGAGATCTGAGTTCGGATAGAGAGATGTTGACGTGCCAGGAACCTGCCAAACCACTCTGTTCGTAATGAGTAGAGAATTCATTATTATATGATTTTTCTTTGTAGAAACATCTTTTCTCCTAAGTTAACCTGCAGAATGATGTGATCCCTAGCCTACATGCACATTGTTTATCTGTCCTTTTGGCAGAGACAGGGATATTGTTTCTCTCTGCATATTCAAATACCAGTTCACGGCACTAAACTGGAGCAAGGCCATGGAACTGGTCAGCTAGTATTTTCAAGTGTTTGGGAAGCTCCTCCTCCATCTCATCTGTGAATATTCTCTGGGCCTCAGCTACTGCACCCCAGGCTACTGATTATACTTCCCCTTTCTCTTTTTTTCATTATGAATCTTTCTGGGGTTTTCTTGTCAATATTTCTATCCCTTCCAGCTTTTCTTAAGGACTTCTTTCCTTGCATGACCTCGGCGGCTGCACTCTCCAAATCTGTTGTCTTCCTGGTGTAGTTTTCTTGGCATGATGGCTTTTCCACAGTGTTTATGACATCCTTCTTTGATAACTTTTTTCAATGGATTATATATGCAATTGTTTATATACAGTACATCCAGACCAAAATGATAATGTATAATGTTTTGACTAGCTGGAGTGTACTCAAAATATTAAATTCTGATGAAGAAAATGATTCTTTCCTATTATTAAGTATCTTAAAGCTTGAGGCTGAACTTTGGCCTGTTGCAGGAGCTTGGCTTTCTCAGCTGACAAATGATTTGCAGCTTCCTTGTTTTAAAGGGTTTGTTCATATTTTTTGAAGTGAGGTTCTGTGAAGTTATTATTAGTAGTAGTTCCCTTCCTTGTATTAGAAACCTATTTCAATATATTCTCATAGTGGTGAAAGGCTTCGAATCTGATTTAAAGTTTTGAAATGCATGGCCAAACTGCAGGTTGTACTGTAGACATGACGTCAGCATGACAAAGAGGGGGATGTTCCAACCATGCAGTGTTTACAGCAGGTCTGGCATTCATTGTTATCAAAGGCCTGGGGAGCTTAAACATTTATCAATGCCGTTCAACTGGTCTTGTTTCAAGGACAAAACATAACAGGGCTGCTTTATTAATCAGAAGAACACACTCCACCGAACATATGTCCTTGTTTCCGTTAACATGTCTTGTAGCTTGATAGTTTGCGTTTATATTGGTTTCCTCACAGCACATGGAAATTAGCTGTAAAACCCCAGGGTTTATTGACTGTACATAAAGTCTCTGCTAAGGATCATAGCACACTGGAATGTGAGTCTCAGGACTTTAAATCTTAATTTGAGAATGGTGGAAAAGGTATTCAATGGGTTGACCTAACATTAAAATAATAGAGAAGTTCTTGAGTTCTTCAAAAAAAATATTCAATGTAACTCTGTCAAGCTGCAGCCTAAGGTTATTAATCTGTGATGCAGAGTCTCCTTTAACGGATTAAAGGATACTTACTATAAATAGTACTTAATGCACATACAGACCTACTAATTGGGACAAAATAAAGGTTCACATGTGGAAGGTGAAACTTTAGTATTTTTGGAAAATTTATAATTTATACATTTAGTTTAATTAAACCAAAAATTGCATCTCTATTTCTACATACCATTCACAGTGTCTTGTAACCGTATTCAAAAACCCTTTCACTTTTTCACTTTTAATCATGTTAAAAACAACACATTAATGTATTCCACTGTGATTTCATGTGACAAATCAACACAAAGTAGCATTTAACTGTGGAGGGGAAGGACAATAATACATGGTTCTAAAAATTTGTATTTGTAATAGTCTCTGACGAATACCCTCCTTGCCCAGAATGTATAGGTGGACTGCCATATCTGGGTAGCTTTGTATTTGTGCCATCTAATTGTTTTAGAATCTATCCCTACTTTAAAGTTCTCCACCATTTCCATCTGCTGGGTTTCTTGGTTTTGGTGATGCAGTGTTTACTAATGTTCTTTAACAAACATATTAAACATAAACAGGACATATGTAATTATATTAAGATTAAGTTATTCACTGGTGACCTCTGAAGGCAATTGGTTGCGCTGGATTTTATTAAGAGGTATCAGAATAAAGGGGACTGAAATTCATACCACAATTTTCAGACTTTAATTTGTAAAACTGTCTTGAAAACATTTAAGTTAAGGGTTTAGACCTAAAAAGGTGCTCTGAAGACTGGGACCCACAGTGGAGCTCTGAAGTCAGGTCCATGGGATGCTGGAACCCTCAGAGAAACGTTGGAGAACAATAGTGGATCTGCTGGAACCTTGGAGTTTTGTGTTTGTTTACATTTGCTCAGTCAGGTGTTTTTCTGTTCCTCCAGGTCTTTAGTTTACTTCTGTTAATTGTTTCTCTCTAGATTCTTGTTTCATGTGTTTCTTTATATTTCCCTTTGTATCTGCTTTCCCTTAGTTTTGTTATTTAGCCTAGTCTTCTTTGCTGTTCAGTTCCTCATGCTCATTAGTTTGATTAGACACATTCCTCTCAGTCTCTCTGCAGCCTTTTCCACACCTGTTTCTTGTTCCCCATGATTACTCTGTCCCTCTGTTCATTGGTTCTCCCTGTATTCCGCATTTGTGTTTAAGCTCTCTAGTTTTCATTGTTCCCCACTGGTTCCTCGCAACTAACTACCCTGTGTTCTCCCCGAGTTTGCTAGTTGTCAGTTCCTGTTTTGTTCTACAGGTCCTGGTCTGAGAAGTTTGTTTGCTTCGTGCTCTGTACTCTGCCTGCCTGTAACCCTCAGTTCATCTTCATCATTACATTTTCATCTACTCACCATGCGGCCTCCTCGCCATGTTCTGCGCTTTGGTCCTGCCTCCAAACACTCAGAAGGATGGAGTGGGGACCCTCTGTATGATGTGGTCTGCTGATTGGTGCTGAAAGAGCAGCAGGAGGTCCTGGAGAGGACTGAGCTCGGGAGTGCGGAGGAGACCATGAGCGAGCTCTGGGGCTCTAAGGCAGCACGGAGTGGGCTCTGGCTCTGAGGCGGGTGAAAAGCAGGCTTTGGCGATGAGGTAGTTGAAAACATTGGCCGGACCCTTGGGGACAGGAGCAGGGACACCGTCCGTATCAGAGGAGGAATCTGCCGGGTCCAAATGGCTGGTTTCTTCTGTCAGGTTATGCATGTTAAGATTTGGACCAAACTACATACAAGCCCTGAAGATAAGCATTGTGCCAGTTTATTGAAAATGAAAAAGGAAAAACCTAGATGGTATGACAAACAGAAACCAGGAAATGCAGCACGGAAATGCATGAGTCACTTCACTGTGTGCCTGATGTATAACAAGTTCATTCCACAATTTTAGAGATGTACCGAGAAATTGACTGGAAACCTTAAGAATGAAATACTTTTTTCATCATTGAAGGCACCATACTTAAGCACTACCAGATCGGCTAAAAACAGAACTCTTTAGTGTGGATGCTGTTACTGAGAGAGGAAGACACAAATTTAGCTATTTAGTATCAGTGAGGTTTATAAAAGTAAGGTCACAAGAAGCATAGAAATATGATAAGCTGTATTAAAAAAATAAGTGTTTTCTACTACATGTTGAGGAATGTATGTGCTTCTTTCAGGCTGCGAAAGAAGGTGGCTACCAGCAGATAACTAAAAGGCTGTTACAAGTAATGTTTTCTGTTCTATCATTCTGAGCTTTCAACCTCTGTGTATCATGGAACACCCTGATGTTGAAATGTTGCCGGCCTTTTGGAAAACCCAAGATAAGTACCAACATTCAGAGGGCAGAGGACACTTATTCAAGTGCTGAAAGTCATTGTCCTCTAACTTTTAGATGAATCCCTGATCCAACACCATAGAATAAAGTGACCTTGTCAGTATGTCTTAAAGTTCTGCAGAGGCCTTCTGTTGACCCATTCATTTGAGTCAGTTGTGTTGGACCAGAACTGCAGCTGAAAGCAGACTTTGGTTCTCAAGGATTGGATTATGTGTCCCCTGTTGTAAGTAATACACATGGGCACTGCTGTTTCAGTTTTATTAGCCATGCTAAATCACTGATATAAGATGCCAAACAAAAATTACAATGTCAACTATATGTTAACTCTTTATTATTCGAAAATATTTGCAAAAACCCTGTTTTACTGCAACTGCTCAGCTCTATATTATATCTACATTATTGCAAGAGTTGATGTCTTTTCATTTCAAAGCTTTTTTTCATTAACTTGAATAATCTAAATACTCTATTGCTTACTAAAGGTGGGTATATGGATGAATCACCCTCTCAGTGCATGTTGAATGCTGATTAGAGACACTAATCTGCAACAAGGAATATTCATGTGTCTAAGTGATCACAGGAGCGAAGCTGAGCTGCTGTTGCAAGTACAAATGAATAGTGAGACCGCCATTGTTTTTGCTGCTACTTTTAGAAATGTACTCATTAGGATTCAGGAAATTGCCGAGTACAGATGCCTGAGCACACTGTGTGGAGATTGAGAACTCCTGACATTTAACTCCTACTAAATACTATTCGGATTATTGCTTCAAAGGCGTACAAGTATTTTTAAGAAGCCCTGCCATTTTGTAGCTTTTCATTAGATACAAGCTAAGAAGAAAGAATTATTTTAACTCCAAGCAAACTGACTAGGTCTTATAATTTGCTTCTAAAAAGGAACTTTCCTTCAACAAAGAAATATATGACAGGAATGTTCATTCACTGCCTTGCAATTAGTATACCCTGAACTTTTTCATTTTGTCACCTTACAACCAAAAATAAAGTATTTTATTTGGATTTAATTGATTAACCAAAACAAACTAGTCCATAATTGTGGAGTGAAATGAAAATCATACATTGTTTAAAAAAAATATATGAAAATTATGACATGCATAATTATAAAGCCCCCTTTAGGCACACGTTTTGGACTACCTTTAAAGTGCTAAGTGTGGCAGAAAACTAACACTACATATCACCCTGAACAAACATCCCCAACAAGAAACTTTGTTTGAGGCAGCATTATGCTGTGGGAATCATTTACTTCAGCAAGGACACAGAAGCTCATCGGATTCGATGGAAGATAGCTGGAGCTAAACACAAGGGAAAAAGAAAACCAGTTGGAGGCTGAACAAGACCATAGACTGGGTCCAACTTTGTTTATTTTAATCTCCATATGCATGAGATCTGAATGAGCTACAGAGGTTCACAGCTCAAGTGGGGGAATCTGTTGACATAAAAACTACAAGCCTGTGCACTCCACAAATCTGGTATTTATAGACTAATGGCAAGACGAGAAGGACAGGAAAGCTGGCCAGAGTTCATATAAAGATGGATGAAGCTAAATACTAGCCAATCTAGGAGAAAAAACTTGTAGAGGCTTCAAAGCACATGCGACTGGGACTGAGGTTCACCTATCACAAGAAAAACAACAATAAACAGACAGCCAAAGGTAGAGTGAAATATATTTAGAAAAAAGTACATCTATGTGTCAGAATGTCCCTGTCAAAGTCCAGACCTAAATCCTATTGAGAATCCGTAGCAACGCTTGAAGATTGATATTCAAAGACTCTCTTTATCCAATCTAAGCATGAGCTACATTATAAAGAAAAACAAACATAGATTGTGTATATGTGAAAAGTTAGTAGAGACATACCTCAAAAGACAGCTTTAATGAAGCGTAAGGAGGTGATTCTACTAATTATTGACTCGTGGGGGCTGGATACATATCCACGCTACACTTTTCACCTTTTTTTTGTAGAAAATGTTGACAACAATGTACTTTCCTGCCACTACACAATTATACATAACTTTGTGCTGGCCTGTCACGTGAAAGTTCAATAAAATATTTTGAAGTTTGTGATAGATACTTCTGCAAGGCAGTGTATATGTTAAACAAACTGACATGATTTGTAGGTGGACAATAGGGACACTATTCAGTGTTTTTACAGTATGTGAGGCTGCAAGAAAAAGAAATCACTACAAGTAAAAAAGGAAGTGATGGGAAGACAAGATAAACTACAGAAGTTAAATAATGAATCCAATGATGAAGGTCACTGATGTGCAGAAGTAGTGAGTGTTAACCAAGCTTCCTGTTTCGCTGTGTCCCATACAACCTCCTTCTTCGTTGTGTCTGAGGTCTGTCTCCCTGTCATGGAGAACAGGCAAGAAAGAGAAGATTAACAAACCTTTTCCATTACTGTAATGACCTTCATGACTAAAAAACATTGTGAGACAGGAAACCGTATACAGCTGGGCCATTAAGTCTCTCCCCATGAGCCTAAAGATCAGAACACTAAGGGAGGAGGGTACATTGGCAGTGTAGCCTACCATCATCCATCACAGCACCAGCGCTCAAACAGGGAATCCAATTCAGCTGGCTCAGATGTCTTCAGAGATCATCAGGTTAACGTGTTTCAATGATGATCAAAAGAAAAACTATTTGTCTTACAAATACTGAATAATTCCTAATGCTAATAAGAGCGTGTCTGTTTTCAGGATATTTTTTATACTTCACTCACAATATTAATAGTACTAAGAAGAAGAAGAATGCATTTACATTGGCAAATAGTCATATACAGTGTTAATCCAACAGGCAAAGTTTAAAGCCAAATTAAACCAAGCAGATTTGACACAAAATTTTGCATGATATACAGTACATATTTTAAAAAAGAAAACAAAGAATACAAACGCTAAGTATAAATGCAAAAAAGGCTACCTAAAAAAATATCTTTTATGCATTTGAGCTCAAAATAAATGTCTGAAGCACTGCTGACCTTTCAAATATATGATACTTAGGCACCTTTGCCCTTTTACTAAGCTTGTAGATTCTTTCATAGATAAAAATACACTTACCGAGAACCCAGTCGCAATGCGATGCCCTGATTTGGACGTAATTAAATTCACATGCAGATCAGCAAGGGCATGGAAACGATTCGAATTGTATGGAGCTGCCATGCAAAAGCATAAATACCCCTTTTACTTTTTCACATTGTGTTGTCATAGAAGCACGATCGTCTATGTATTTGTTTCAACAAGGGCTTTCTACTTGCAACTTGTCAATAAAGGCCTGATTTGTTGAGTCTGTGACTAATAGCTGTCTGGTCAGCAGATTCTTGCACCTGAGATGTGGATCTCTGTAGCACCTGTAGAGTTACCATACAGTTCACGGATCATGAATAATTCTTGTAAGGCAGTGCAATTACTAACATAACTGGTCAGGAAAGTTACTGTTACTGAGGACTGGTGGAAAAGGATTCATTTTACCTAGGGCCTACTGGAGAGACAGCCTTTTAAAAAGCCTGCAATGAAAAAAGGTTAATTTGGTGCCTTTTTTTATATTTTATTTACAAAAAAAGTAAATGAACGTCCCTTTGTTCAACTTATTATATGATGGCGAGTGTTCATGTAACAATTTGCTCTTATTTTCAATGCAATTATTTAAAATACCATAGGCCATCTAACAATTAACGATACTCTATTGCCTAATCCACTCAAAAGGAAATTCTCAAGTCAGCTAATGGCTAAACATCATCACAAAAACCCTTTGATCTTCTGTTTGTCAGCCAAGAACATTATCACCAATGTCACTACAAAAGAGAGATTAAAGCATGTATTGTTTACTCAAATTCAGCAAGCAGCTGTGTAATAGAAGATGCAGCTCAGATAAAGTAATTTAATTACCTTAACACTTGGGATTCAACAAGTATCACAATTACAGAAACGAGCAGGTATCTCCGGTAATTAGACAAAACCAAAAGGGACTTTTAACATCACTTCTGCTTATATTTAATACCTAAATAAGTATCAATTCATTTTAAATTCTTTGGTTTTAAATTTTAACATGCCAGCTTTTCAAAATACCCCCACATGTTTACCTAAGACTTTTCTTCTTCTCAACATGTTTTGATTGCTATGTAAAGAAATGTAAATGTATGCACGTGTACCGGAGCATGTAATGACAGTCAAAGTAGATATTTTTTCCAACCTGAACAAAAGATAAACTGTAAGGCAGCACAGTTGAAATGGTCAAAAAAAACTCTTTTTGGACATGTCTATACTTGGAGCGTTGTTTGGTGACAGAAGGGTAGCCACACCAGTACATGTTTTATAGAGTTTTTGAACTGGAGTCCTCAACTGTAATGCGGACTCATTAAGGTATGTAAAAAAGCTCTTTAGTTTAGCTTCAGTAAGAGGCTCTGAAGCAGATGCTAACGTCAGCAATGTTAGCAGCTAACGGTTGGGGTGCCGCAATACTTTCTCAGTGCTTACATTTGTTTCTATCTTCTTTGTCGCTCTGTTGGTGTTTCTTTTTCAGTCCAAGCACCCGTGCTGCCACATACGGTTTGAAAGTGGTAAAGTCTTCTTCCATATTTATCTCTCAATGTTGTTGGACCGTCTGCCATGTAACCTTTAATAGCTGAGTCTGTCATACAACTGGGCAACAACTCAACATCCCCTTCTTTTCCTACTTCTAAAAAAATGGTGTCAAACATAATTACAGGGTGTCAAACGTAAAACACATGCACTTTACACCCAGGGCTCATAATAATAGCTTGGACTAAAACAGCAGCTGGATAGCGCATCGTGACACTCAATTGATCATAGTCTGGGAGTGACTGTGTGTTTTATTTTTGTTGCTGCAGCTACGCCTGAAACTTCTCCCTCTGTCAGCTCCAGAGGATTTTGGATCAGCGCTCCTCTCTACCAAAAAAGGTTTTCTCTGTTTCTCCTGTAAGCTCACCATCTCCTGCTTTCTGTGCCTCTCAGGAAGAGTCCGGTTGCCGCCTTGCCTACAAGAATCCCTGTGGCAGAAAAACAAGGACCTCTTACTGTCAGGATATGGAGTTCGAAGTGGACCCCAGAATGCAGACAGGCAGGAAGCAGCGTGGCGCGGTGAGTAAAAGGCTTTAATTTAACAAAAAAAAAACTCACTCTCAGGTGGTAGCAGAAGCAGGCAAAAATGAACAGGCTTGGCATGACAAATGGTGTGAACAGAGATAATGTTTCCGCGAGGAGTAAACAGAACAGCAGAACAGCAGATGAAACAAGGACACTGATTGCATGTTACAGGAGGGCCGAATGAAGCTGATTACTGGCTGACAGAGGCAGGGAGTGAAAACAAAACATGGCTGGAACAAAACAGAAATTCAAGGACCTAATCAAACCTAAGAAACATAACTGTAACAGAACATAAACCAGAAAGCACTATGAACTGAAAACAACCACAAGAAAACAAACCTAAACTACAGCACCACCTCTAAAACAATAAACAAAAACAAGATCCAAACCACAACAACTTGGAAAACATAATCATAATAACAGAAAAACCCAAAACCAGAAACCGAAGACCCCCAAGTCTTATCACCTACTTTTTGGACCAAACAGCTCCAGCCACTCCCTGCCTGTCCACTCTCAGACTCTGTGCAAGCTACCCACGGAACTCTTAAAACCACTTGGCTCCCACACCTTCAGACACACAGATCAATTGCTACCAGGATCATTAGCCTCCCTTTCAGTCTTTGCCTTCCTCTGAACCTGGTAAGCCATCCTTCTGATCACCATACTGGCAGAGATCTCTACCACCATCGCTAACTCTTTTCCCAGTTGCCTGAAGTCATTCATTATTGTTGTAAATAAATATTTACACTGCCTTCTGAGTTCTGTTTGATTCTGCATTAAAAAAAAATAAAAAAAAACTCCCTAGCATTATGACAGGTAGCTTTTTGCACAAGGTTGTATATCAGGTATTTCAGATATAACTGGTATTCTTACTGCCTTTGTGTACCTCTACACTAGACTGTCTTGTACCACTGAGATTAAAAGCTCTGAGTATATTTTGGGTAAGTACTATCTTATAATGTACAATTACTATATATATATATATATTATATATATATATATATATATTATATAGTATATAGATATATATATATATATATATATATACATATATATATATATATATATATATATATATATATATATATATATATTATATATATATTATATATATATACATAGTAGATCTCTACCACCATGAACAAGGACACTGATTGCATGTTACAGGTGGGCCGAATGACAGGGAGTGAAAACAAAACATGGCTGGAGCAAAACAGAAATTCAAGGACCTAACCAAACCTAAGAAACATAACTGTACCATAAACCAGAAAGCACTATGAACTGAAAACAACCACAAGAAAACAAACCTAAACTACAGCACCACCTCTAAAACAATAAACAAAAACAATATCCAAACCACAACAACTTGGAAAACTATAATCATAATAAGAGAAATATATATATATAGATATATATATATATATATCTATATATATATATATATATATATAATATATTTATATTATCACTGGGGAACACCCACATTCCGTCAAGAGATACCCATGCTTACCTGGATTGGCTGCCACACTCAACGCCCTGCAGCTAATACTGCTGCACCTTCAAAGGAATTACAAAACATTCAACTTAAATTTACTGCATATACATACCCATCTGCCCTTAGCCTCATTCACCTTACCTGCAATCACACTTCAAACCTCGATGTTCTCAGTCAGATCCCCACCTGCAATAAAGATATTTTGGGTAATCTCACAGTTACCTCCACTACTCACCTTCCAAATCCCCCTCTGACAACTGACAACTTCACCTGCCAAATAAGACTCATAATTTCTATTTGCAAAGCAGCTAAGTCCTGCCTGAGCTCTTCTTACATTTCTCCTCTTCTTCTACATCAGATTAACCCATCTCAACCTAAGGAACTAACAAGATCTTTTATTCTCTTTTTGTAAAATAAACCTTTTAAGAATTTTCACTCATTTTAATAAAATATTTTACTTGTGGTTTCTGTAGAATGGAGAACTTATTACTGCTAACTGTCATGTTTCCAGGCTTCTGTTCTGTGTGTGCTGCAGTGAGTTAAGATAGAAATGAAAACATTTAATTAATAGTCAACAAGGCCAAAATAAATAGAGTTGTTTACTCTTGTTTCTTTTCTTGTTTTCTTTCTCAATCCTTCATCTAAAAAAGGCAGCAATGATGGTAGCAATTAAAAGCAGTGAATTTATAAGCCATCAACATCTATGGCAACAACCAAATTCCTTACAAAATGGAATGAGTTAGTCATTGTGTGTAAATCAAATTATATGCTACCAAAATGACATCACCAGATAACACCTTGTTGTCAGAAAACATAGACATCTAAAGCAGCACATTGTGTAAAGATGTATTTTCAGCAAACAACCTTAAACTCCAGCCTCTGTGATTGCTGAGCTTTAGCCTGTAAGCCAAATGCAACTGTTAGCTTGTGTTTGCAGTCAAACGGCTGTTTTTGCTAAAGATTTTGGAGGCCAAGAAGCTTTTCCTCAGCCCCCTGTGGAGCCTGATCTGCTGTTACCTTAAACACACCTACTCACTTCAAGATGCTCTCAGAGGTTTTTTTTACCCTCCTCCTCTGTGCTCCCCCATACCATTTTTCTTTCAATTGCTCAACTGTGCTCCTCTCTCTCTCTCTTAATTCATTTCTGCTTCTCTTTTCTTGCCCTCCTGAAATCTTTGCTTCATTTCACCTACTTTCACTCACTTGTTCATCCCTTCCTAACTTCTCTCCCTTTCTACCTCGCTTATAACTCCCAACTCTCCAGAACACTTACATTGCAATACACTCACCACTCCAAGGGAAGGTGTTCAACTGGTACATTATGTCTCTTGGGTATTTCATAAACTAATGGAAAACATAAAAAATGCTTTGGCATTCCATCTTCCACTGGTAAAGGAGAAAGTCTCGTCACATATTGCCTTCGTAAGGCACTGCTAACAAGCTCCTGCAGTTTTTCAGAAGCACTGCAAGTTCTTTTCAAGTTATTTTTTACAATCTACTCAGGTTTATTTGAAGTGAGGTTATGTGCTGTACTTAAATAGTAAGTATCTTGCATGCAGTAGTAGTGACAATGGTGTTACTTTGGAGAACAATGGAGAACAGCTGCTTGTATATTGGAGAGACTATAAACATGTTTTAAATTATTTTAAACATAAAGAAATTAACTGCCTTTTGTAGAACACCAAGTCCTTTTGCATCTCTGATGTATGTTTGACTAAGTAGTCAATATATTGGAGCAATTTATGACAAAGTAGATCAGATTGCTATCAGGTGGATCGGAACCAAGCATTCAACATGGTAAGACAGAATGGTTGCATAACACAAGCGTGAGATTAAGTAATGTTAATATCAGGTAAATAATGCAACATTTAAGTTGCACTTAGTCAAAATTAGCATTATCAGCTACTGATTGTGCACACAAGCAGAGAATTTGATTTAGGTTCCACTTTGCTCTCAATTTACAGACCTTAATATACATATAGAAATTTGGTAGAAAATAAAAAAGAGGAATTGTTTTATTTAAATGTGTATATATGCAGTGTTTTACAATAGAAGAAAGGTTTCAGGTTTGGATGAGCATGTAAGAGTAGCATTGTCTAAGTCTCATGTAGTAATAACTCTTTCTTTAAGGCAAGGCAAGGCAGGTTTATTTATATAACACATTTCAGTCGCAAGACAATTCAAAGTGCTGTACATGAAAAAAAGAAAAAGAGACATATTAGGAAAAGTACATTGCAGTGGCATAAAGGTAATTAAATAATAAAAGAGAATAAAAATGAATAATTAAAAATAATAAAAAACAAATTAAAAAATAATGATAAAATGATTGATAAGAAAATAAAAGGAAAGTTGGACTGAAAACCTAACTGATAATGTTTAGATAGCACAGTCAAAGGCCTTTCTAAACAAAGAAGTTTTTAATCTTGATTTAGCGTTTCATCGCTACTAAAGATGAACGCATTAATTTGTTTTTCAAGGTCCTGCTGAGACATTAGTCCTTTAATCCTGGAGATGTTCTTTAGGTGATAGAAGGTCAATCTTGTTACTGTCTTTATGTGCCTCTGAAGGTTCGATCTGAGTCCTTCACTACACCCAGGTTTCGAGCCTGATTGGTGGTTTCTAGCTGCATTAACTGAAGCTGTGTGCTAACTTCCTTTGGTCCAATAATTATTACTTCAGTTTTGTTTGGATTCAGTTGAAGAAAATTTTGGCACATCCATCCATTGATTTCTTTTAAGCATTTACCAAGTGCTTGAATGGGTTTATAGTCACCTGGTGACATTGTAATGTATAGCTGTGTGTCGTCTACATAGTTATGATAACTTATGCTGTTGTTTATTATAATGTGAGTTGGGGGGAGCATGTAGATATTGAATAGAAGGGGCCCTAAGATGGACCCTATCAACAGTGTCGAATGCTGCACTAAGGTCCAATAATACCAGCACTGTGGTTCTTCCACAGTTTGCATTTATACGGATTGAACACCTTGGCAAGGGCAGTGTCACGGTGTGACATTTTGGACTTTGTTTTAGGGTTTTCTTTTTGGGGTTTTTATTTTTTTAGATGTTTCTATTAGTTTTTTTATTTTGTTTTGCTCCCTCTACCGCTCCTGGTGTTTTGTTTTCCTCCCTCACTAAGTTTCCTTAGGTTTTTTCCTTTTTATTTGTATTTTTCTATTATTATGATTAGTCTCTGTATTATGGTTCTTTGTTCTCCTGGATTCTTTTAATATCTCTGTGTCTTTATTTATGGGTTTTAAGTATTTGTTCTTATCACAGCTTTAGTTATGGTTTACGTTCTTCTTGTGGGCTCTTTGTTTAGTCTTAGGTAAGGTTATTGTTTTCATGTTTTTTTTTAGTTTCTCTGTTTACTTTAGTTCATATTTTTATTCTTGTTCCTTCCTCCTCTGTTTTTATTTTGTTTTTTTTGTGTTTTGTTTTTTTTTTAGTCTTTTCACTCCTCGTCAGCCTTGTAATTTGTTCACCTGTGTCCCCTAGCTCCCCTTTCCCCTCTTCGCACCTGTTTCCGTTCCCCCTTGATTACCTGCCTTTGGGGTTTCCCAGTATATTAGTTGGTTTGATGTCATTGTTCGTTGCTGGTTCCTTGTTGCTCGCCCCCCTCGTCCATGACCTTGATTATGCTTTGTTTGTTTTGCCTCGCCTGGAATTTTGTGGGAAAACCAGCAGTATTTTGTGAGTTGTTGTCTTTGGACTCTGGTTCATGCCTGCAGGAAAATTTTTGCATTTTTTGGGGCTTTTTAAATAAACATTTGATTTAAAAGATGAATTCTCCGAGCTCTTGTCTGCATTTTGGTCCGATCCAAAACCCCCCCGTGACAGAAGGAACCAGCCAAAAGGACCAAGCAGACAGAGCTAAACTGCTGAAACGGTTTTACGCCGATAGGAGGGGGGAGGTTAAAGGAAAAATCATGGGGAAGAGGTGGAGATTTTTACCCTCGCCTCTGTTCCCCAAGAAATGGAGGACCCGGGATTAATCCTGCCGACGCCGGGTGTCTCCTGTCCTCATACCGGGTCGGAAGCGTTCCGGTTTGCCTCCGGCAGTCTCGGCCACCTCCACCTCCTCACATCGATGTCGCCCTCGCCGCAAACACTCCACCCCAACTGCAGCAACTCCGGCCGGGCTCAACCTGCCAGCAGCAGCTTCGACGGAGCCATCCACATCAGCAGCAGCTCCGCCGGAGCCATCCACGTCAGCAGCAGCTTCGCCGGAGCCATCCACGTCAGCAGCGGCTCCTGCGGAGCCATCTAAACCAGCAGCCATCACCAAATTATCGGTGCTGGAGGCAGCCAGAGCTGAATTCCCTACGTTTACTGTAGCGGTGGCTACTTATCTGGCCTCAGGGACTGCACCCCTATTCTTCCTGGAACAAGCGAAGGAAGAACAGAAGAGATGCACAGTCCTTAATGACCTGCTCAGTCGCCTCATGGATTCGCCCAGCTTGTGGCAACAGAAGCTGAAGGTCCTAGACCAGATGAAGTGCTGGGTAATGGAGTGGGGAAACTTTTTTCAGAGCCCGTTTACGGTGGAGGTTCTAGAAACAGAGCGTCAAAGAATAATTCTGGAAAATAGTAGTTCGGATTCTTTTCTAGTCCCAACCACCGCCAAGCCTCTGGACTCACAGCATGCAGCCAAGCCTCTGGACTCACAGCATGCAGCCAAGCCTCTGGACTCACAGCATGCAGCCAAGTCTCTTGAGCCCCAAAACGACCCCAAACCCTTTGGACTCAGCTAAGTATCCTGAGCCCCAACACGCAGCCAAGCTTACAGAGCCTCAGCCAGCCGCTGCCAGGTCTACAGAGCCTCAGATCCAAGTTCCGGACTTTCGAGAGGGGTTCGGGGACGAACCGCCTCTGACCCAAGTTCCAGAGTTTCGAGAGGGGTTCGGGGACGAACCGCCTCTGACCCAAGTTCCAGAGTTTCGAGAGGGGTTCGAGGACGACCGCCTCTGATCCTAGCTCCTGGCCAGATGGACTGTGCCCCTGGCCAGACGGACTGTGCCCCTGGCCAGACGGACTGTGCCCCTGGCCAGACGGACTGTGCTCCTGGCCAGACGGACTGTGCTCCTGGCCAGACTAACTGGGGCCAGATGGACTATGTTTCGGGCACGACTGACCTTATGACACACTACTGCTTGACACTTCACCCAGTTTCCACGCCAGACACACTTCACCCAGTTTCCACACTAGACACACTTCAGCCGGTTTCCACACCAGACACACTTCAATTAGTTTCCACACCAGACACACTCCAGCCAGTTTCCACACCAGACACACTCCAGCCAGTTTCCACACCAGACACACTCCAGCCAGTTTCCACACCAGACACACTCCAGCCAGTTTCCACGTTAAACACACTCCAGCCAGTTTCCACGTTAAACACACTCCAGCCAGTTTCCACGATAAACACACTCCAGCCAGTTTCCACGTCAAACACACTCCAGCCAGTTTCCACGTCAAACACACTCCAGCCAGACTTTGTGGCGCCTGAACCACAGCCCGACTTTGTGGCGCCTGAACCACAGCCCGACTTTGTGGCGCCTGAACCACCACAGCCTGACTTTGTGGCGCCTGACGCACCACAGCCTGACTTTGTGGCGCCTGACGCACCACAGCCTGACTTTGTGGCGCCTGACGCACCACAGCCTGACTTTGTGGCGCCTGACGCACCACACCCTGACTTTGTGGCGCCTGACGCACCACAGCCTGACTTCTTTCCTTTGGCGCCGGAATTTACGACTGACCCTGCGCCTGACCGTGCGCCTGACGACACTATGCCTGGGTCCACGCCGGACGCCAGGGTCAAGTCTTCAGGGTCTCTGCCTGGGTCCACGCCGGACACCAGGGTCAAGTCTTCAGGGTCTCTGCCTGGGTCCAAGCCGGACGCCAGGACCAAGTCTTCAGGGTCTCTGCCTGGGTCCAAGCCGGACGCCAGGACCAAGTCTTCAGGGTCTCTGCCTGGGTCCAAGCCGGACGCCAGGATCAAGTCGCTGAGGATTTTGCTTTGTGTGTTCACCAGACCTCCGAGGCGCCTGCATCCTCGCCGCAGACCTCCGAGTCACCTGCATCCTCGCCACAGACCTCCAAAGATCTCGCTTCATGGGTTCCTCTGACTTCGTGGTCGACCTCCTGACCACCTGCTCCGTGAGGCCTCTGTTCTGCTCAGCCGATCTCCTGGCCAAAGGCCTCCTAGTCACCTGCTTCTTCACCATCGCTCTCCTTGGCGCCAGCATCTCTGTCGCCGCAGGCCTCCAGACCATCGACCTCTTCGCTGGCTTCGTCGCCGCAGGCCCCCTGATCATTGGCTTCCTGGATTTTGTTTTTGTTTTGGGCTATGGACTTTTGTTGTTTCCACCCTGGTTGGGTTGTTTTGTGCTTTTTGGACTCTTGCCCTCCTTCCAAGGCCTCCCTCCGCCCACCCTGGGTGGGTTGTTTTGTGTTTCGGACTCTTGCCCTCCTTCCAAGGCCTCCCTCCGCCCGTCCTTGGTGGGTCATTTTGTGTTTTGGACTCTTGCCCTCCTTCCGGGGCCCCCTCCGCCTGCCCTGGTCAGGTTGTTTTGTTTTTTCTTTTTGCGACTTTGGCGTTCTGGTTGCTAAGAGGTCGTCTAGAATCCGACCTTGAGGGGGGGGTTATGTCACGGTGTGACATTTTGGACTTTGTTTTAGGGTTTCTTGTGATGGTTTATTTTGTCTAGATGTTTCTATTATGTTTATTAGTTTGTTTTGCTCCCTCTACCCCCTCCTGGTGTTTGTTGTTTTTCCCCCCAAATAAGTTTTTTAGGTTTTTTCCCCTTTTTACTTTGTATGGTTCTATTATTATGATTAGTCTCTGTATTATGGTTTTTTGTTCTCCTGGATTTTTTAATATCTCTGTGTCTTATTTATGGTTAAAAATTTGTTCTTATCGCAGCTTTAGTTATGGTTTTACGTTCTCTTGTGGGCTTTTGTTTAGTCTTAGGTAATGGTTATTGTTTTTTATGTTTTTTTAGTTTTTCTGTTTACTTTAGTTCATAGTTTTTGTGGGCCTTTCGTCCTCTGATTATTATCTTGCTTAGTTTGTGTTTTCTGTTTATTGTTTATTTCTTTTCACTCCTCGTCAGCCTTAAATTGTTTCACCTGTGTCCCCTAGCTTCCCTGCCTCCTCTTCGCACCTGTTCCCAGTTCCCCTGATTACCTGCCTTTGTCTTCCCCAGTATATTAGTTGGTTTGATGTCATTGTTTGTTGCTGGTTCCTTGTTGCTCGTCACCCCTCGTCCAAGACCTTGCCTAGAATTCTTTGCCTGGGAAAACCTGCAGTATTTTGTGAGTTGTTGTATTTGGACTCTGGTTCATGCCTGCAGGATTTTTGCATTTGTTTGAGCTTTGTAAATAAACATTTGATTTACAAAGATGAATTTTTACAAGCTCTTGTCTGCATTTTGGTCCGATCCAAAACCACCCTGTGACAGGCAGTCTCTGTACTGTGGTGAGCATGGAAGCCTGACTGGAAGACATCGAAGCGACTGGTCATTGTTAGGAAGTTGTTTAACTGCTGAAACACAGCTTTTTCAATAATCTTACTGATGAAGGGGAGGTTTGATATAGGCCTGTAGTTCTGTAGTAGCAACTTGTCCAAGTTGCTCTTTTTCAATAGTGGTTTATTTGCTAAAAGGGATGTGTTTATTATTTCTGTTACATCAGACTTTACGACAGGCAAAGCTTTCTTAAGGAAAGCTGTGGGTAAAACATTGAGACAGCAGGAAAAAGAGCTTAGTTGCTGTACAATTTCTTCTAAGTTTTTGTAGTTTATTTGGTGAAATTGAGAAATTTTGTCAAATCAGTTCTAGTTCAATTCAATTCAGTTTATTTCACAGCACATGTTGTCTCAAGGCACTTCACAAAAGTCAGGTACATATATTCCAATTAATCCTAATCATTGAATAGTGCAGTCACATTCAGTTATTTATTCAAATTGGATAAAACGTTTTTTTTGTCTAAGGAAACCCAGCAGATTGCATCCAGTCAGTGGCTTGCAGCATTCACTCCTCCTGGATGAGCATGTAGAGACAGTGGACAGTCACTGGCGTTGATTTTGCAGCAATCCCTCATACTGAGCATGCATGTAGCGACAGTGGAGAGGAAAAACTCCCTTTTAACAGGAAGAAACCTCCAGCAGAACCAGGCTCAGTGTGAACGGCCATCTGCCACAACTGGGGGTTTGAGATAACAGAGCAGAGACACAAAGAGAACAAAGAAGCACTGATCCAGGAGTACTTTCTACGGAAAGGAAAAGTAAATGTTAATGGATGTAGCTCCTTTAGTCATTTCACCTAGAAAGAAAGAACAGATAAACTCTGAGCCAGTTTTCAAGGTTAGAGTCTGAAAGAGAGCACATAGAGTTAGTCACAGTAAAAGCTCAGTCAACTGCCATGTCTAGGAGAGAGAAAGGGTTAAACACTGAAAGACAGGGCCATGTGGATCATCGGTAGAGGGTGAGCATTAAGTTGTTGCCAGCAGAAGCTTGGACGATGCCCCTCTCCAGAAAGGTGTCACAGGAAGACATAGAGTCAGGCCAGGTGTAGCTTCTAGGAAGAGAAAAGAAAGAGAACAAAGTTAAAAGCTGAAATAACAGCAAATAATGCAAAATTGGAGAGTAGTGTGAGAATGTAGCGAAGAGGGTGAAAGTGGTCATTATGTCCTCCAGCAGCCTAAGCCAATAGCAGCATAACTACAGAGATAGCTCAGGATAACCTAAGCCACTCTAACTATAAGCTTTATCAAAAAGGAAAGTTTTAAGCCAAGCCTTAAAAGTAGACAGGGTGTCTGCCTCACAGACTAAAACTGGGAGCTGGTTCCACAGGAGAGGAGCCTGATAACTAAAGGATCTGCCTCCCATTCTACTTCTAGAGACTCTAGGAACCACCAGTAAACCTGCAGTCTGAGAACGAAGTGCTCTGTTAGGAACATATAGAACAATCAGATCTCTGATGTATGATGGAGCTAGATCATTAGGGGCTTTATATGTGAGGAGGAGAATTTTAAATTCTATTCTGGATTTAACAGGGAGCCAATGAAGGGAAGCTAAAGTAGGGGAAATATTATCTCTCTTTTTAATTTTCATCAGAACTCTTGCTGCAGCATTTTGGATCAGCCGAAGGCTTTTAACTGCATTTTGTGGACATCCTGATAGTAACTAATTACAATAGTCCAGCCTTGAAGTAACAAATGCATGGACTAGTTTTTCAGCATCACTCCTGGATAGGATATTTCTAATTTTGGCAATGTTCCGGAGATGAAAGAAGGAAATCCTAGAAACCTGTTTAATATGGGATTTAAATGACATGTCCTGGTCAAAAATAACACCAAGGTTTTTTACTTTATTATCAGAGGTCAATTTAATGCCATCCAGGTTAAGTGATTGACTAAGCAGTTTCTTTTTTAAAGACTCCGGTCCAAAGACGACAACTTCTGTCTTGTCTGAATTTAGAAGCAGAAAATTTAAAGTCATCCAAGTTGTAATGTCTTCAAGACATGCTTGTAGTCTATCTAACTGGTTGGGCTCATCAGGATTCAAGGATAAGTAAAGCTGAGTATCATCAGCGTAACAGTAAAAATGTATTCTATGCTGCCTGATAATTTTACCTATTGGAAGCATATATATAGTAAAGAGAATTGGCCCAAGTACTGAACCCTGTGGTACTCCACAATTAACCCTGGAGTTTAAAAATGATTTATCATTTACATGAACAAACTGGAATCTGTCAGACAAATAAGATTTAAACCAGCCTAGCGGTGTTCCCCTGATCCCTACAGCATATTCCAGCCTTTCTAAGAGAATATTGTGATTGACTGTATCAAATGCAGCACTGAGATCATAAAGCCATAAGAATATCATTAGTGACTTTTAGCAGAGCTGTTTCAGTGGTATGATGAGCTCTGAAGCAGGTCATTGCTGTGTAAATGCTCACACATTTGATTAGCAACTATTTTCTCAAGAATTTCAGATAAGAACGGAAGATTGGATATAGGTCTGTAATTTATTAAGTCATCTTGATCAAGCAAATGTTTCTTAAGCAAAGGTTTAATTACAGCTACCTAAAAGCTTGTGGTACATATCTATTTACTGAGGATAGATTAATCATATCTAAAGTGGGGCTGGTAATCAGAGGGAACACTTCCTTAAATAATTTGGTTGGGATAGGGTCTAACATACAAGTTGAAGGTTTAGATGAACCTAATATTTCTGATAAATCAGAAAGTTCCACAGGATCCAAGCAGTCCAAACACAGATCAGGTTCTACAGTTACTTCCAACGTTGTCTCCCTTGCTGAGGATGACGTAATCATCTTCGGGAGTATGTCAAAGATTTTCTTTTTAATAGAATCCATTTTATTTAAAAAGAATCCCATAATGTCATGACTGCTGAGAGCTAAGGGAATGGATAGCTCAACGGAGCTATGACTCTGTGTACGTTTAGCAACTGTACTAAAGAGAAACCTAGGATTATTCTTGTTCTCCTCTATTAATGATGAGAAATACGCTGTTCTAGCTTGGTGAAGTGTCTTTTTACAAAACAGTAGGCTATTTTTCCAGATTAAGTAGGAATCCTCTAGGTGTGTAGAGCACCATTTTCTCTCCAATTTTCTAACATTGTGCTTTAAAGTACGCAGCTCTGAATTAAACCAGGGAGCTAACCTCTTATGAATAATTACCTTCTTTTTCAAGGGGGCTGCATTGTCTAATGCACCACGCAATGATGAAGTAACGCTCTGAACAAGAGAATCAATTTGTGAAGGGGAAGAAACAAAATTATTGCCCTCCACTGTGTTTTTCTGTGATAATGAGGAAATCAAAAGTGGAACAGATTCTTTAAAGGTTTTTTACAGCATTGTCTGATAATGATCTACTATAATGAAATTTTCTTCCAGGTGTGGAGTACTCGGTTAATTAAAAACAAAAGGTTATTAAAAATGGGTCAGACAGGACAGGGTTATGAGAAATTATTTTTTTTTTTCTCTTTACACTCAATGCCATATGTCAGCACAAGGTCCAGAGAATGAAGACAAAGGTGGGTAGGTTTGTTAATATTTTGACAAAAGCCAAAATTGAGTCAAGATAGCATTAAAAGGCTATAATTTAAGCTATCCCTTTTAGTGTCAACATGAATGTTAAAATCCCCCACTATAATAACCTTATCTGTATTTAACACTATATCAGATAAAAGGTCTGAAAAACGTTCGAAAAATTGAGAGTAAGGGCCCCGGTTTGGGACGGTACAAAAAAAAAACAGAAGTGGTTTTAGTGCTTTGCAATTTTGGATAAGGAAAACTAAGGATTAAATATTCAAAAGAGTTGTAGCTATTTATTGGTTGGGACTAGTCAATAACGGACTGAAAGATGGTTGCTACTCCTCCTCCGCCCAGTGTTTTGAGGAATGTGAAAAATTTAAAAAATTAGTAGGAGTTGACTCATTTATAGTAACATAATCCTCTTGCTGCAGCCAGGTTTTTGGAGGCAAAATAAATCAATCTGATTGTCAAAAATCAGGTCACTAACTAGCAAAATTTTGAAGAGAGGGATCTTATGTCCAGTAAGCCACATTTAAATTGTTTTATTTTTCTTTTAGTCTTAGTTGTGTTTATTTTATTAGATTTTTTTTTGATTTTTCCTCATTTTAGAAAATTTTTTTTTAAATTTTTTCAATTTTGGTCATGGCGAGACACTATCTTATAGGGTAATGGGTGGGTAGCAGTGCAGAAGCTGCAGAGAGGAGTGTTAAACTACGACCCTGCTTCCTGGTCTGAACCCTGGGGTTTTCAGAGGTTTGGAGAAATAATAAATTCGGCCAGATTCCTAGAAAGAAGAGCTGCTCCATCCAAAGGGGATGGATGCCGTCTCTCCGGATCAGACCAGGTTTTCCCCAAAATGTTTGTCAATTAACAATGTAGCCCACATCGTTTTCTGGACACCACCTAGACAGCCAGCGGTTAAATGACGGCATCCGGCTAAATATGTCATCACTGGTGAGATCAGGGAGGGGACCAGAGAAAATTACAGAGTTCAACATTGTTTTTGCAAACTTATACACTGAAGCAACACTAACTTTGGTGACCTCCGATTGACGTAACCGGGTGTCATTACCGCCAGCGTGAATAACAATCTTACTGTATTTACGCTTATCCTTAGCCAGCAGTTTCAGGTAGGATTTGACGTTGCCCGTTCTGGCTCCTGGCAGACATTTGACTATGGTCGCTGGTGTCTCTAGTGCCACGTTTCTGACTATGGAGCTGCCAATTACCAGAGTTGGCTTCTCAGCGGGTATGTCGCTGAGTGGGGAAAATCTGTTAGAAATGCAGACGGGTTGGTGGTGACCTGTGGGCTGGGATCTAGAACTATGCTTTCTATGTACCGTCACCCAGCCAGCCTAAGGCCCCGGCTGCGCGGGCTCTGCTGAAGGACTGCTACGGGGAGCTACCCTCGGTCCTCCAATTCCGACAACCTCGCCTCCAAAGCTACAAAAATGCTACATTTATTACACGTACCATTATCACTAAAGGAGGCAGAGGAGTAACTGAACATCTGACACAGAGAGCAGGGAAGAGGAGGAGACAGAGAGAGAAACAGCAGAACGGGTAGCCATGGTGGAGTTAAAGCTAACACTAAGCTAGTGACCCCTTACCACTACTAGAAAAACCGTGTAAGACATGGAGAGTCCCCAAACTTTAAATGCAGCAACAGAAAGTATGTGTTTTAACATACGTATGTATTAGAACAAGTAAGAGATATCACAGTAGAGAGAAATCAGATCAAACGAGAGAGCCTTCACACACCAAACAATCCACCGAGTGCAACAGCGAAAACAGGAAGTGACGAATACGCCTTACACCTTCCAGTTGGAGACAACTTTGGTACTGGACTTGATGTGGATGTACTGACTGCCCCTCTGATCTTTTGGATTTTTTCAGTGAAGAAGTTAGCAAATTTGTTGCAGGCCCTGGTACAGTGGAGTTCAGATGCTACAGTTACAGGAGTTGTTAACCTGTCGACTGTGTTAAATAAGGCACGAGGATTATTAATGTTTTTGCTGATGATCTCAGAGACGAAAGATTCTATCACAGTTTTCCGTTGTAAGTTATATCTGTATAGTCTCTCTTTATAGATAATGTAGTGAACTTTGAGTCCAGTCTTTCACCACCTGCGTTCAGCTTTTCGACACTCCCTTTTTTCACTTCTGACTGGTGGAGCACTTCTCCATGGAGACTTTTTTCCCAGAAACAACCTTTGCTTTAATTGGAGCAATGAATGAATGATGTCTGAGATTTTAGAATCAAAGTTATTTACCAGCTCATCTACAGTGTTACAGGGCAAAGTGGTGGCTAGGAGAGTAAAAATTGGTTAAGGTTCAGCCGCAACATCCTTAAAGATGCGTTTTCTTATGTCTCTTTTGGGATAACTGAGGTCATTGCAGATGATGCTTTCTAAAAATAACAGAAGTGTTCAGATAGGGACAAACATTCAGTTACAGAACACCTTGGAAATGGTTTAGGACCGATTAACTGAGGACCAAGTTCCAAAAATATGTCCCCGTTTGTGCGTTTGCTGTTTAACATGTTGCAGACACACCAAAATGTCTAAGAGTTGTCACAAAAGCTCTTATTGCACTCTGTTCTGTTTGTTCTTCTAGGAAAGTCTCCCAATCAATAAATTTAAACCAGTCACATATATCCCAACATCTATCAAGATAAAAAGCTCTATTAAAATCAATGAAAAAAGTTTGTTTTGGACTTAGGAGGCCTGTAAAAAAATTCAAGGAAACCATGGTTCGGGGACGGGCCTCTTTACATGGGAGAGCCCAAAATATTCAAAAAGAGCAAATTTGGCCCAGAAGGAAACCCTTTTGGCACTTTAGTTGAATTTCAAAACAAAAGGGCCCACCCCTCAACCTTTTCTTTGCTGGTCTTCACAAAAGAAAAATTGTAGTTCGGAGGGCGTCTGACTCTTTCAGGAAATGGTATGCTTTCATTAAATTCTTGAAACGTTTGTTTCTGTTGAACAACATATCAAGAATTCGAGGTCTCACTAATGTGTCATGAATGTTAAATACTTGACTCTGGAAAGTGGACACAACCACGAGGAAAGGAGAGGGTTTTAACAGTTTATTGAATAATGTAAGCAGTTAGGGTTGGAGCCCGGGACTGGGGAATTGGCCGAAGGGACTGCTGGGATGTGTCCACTGGAGGAAGGATGGGGTGAGAGGGTTACTGAGGTCAAGAACGGAAAAATAAGAGATGGTAGCAGTAGAGGGATATGAGGCTGACTTACTGTTGATAGTCGATGGAGGCTTGTTGGGGGAGATAAGTCCTTTCCATGGTGACTGAGCGTGCGGTGTTGGAGGGTGGACAGGCAGGTGAGCGAAAGTAAGGTGTTCCCACGAGGTGGTTCTTGAGCGGCTGGGCTGGAGGCAGAAGTGGAAAGGAGTCTCACGGCTGGATCGGCAGGGTATGGTTTCCAATGCTCGCCTGAGCATGATACGGAGAACAGGAACTTAGGAATCCTAGAGTGTTATCACACGGGACCAGATCACGCTGGCAAAGACAACGAGCTGACGCCTCCTTCCAGGTTCCAGCTCCTTATAAAGCCCAGTTGATTATGTTCTGATTAGGAACACCTATGCAGCAGCACCTGTCAGTCACACCCTGCAGCAGAGGGAAAAGCACAACACACACACAAACGTGCACACAGCCACCGTGGGTATGACATAATGAAGTCATTAATTAAAAATGATTTTCCTGACAGAGATCTAATGTTCAATAAAGCCAGTTATTGAACATTAGATCATATGACTTAGTGGCTGATATTAACTCTTGTGTCTGGTTGTACCTGACCAGTTTATGGTTTGCAAGTTTGATTGTTTATTATGGTCTCTTATACTTTTAGCTTTGTTATGTCATGTTAAATCACAGATATTTTACAACTATCTCCCATCAGGGGCCCACGTTTTTCAGGGAAATGATCATTTATGATAGAGTTACCACTGGGGCCCAAAGAAAAATCAGTGCAAAGGGTAGGCTGAGGAACACGTTGATATTGAGACTTCCAACTTTATTCAGCAGACGCATGAAACCCTCCTTCAAAACTTCTTAGATACGTCATCCATGGCTCCAAATTGTATAATAACGTTTCCGAGGGTTGGGCGCTCTTCTGTGATTCCTAGAATATTCTCTGAGATATCGGACACCACATTACTGGTACCAATCATAATGTTTGTCTTTTTCCTGTTCCAGAGGTTTTTAATCCCATTCACAGCTGTGTTGCCCATTATTAGAGTCCTTGGCCTGGTAGGACACTCTTTCTCTGGCAGCTTAGGAGAAGACTGTTTAGAATGAAGATTGTTCTCATACCTTTTAATGTTCTCAGAAGATGGATCATTCTCCTGGTTTTCATTCTGTAGTGGGGCAAACCTGTTTTGGAGGGGAATTCCAGCTGGCTCACACCTATCAGTTGTTGTGACAACAGCTCCCTGTTTCCCAGGGGAAACGGGCATTTCTCGGTAATTCTGGCCATTCTGATTTATTTAATTGCAGCGATCTTCCAGTGGTGGGTTTATTCTTGGCATTTTGTTTGCTGGCTGAGTCGTTGAGCTGACTGTCACTGTTTGAGATCATAGACTTTATTAAAACCCCAATAAACTGAGAGTGAAGGAACTAACAGTAGAACCATGAATAGCCTAGAGAAAGGTCAAATTCAACCGAAAAAATCTAAAAAATAACTGGCAGCAACACAGCACTATTTAACATAACTAACATGCTAGAAAACCACAGAGCTGGTATTGCAGTTGACTTCAAAACATTTACTGCTCTGGAATTGAAACATTTTTTTTCCCACTTTCACTCACTTGTTCATCCCTTCCTGACTTCTCTCGCTTTCTTTCTGGGTCAGAAAGAATATGTTACCAGAATACTTATATGTATTCCTACGTCTGTATATTTTCCTCCCAAATCCTTTTTCTTAGCCATAAATGACAATATCTCATCATTCATCTTTGCTGGTAAATAGCCCAGGGTATGCCGTACACTGCTCTGCAGGAATAAACCTACTGGCGGACTGGGACTGCCCAATCTAATTGGATACTACTGGTCAGCCAAATAGCATAAGATAACGTCTTGGTTTACTTCACCTCAATCTAGCTGGTGCCAGAGTGAGTTAGCCCCCTGTTCCATGTCATTGCTGTCTTTAACATGCAGTACCTTGCCCTTGTCCTCATCAAGTCTTTCCTCTAATCCTGTGGTCACTGAGACACTAAAAGCATGATCACCAATAAGATGGTGATCATGTTTTGGATGGTTCACCCTTTCTTTACTAACTCCCATTTGCAAAATGTACCTATTCATTCCAGGAAAGATTGACCTACAAAACATGGTTAGTAAAAGTCGGGCTACATGACATTTTAGGTCTTCTGAAACTGGAGAAAACTAAATTTTTACTTAGGGGTTTATCTGAGAAGTTCTATACTCATAGGAGAATACTACTTAGTTATTTTGATGGGTTGGCAGCTTGGAAGGTATCCCTGTGAGGACCTACTGGGTGGCCACGCCTGGGTCCTGCTGGTCCGCCAGCGGCAGATAGCCCTCCAAATCTCTATTCCTGCAAGCGACTGTCTACTGTTGTTACATGCTCATCCAGAAGGAGCAAACAATGCAATCTTCTGGGTTTCCTTAGATATAAAGCTTTTTAACCATTTAAATGATTTACTTAACTTGACTGCATTGTTTGATAACTTGGAATGTCAATTTGGAATGTGTGTACTTGACTTGTAATTTGTATGACTCAATTGAATTTACTTTTTTGTAAAGTTCCTTAAGACAACATGTTGTACCTTAATAAATACACTGAATTAAATTGAATTGAGGACCATCTCAGGTCCTGAGAAAAGGTAGTTCCTAAGAACTGGAAGAGACCTAAAGTAGGCACAATTTGGAGCTAAATATTTAGCTCCAAATTAAATATTTAGTCCCAGACTAAATATTCAGTTCAATTCAGTTTTATTTAAATAGTGCCAATTCACACAACATGTTGTTTCCAGGCACTTTACAAAGTCAATTCAATCGAATCATACAGATTTCAAGTCAGGTACATACATTCCAATTAATCCTAACTAACAAACAGTGCAGTCAGATTCAGTTTATTATTCAGATTGTAAACTAAACTTTTTTTTTATTGTAAACTAAATATGTAGCTCCAAATGTCATTGATGTTTTACAGAACAACTTCCATCCATCCATTTTCTACCCCCCCTTCTTCCATACAGGGTTGCTGGGGAGCTGGTGCCTATCTCAGCAGTCTATGGGCAAGAGGCAGAGTGCACCCTGGACAGGTTGCCAGTCCATCGCAGGACAACCAATCCCATCTCACAGTGTCAGTGAGTTTATTTAGATCAGTTGCTCCAGCTTCAACTGCTTCAAAACATTCAAATTTGTGCCATCAATGCAGACCTGTAGTTTCTGCTATGTGCTATGTGCAATATACAGTATATTGCCCCTGAGATGTGATGGTAAGTGTGTGCAGTGTGATTTTTTTAACATATTCAAAAATAAAAAGCCAAATAAACTTTAAATTGAAACCATAACAATTAGTGAATGATAAAAAGTCCACCGCCTCCCCCCCCCCCCCCCCCACACACACACACACATGCACTATGAACCTGCTGTTGATTTAATTTCAAATCTGAAGAAAATTCTACTAACTGCTGTTGTTCCTCAATCAGCAGATTCAAAGTAAGTAGATAAATAAATGCTTCTATTGATCCTTATAAGCACATGGTGATTTGACTGGATTATCTTTCTATTACAGGTTGGGGAACTATAGTAACTTCACACAACCTCGCTTCAAATAATTTGACTTAACCTGTTATGTTACTAATATACTAATTATATTCTGCATTGTGAGAACAGCCTTTTAAGAGTTTACCTGCTGGTGTAAATTCTCAGTCATCCAATCCAAACTTAGACAATCCTAAGTGCTTAAATGTAAGGCAACTGCACTTTCACTTTCTTGAAGAGGTTTCACCTCTCATCCAAAAGACATCTTCAGACACATGTGTCCTAATTGCCCTATTAGTGAATTTGATGGCCCTATTAGGGAGTTTGTTATAAGTACAATGTATAAGCATGTTCCTTCCAACCATATTTAGAACTCAAGGAGCCTTTTGGAAGAGATGTGAAATGTCTTCAAGTTACAAGAGAAGAAGTCCAGTTTCCTTCTACTTAAGCACGTAAAATTATGATTTCATGTATGGCAAAGCAAAGGGTTCCCCTGCAATAAAAACAAATTGAACAACAATTTCTCATAATCTTTGTTATTTGAATGTTTTGATCCCTAGGTGCCAAAACAACATAAAACTTTTTGTTCGATGTATCATTAAAATTATTTGGACTAAATGTGAACAGTGTGATTTTCTGCTTGGTTTTGTTCTGTCTTGAGTAGTTTTATATCTATAGAACTCCCTGCTCCTTAATACATTTTCAAAGAGAGGAAACTGAAACTGTTGCTGTTTTGAATGATTAAAATCTGTTTGTCTTTATCACGTTCGTATTGTTATTTATTGAACAAAAAATGGAATGAAATAGGGAAGAACAGTATATTTCCCCATTCTTAAATACTGTATTCTCAAGAAAATAGCTTACAGATTAAATTACTGATAATTCACATCTTGTAATAACACTTGCCCTCACCAATTTAATTTGCTTGTGCTTATCGATGTCTTTGCATCGCCCTGGTTACCAGAGCAGCAATGTGGTAAAAAAACACAAAGCTATCCTTATTTTGCTCAGGTTTTTAAATGAAGTCAACTTAAAAATTCAGACATCGCAAAGTGTTTATATTTTCCTAAAAGTATCTTTTTTGTGTGATGTCTTTAAAATTGTCACAAAAAACAAGAAACACAATTAAATTTTCTAGTGGAGAGTGCTGTTGATCCTTAAAAAAACATTCCTTTTTTATTTTTTATTTTTTGTAAGTCAATGAGGGGGCGTTCTGTCCAAAATTACTTGAACCCAGTGTGTGTGGCATAGCAACAGAGCAGGCGACACATTTACAGAGACCTCCACCTTGATGCGGTTGTTCTGGGTTCGAGTCCTGACCCTGGAGACCTATGCTGCATATCTTTCTCCTCTCTCCACCCCATTTCCTGTCGGCTTACTTTGGAAAAATAACAAAAAAAAAGGCCACTAGTTTTGGAAAAAAAGAAATAATAGTCCATCTTAAATAGTTTAATACTCTGTGTAAAAGATGTGAACTCCCTTTGTCTTTGGCAGTCTCTGTGACAAAGACCAATCAATGTGCATATGTTATGTGGTTCTTTCACCTCAGTGTGTCTACATATTGGGAGCAGCTTGAGTGGAAGTCTTGCACATGTAATGGGGGCAACTGGGTACATAGCACAAGTCAGTGCTGCACAGCAAGACAGAATCACACTGCTGCCTGTATGCTCAAATTATGTTTTAATGCATAGTCTCAGTTTCTTTATATAGAACTCCATTTTGCCATTTACCTTTGTTAGATCTTTAAAATGCCTCTATTTGCATGTAAGTAAGGAAGATTAACCCAAAGCAAAAATGTGACACATAAAGTAGAATAAAGTTTCAGCCTCAGGTTAACAGGAAAAAAACAAGCTTTAAGAGTTTTTAAAGCCATTATTTCTTTCATGTACCACACCAGTGCATATGATTTTGGGTTTTTATATTTTGTATTTTGCTGATGTGTGTTTAGGTATTTGCCCACTCACCTGTCAGACTATATTCTATCTTCATCACCAATCATGTTTGTTGATTTATTAAATGAATCTGCAGCAGATGGACGAAAAGATGTAAAATACTGACTGAAAATAAGTGAACCACGTGACAAAGGTTTTCTTCCAGATCCGAACAAAGAGACATCCCGAAAACATGACTGAGCCACTGGAGCCACAAGGATGCCTCTGTGCATCTCTTTAAAGATTACTTGTGACTCAAGGATCGTTTCTACAGAGAAAGGCTGTTTATCAAGAAGATAAAAGCAGTGCAGTGGCTGACACGTACACTGACAAAAAAATGCATACTGAAATGTTACAAAATTCACAAATCTTCACAGATGTTGTTGTGTCCTTGGTTCACACAATGCGCTGGGAACCGCCCTATACTGTCTCCTAATTGCCCCATTATGAAAATCTAAACATGGTTTCAAGTTGTGCATACTGTGTTATGATTTGGGGTTGTTTGGTTTCTGTTTTTTTTTCTTATATGTTTCTCACTGTTCTTGAATCATGCTTCTGTTTATTATTTTCCTGGTCATGCTTTAGTTTTGTCTTCTAGTTCATGTTTTGTCAAGTAAGGTTTATGGATCTGGTTATGCTTTAGTTTCATGTTTTTCTAGTTGTATTTCTTTTAGTTTGTATCCTTGGATTTCCATTCTGATCAAGCCACGTTTTGTCCTGTCAATCAACTTTATTCGGTTCACCTGCACCTAGCTAATCTGTCTTCTTGCTTTACCTGGTTCACGCTCCATAAATACACACCTGTTCTGTCATTCGTCGTGGAAACATGGATCATGCTCATGTCTTGTTTTTTGGATCACTGTCTCTGTTCATGTCTGTCCTTTTTGATCATCCCGAGCCTGTTTTGCTAGCCTGCCCATGTCTGTTTTTGCCATCACCCTCAGTAGTAAGTTTTTAAGTTAATTAAATCATTTCATTCACTGTCATGCTCCCTGCTCGTCTGCATTCCGGGGTCCTTCGCTATATTACCTTAACAAACTGTAATAATATGTTAAACAGTTTCATGTAATGTGAGGCTAAATACTGCTCAAATTGTTCAGAAAATATATTTCTGTAGAGAAGTCTGTGTGGATGAGAGTCGGTACCAGGATGATAGCGTAAAAGTTGGATGAAAAGCAACATGACCGTTGAGACTGTGGACGCTTTGAAAACCATCAGATAAGTTTCTGATTTCATACCACATATGGAAGTGGCACAATTCAAATTGTTTTAGAGGTGAAAAAACGTGTTCCATTCAGGAAAAAAAGTGTTACATTCAGAATGCCATAAAAAGTCTGATATTGGTTGCATATGAGCAAAAATTAATCAGATTTGGGTTACATTTGCCAGCTGTCTGAACATATGTGGACAGTTGTTCAGTCTGCTGAACAAACAGGGAGCCGGCGGACCCAGGGAGTCAAAACGTCTGCCAGCCCGACACCATACACAAAACACAACATCGATGATACACTCAAAGTTATCCTGTGCATTATTAATCCAGGCGTGCTATAGCACATCAGAGAGTGCACCTTAGCTGATGTGCATCGACATCAGGGTGATGACTGTGGCTGAGCAGAAAGCCTTTATTGGCCTCCTGCATATAAAACAAGCACAGCGAGCAAAAATATGGAGCCTGACAGTCTCTGGGCTTCAAGTTTTTCAAGGAAACAATATCCAGAAAGAGGTTCATGGAGATCATTAGATTTCTGTTTTGGAGGATTTGCCTGCTACAAGCCTGGTGCCAACATCACCATTGATGAACAGCTTTTCCATGCCAAGGCCAGGTCCAAATTTATTCAATACATGGTAAATAAGCTTGATAAATATGGGATCACATTTTGGTAGTGGAAACATCACCACCGATCACCAGACCAGCCTTGGGGGAACTCTGGTGAAAACAAAGTGCGAGTTACCTCACTCCCCTAAACAGTAAATGGAGTTGTTCTCTACAAGGGTGCTTATATGCGGAGATGCATCGTTAACATTTTATCAAGGAGGAATGTTTGTGTTCTGAGCACTGTGCACACAGGAGTGTGCATCACTGATGGGCCAAAGGCAACAAGGAAACAAGGTGGTGGTCTAAGCCATCGGGAATCAAAAACTGCAAAAGGCTCTAGAAAGGAGGCAGTGCCAGGTGTAAGGGAGCTGCTCTAAAAATAAAACCTCTGACATCTGCAGCAGATGCCGCAAAGTCGTGTGCAGGAGTTGTGCCAAGTGAAGAGAGGTGATCTGCGCTGGCTGCGAGTTGTAAATAATTTTATTAGCTTCACTGTAAATAGAAGAACAGAAATATTCTTGCTTTCATAGATCCTTTTTCTGACTTTTGACATCTAGTTTGTGTGTTTTCTGTTACATCATTTCACAGTTGTTTATCTCTTTGATTATTAGATTATTACAAATATTTTGCAGTTATGAAAATTGGTGTTTAGATTTTGTTTCAGTGATAAAGGAATCTAAATTTGTCGTTGATTTATAGTAATATATTTTGTTAGATTTATCAGACAAATTGACAATATTTGCTCTTCTATATGTGTTACAAGTATTAGATTATTTCATAAATAAACTTTGTTTATTAAATTAGGAATAGTACATTTAGATGTTATTTTGGTTAGTAAAACATTTTTTGTCTAATTACATTTATCATTATCTTTGTTTTAAACTTACAAGGTTAATTAACTGAGGGTTAAATGCAGTGGCCAAAATGACCTCTTGTCATTCTAATAGTTACAGCAGAGTGGCCATTCCAGTGTTAAACACAAAGATAGAGCAGCAGCCGGATCCATGACCAAGGTAGAAGATATAATATTTTAATTGTGAATGGAAAGGTGTGGATTAATGGAGAATTGACGTCGGCGGGCTAGGGGCGGCAAAGGAGTATGCTGAGTCAGTCAGTCATTTTCTAACGCTTCTTCCATAGTGGGTCGCGGGGGAGCTGGTGCCTATCTCCAACAGTCTATGGGCGAGAGGCGGACAGCTCGCCAGTCCATCGCAGGGCAAACAACCAAGCACACACTCATTCATACACCTAAGGGCAATTTAGAGTGACCAATTAACCTAACAGGACCTTCTTGCTGCAAGGCAACAGTGCTACCAACTGCGCCACCGTGCAGCCCGAGTATGCTAAGTTTGTTCTTCAATTGAAACTGTTGAAGAATGAGTTTCATTGGTTCTGGTAGGAAAGCTGTTGTCCACACAGAACTTTAAATCAGCTACACACATCTGTCATGGTTAACTGTAATCAAAAAAATCCTGCAGTGGTTCCTCTCAGATGTCACGAATATGATTCTGCAGCGATGTCTCATGAAACACCTTATACTCCATTCCCAATATTCTGGCAGGGTGCTTGGTAGTGCTTCAAGCTCCTCTATTTTATTTGCAGGAGATATCATGATACCCATTCTGATCAATAAAGGAGATGGTTTGAACTTCCTCCTTCTCTCTGTACGCTTTGGTCCTGCTCTGAATCCACAATGTCGCATCTGTAGCTCATCAGGTTTTGGGATCACAATTTGGACACTCTTTGCCCATATGAAATGTCAAGTAGCTGCCTCTTCTTATAAATAACTATCTCATTGCTGTGGTTCCGCATCATAAGTGGCCAAAAGTAAAAAAGTAATACCAAATATCCTTCAAATTGCACAGAATCCAAAATCAGAATAAGAAAAACTTTCAAAAGTTAATGGTTTTACTAGAGGAGGAAGAAAAATCTCAAAAGAATAATCATCAAAGACAGCCCAAGTAAATATAAAATGCAGTTTTGTAATTATAATTTCATTCTTTAAAAGAAAACGTTACCCTGTTTTAGAAGTTAAAAACCCACTAAACCTAATCAGAAAAAACTTTATTGCTAAGTAGTGCTTCACACGTATGAGGACTTTGACTCGGTGGTAAGGTGCAACATATAGACAAACATACAACTGACAGAAATACATTTTGAAATATGTAGTTAAAAACAAAAACAAGTTGTGTATGAATGTTATCAGAAAAGTAGAGCACCGTGGCAAATATTAAAAAATATTGAAATAACATTATACAATTAAATGAAATAGTATTTACATGTACTGAGATATTTGTACTATTTGCAATGGGAACAATGTCAGTGGGGGGACCAGGTCCTTGTTAGCTGGCTAGCTGAAGAGAGGAAGAAGCTGTTTTTGTGGCGAGAGGTTTTGGTCCTGATGGACCGCAGCCTCTTGCCAGAGGGGAGATTCTGAAACAGTTTGTGTTCAGGGTGGGAGGGATCAGCTGTAATCTTTCCTGCTTGCCTCCGAGTCCTGATGGCATGCAATTCCTGAAGAGAAGGAAGATTGCAGCCAATCAATCTCTCTGCAGAGCGAATGATATGCTGCAGCCTGCCCTTGTCCCTGATGGTGGCAGCAGCGTACCAGATGGTGATGGAGGAGGTGAGGATGGAATAACCAGCAAGTATTTGTGTCAGTGTGCCCAGGGCTGTCTCTGATAAATGAGTCATTAACACTGACCTTAACCGAGGCCAGTGAGGTCTGCAGTAGTTGAGATGTTGTTTTGGGTTCTTTTGTAATCTCCTGGATAAGCCATAGATGCATTCTTGGAATAATTTTGGTAGGCTGGCAACTTTTATACAGAGTTTTTAAGATTGACAGACATCAGTGACTTTGTTTTTCCTCTCAATATCGTCGTGGTGGAGTGCACAAAGGACCGAACTGGGAGGAATGAATTTAGCCTTAGCTTACTCTGACTAGAAACAATCAGCATGCATCGTTCCTAGTTTGTGTTTCACACAGGAATACCATCGGTGGCACACTGCTTCACGCATTAATTTCCAGTGTAAATAATCGTCCAGTCTTAGTGTGATGAAAATTTAAAGGTGCGTAAAGCAGTGTTTGCAAAAACTCCTATGGTTTTTTTTTACACAGTTGTTTTTCTGAGAAGAAGAAGAAGGTTCAGCATCTGGGTCAAGCTAACCTGGATTTATACTGAATGAAGATACAAAGAGATTTATCTACCATAAGTAAGATATTAACTATTTATTTTTAAAAAGACTTCACTTCTAAAATCAAGAACTATCCCTTTAAGCCATGAGGATTTCAGGGTAAGTTCTGTGTAAATTTAAACGTCCTGCCCTGCTGGCCAGAATAAGAAAAAAATGTAACAGGACTTTTCCAATACTAAACAATTAATCAAAATTAGCTTCAGATATAAACAAGAAATCTCACATAATCAAAATATTCTGGCTTTGGTCATACAATTTTTCAGTCACAATTATAAGCTATTACAAATGTGCAATGACACAATATGGGTATGTAATAAACACAGTAAGATATTAAAATATTTTTAAACAATTGAAATTTATTTAAATTATCTATGACAAATTAATGGTTAAACATAGAAAAATAATGTTCTTCTCCTTTAAACATTGCATGCTAAAACACTGAATGCAAATCTCCCGCTTCTGTCTTGATAATAAGGTCTTCACATTCACAGTGCATGTGCGTTCTTGTGTTGATTGTGCTTGCATAAGGTTTTAGTTTCACCAAGTGACTCCTCCAAATTATTAATACATCTGAAGGTGCGGAGGCCAGGTGGTGAACTGGGCCAGTGCGCATTACTGCTAATGATCTCTCTCAGCAAAAACACACACACCAGGCATATGCACATTAAGGCACAGGCATGAAGACACCCGTGTAAGCGTGGGTCCGCAGACAACAGCGAGGTTCTGCACGCAAAAATAATGTGTCAAAACAACAATTATGTGCATATTCACACATTATGCTGATTAATACTTCTCTGTCACCACCAACAGCGCGTAGCATATCCTCTTTTAGTGGGAAAGCTGCAGCGCTGTGGAGTCAGACTGCTCTGGGTGTTAATGAGGGAGGCATTGAAACTTTGATTCAAACCCAAAGGAACTTGCTAATCATATCTGCTTTTTATGTGGAAAATTCTCGACTCCTCGAGAACTAATTTATAATATTATACTGTAATAAAGTGCTTTCACAGTGATTTTTAAATGAAACATTTATGAGAAAAACAGAAAGTGCACCTTCTTTGAATACAACCATTACAGATAAACAATACATGCACAATTTACTCAGTTAGAATTTATCTAATAAAAGCCAAGACAAAATGCAAAGGAGTGTATGAAAAACCAAGCATGCCCCCTGTAATTCATTAACTTAACAAGTTAATAAACAACATTGGGGGGTCAAGATGGCACCAGTGTCCATGGCTTGCCATTTCTCTCTGAGATTTCTTCTTTTGTTGGTTCTGTTTTTGATACTTTTTATCACGGATATTAAGTCATTATTGGTATATTGGGGCTCTGTGTATTTGTCACCAAGCTAACTCATTTTAATCATAATGGGTCCAGCAACCAGTGTCCTCCTCTACTGGCTGATGTTCCTGTGTAATGGTTCTGTGATTCTCACCTGTCCGCCTGGAGACACCATCGCAGGCACCACCGCAGACTTGGGGAAAACGTGCAGGAAGGCTAGTGAAGCTGAAAACACGTCTTGCACTTTCTTTATTGACAAGATTGGGCCATCGTCTGCCGTGGCGCTTTGTGGATCCTGCTGAACCCTGTCTAATTCCGCTGGTGGGCTTTGGTGTCCACAGTGGTCCCGCTCACCGCTGTTTTTCTGGCCTTAGGAGTCTTGGGATAAACTTATTAAACTTGCGACTTGGGCGCCTCGATCATCTTTTCCAGTGCCTACAAGAATGGCCCTCTTAAATGCTAGATCGCTATCTAATAAGACTGTTATACTAAATAAAATTTTAACCATGCGTGGCTGGGTCTTTATGTGTGTGACTGAAACCTGGCTGAGCGTCGGTGAGTCCAGCTGTTTCTTTGATCTTTTACCTACAGCTGTTCATATTTTAATGCACTGAGGTCTTCTGGATGTGGTGGAGTTGTTGCTGTTGTTTTTAAGAAGAAATCCACCTGTAAACAACTTTTAACAGTTTGTTACTCAAGCTTTGAGTGTCTGATGTTTGAGTTGGGTCTCACCCGCCCAACTCTCTGTTCTGTTGTTTACAGACCTCGGAAATATGACAAACATTTTATTGGGGATTTTTCGGACTTCTTGGCTCGGATTATGCCAAAATATGATCATGTTTTAGTTGTTGGTGATTTTAACATTCATGTATGCTGTCCTACCAAGCCGTTGGTCAAAGGTTTTCTTAATCTTTTAGACTCTTTTAATCTTGTTCAGTCTGTGTCTGGTCCAACACAAGAACATGGTCACACCCTGGACCTTCTGTTGTGATTTGGTTTAACGGTTTTAAACATTGAAGTATGTGAGGCTGTGTTTTCTGATCACTGTCCTATTGTGTTGAAACCTTTTTTCACGTTTGTGATGTTAAACCCATGATTCCGATACATCATCGTGTTTTTAACATATCAGCTGTTGAAGAGGCCACTGCTGCTTTTAATGAGACTTTGGAGTCTCCTGCTGGTTTAACTTCTGAAGACATCACCTTTAATTTTTATCATAAGTGTCAAATGGTTCTCGATGTGGTCGCTCCTTTCAAGATTGTGAGACCTAAACCAAAGTCTGAAGCTCGGTTAAATAATGTTACTCGCTCTGCCAGACAAGAGTGTAGGACAGCTGAACGAAAATGGAAAAAAGATAAATTACAAGTGTCTCTTGTTATGTGAATAGAGAGCCTGAGGAGGTATCAAAACATTGTTAAGGCTGAAAAACTCAAATTTTTTTCTGGTATTATTGTGAATAACTCTCACAATCCCACATTCCTCCAAAAGTTCCAACAGTCTTTCATCAATAAAATACAAAACCTGAGATCACTAATACCTCCCCGTTCGTCTTAGAATTTATTTTAAAGTGTTACTGTTGACCTATAAGGCCCTAAATGGGCAGCCATCTTCATATTTGTCTGATCTCCTGCCGCCGTATGTGCCCTCTAGATCCCTTAGATCAAATTTGTGCATTTGTGTTTAGTTGTCCCAAGGTCAAGGCTGGTCCACAGATGATCGGGCCTTTTCTGTTGTTGCTCCTAAACTGTGGAACCAACTGACCCTTCATATTAGACAGGCTTCAACTCTTGGTGTTTTTAAATCTCTTCTTAAAACACATTTATGCTCACTGGCTTTTAATACAGTGTGAATGTTCTTAAATGTGCTATATAAATAAATTTGATTTGATTTGATTAACCTAAGTCCAACTAAACTCTCTAAAGTCTGAACATAACATTCACTCTTCAGATCTCTGAAGTGTAGTTTGACTAATATATTGCATTTGTTGGTTATGCATTTACTGTGAACCATGCATTTTATCCTTTATCCTTAGACCTAATTAAATTAGGCCTAAGATCACTGTGTTCAAACTGTCATTTGCTTTATTATAGTGTACAATACAGGGTTTGGATGACTTTATTCTCTTTACTGTGAGATTATTTGGATTTAAAAGACTTGCATTTAAAAGACTTATTGACAAGTCTAAATTTAAATATGTTTCACAGTATGTTCTGAGTTACAAAGTAATACAGTATACAGAATGCTTTACAAAATAAAGCAATGAAGTGATTAAATGACTAGGATATGAGAGGAGATGCTTTTATTAATTAAGCTAGCTTAACAGCAAGGGAACAAGACGCTGGAGGTACTTGAAGTTTATTCTATTTTGTTGAAATTACATACAGGTATTTATTACAGACTTTAGCTAGACATACATCTATGTGTTCATTAATATGAGGCTACAGCTAACATGAGCCTCCAATGACCCTTGTTTCACAAACTTCACTGGCTAATAAATCAAACGCACCTTTCACGTATAATGTCCATCCCTTACAGAGCTGCAGTCTGTGGCTGTACATAACAGCTAAGTTTCACTCCTGATTACATGAGATACAGACTTTTAATGAGCACAAGTCTAAGTCAAGTTTGAAGTGTTTTTTTTTTTGCAAGTTAAATGCATAATATTTGGTAAAATATAACTTGTCATTAAATCATCTTTTTAATCAGACTGGTTAAAATAACCCCACTTTACTTTCACTGCATTCTGCTCATATGTGCAGTGACGTGTCTGAGACGATGAACAGTTAGAAAACATTGTCAAATATTAATACTAACAGTTATACTAACTACTACTATACCAGTAATAACCCATAAAACCTCATCCTTTAATGACAAGCTTTATGGAGATACTGATTTCATTTTCGAGCAGAACATGGCACCTGGCCACATCTACTTTAATGACCATGGTATCACTTGGTTTGATCTTTCCAGCAGACTGGCCTGACCTGAACCCCATAGATAATCTATGGAGTATTGACAAGAGGAAACTGAGACACCAGAGCCAACAATGCAGACGAGCTGAGAGCCGCTATCAAAACAATCTGAGCTTCCATTACACATCAGAAGTGTCACGCTGCATTGGTGAAGTAATTCATGCAAAATTTGCTCTGACTAAGTGCTGTGTGCAGACATGAACATACTTTTCATTAGGCCCACATTGGCGTGTTAAACATGCTTTCTATATTAAATAATATTCAAATTCTTTGAGAAACTGAATTTTTGATTTTTCTTAGCTGTAATCAATAATCATCAAAAATAAAAGTAATAGTAAAGTATACGTAACACTTGAAAAAAAATGTGTGATGGATCTATGATATGAGTTTTTCTTTCTGAATTGAATCATTGAAATATATGAACTTTTTGATTTATTGAGATGTGCCTGTATTATTTATTATTAAGAAGATATAGTCTTCAATACTAATTAACAGTTGATAGATGTCATCATATGTAATGTTTCATGAAATTGCTGCAATCAGCTCTGTGACAGTGTCTTACTAAATGGTCCTAGGATCTTCTCTCTTGTTTTCTGCACTTACACAAACCAAATTTTATACAGCCAAATTCCCATTCAAGCCTCTTTCATTTACATATTTTTCTGTCTCTGTTATCAGAGGCCAACAAAGTGTCCCATCAGCCTCAGATTTTAAATATGTCCACTTCTAAAGCCCTCTGGGCTTGATATGTCATCACAGCTTTAATTAAATTCTGCCAGTATCTAAACACTGCATCATCTGACAAAAAAAAAAAAAAAAACATGCATATAGTTTATGGGGACTGTGCTTTTACTTCAGCTACACTGACAGGCACAATGACCAGAAAGAGAGATGGCAGAGCGTCCCAAAGTGTTTCTCTGAGATGTTGTGGTTAGTCTCCTTTCTGCATCCTTCTCTCCTCAGTCTGCATGCCATATGGACTTGTTATGTCGCTGATTGCACTTTTATATGGCTCTTGCAGAACAGAAGGGTGTACTTGTCCTGCTTGTTTGGTCTGGACCAAAAGCGGACTTTATTTTTTTCGTTTGATGCGGTTCGCTTTCAGATTGTACTTTTTGCAAGTGAACTATAACTTGTTGACAAAACCACACGTGACGATTATTGCTCCCATTGGACAGAAATGAAAGGGGCTGGACAGAGCACAGACTATCGTGGAAGTAATGCTTTGTTGCATTTTGTTCTGAATATTCGTGCAGTTATTACAGCACCAAAATCAAGAGCGTCAAAAGCAGCTTACTCAACTCAGGTTTTGCAACGTTCTCTTTCTAATTTTGGAACAGCGTTGGTGTATGCATGCTGCAAACCAAAGGAGATGACCTGCTCTGCATGCCCTGATCCACAACATGCTGGTTGCAGCGTTGGTGAGCAACAGACGGCTGATCAGGTATGAAGTATTGAGTACAACTTTCAAGTTTGCTTCCAGCCACGACGGCTTGTTAAGACCAAAGAGACATGTGTTTTCTGAGGTTGGGTTGGATTCCTGTTGGAGTCCTTTTGTAAGCAGACCAAGACCATCTCAAAGTTTATTCACACCTGCCACTTTTGGTCTGCTTTAAACGGACCAGAGTTCATTTCCACCCTTGGTCCGGACCTTTTGTGCAAGTGTGAATACACTCAAGCAAACCCTGGTCCGGAGCGATCAACTGGGCTGAGACACAATTTTTGAGGTGGTCTCAGTCTGCTTCCAAACAAACTCTGGTGCAGTTTGCTTCTGGTGTAAATACGAATCAACCTCGATCCGACCCAACTACAGAAAACACATGCCTTATTGGACTTAACAAGACACCATAGGAGTGAACGATATGCTGAAATCTTACCTGAACCGTGTTCTATTTCTGAGCAACGCTATTGCCTTCGTGTTTTAGCTCAGTGCAGAGCACGGCGTCTTCTTCGGCTTGCAGCACGCATTCTCCCACTGGGATCCTACATTAAAAATAGAATGTTGCAACATCTGTGTTGAATGAGCTGCTCTTGACCATCACAATATTATTGCAGCTATAATAACGACACAAATATACAGAACAAAGGTGCTGCATGCAACACTTCCACAGTTGTTTTCCTCCCTATTCCGGTCTGTGCTCTGTCCTACCTCTTGTCATTTCTGTCCAATGGGAGCAACGGTCATCACATGCTTGGCTTTGTTAGCAAGTTATAGTGCACTTGCAAAAAGTGAACTTTATTTTCTTCTTTTGGTGTGGTTCGCTTTTGGTCCAGACCAAACAAGCGGACCAAAGGACTTTCAGCCATAACGTGGGTCTCAGTCATAACATGGGTCTCAGTCCAGTTGTTCGGCACAGACCAGGGTTCGCTTATTCACATCTGCTCAAAATAAACTTTTGTCTGTTTAAGGCGGACTAAAAAACCTTTATTACATTATGGCTAACTGTAAAAAGGAAGGTATTTTTAATGTCGCCATGAAATGTTTAATCCAGGTACTCTAAAGTTTACAGCAAAAAACTTTCAAAGATGTGTTTTCAAAATTAAGAAAAAAAAATCTTAGTGAACCAAATAAAAGATCAAAGAAGTTTTCCCACAGCTAAAGGTGATGTGATGTCTGCCACACTGAGATAAGGCAGGAATGAATCAGTTGTCTTCAGGATGTAGTGCTATCATCTCAATCTAAAGTCTCATGGCTTTTTGGATGGCAACATTAATCATTCTTTACATTCTTCTGAAAAATTATGAGTTTCATAAAATTTTCATGTTTCTCTTCAACAACATGGTTAAAAACATAGTATGAGAGATGACAATATTTAACAGTAAAATGTTTAACTCTGGATCACTGATTTAAAATATGTATTTCAGTGTAATCAGACATGGTGTACCGTCTGCTGAACAAGTATGGACTTACAGGATCTCAATGTCAAGCGCCTGATAATGTCTGTCTTTCTTTCTGTCTGTCTTCCTTTAATCCATCCTTTTTTTTCTTCCCTATTTCTTCCGGGGTTTTTTTCCACCCCTCCATCTATGTTTTGTCTCTTGAGTTCTTAAATATGATCTGCTAAGCACCAATACTTTTTGTCAACTAAGCACACAGTGAAAACATTGTTTCGCAATCTTTACAACTTGTACTTTGAGTATCTGCTAACTTACTACATTTTCTGTTTGTTTTACTGTTTGCCCTAATTGTTGAACTTAATGAAAAAATAAATCATAAGTACTCAGAATAAGACACCTAACGGCTTATTAACTGGAATAAAATTCATTAGAAAAACTAAATAAACTAAAGCAATTACAGTTAAATCTTGAAACTGTATGTGTTTCAGAGACTTTTGTCAATGACAGGCAGTAATTACTGACACAGCTTTTTGCAGAAAGTTTGAGATACAATTAAATAGAAAACATAATTTAAAGCACACTGCTGTCACCACTGATGAAGGAACAAAAGAAAAGTAAATTACTGAGCAGCACGTATTTTGATCAGCACCACCACTGTAAACCAAACATGAGTTTTATGAAGGGTTCTTTGTCTGTGTGGATACACTTAAGGAACAAACATGCAGTTAACAGTACTCTACCATTCAGCTTTGGATAATATCTGTAGGTCCAATTGAACCCCAAGTTACAACAATCAATGTCTGGCAATACAACAAGATCCATTCAGCTTTGGATAATACCTGTAGGTCCAATTGAACCCCAAGTTACAACAATCAGTGTCTGGCAATACAACAAGATCCATCTTTAATTAGAACTGAGTATCAACCCTCATAACGAGAGAGTTGACTATTTAATGAATGAGCAATATGGGGAAAATTTGCAGTCAGAAGGCGTCTAAAAGCACATCATGAGACAAAAGCTGTGATCAACAAATAATTAGGTTATATAGGCATTTGAAACAACACAAAGGGTGCAATCACAGAGCAGCGAGAATCAGTTTGTAATGATGGATCACAGCTGGAAGAGTAAACATTTTCAAACACACTCTTCTGGTGTCCTTTTATGAGCTCAGTATCAACTACAAATAGACAGAGCATGTATGAAAAATGGCATGTTAAGAAGACATCATTTTTATCAGACCCTTAAGTTATCAGACCAATGCTGAGTATTAAATTGGGTCATTACACTCTCATGCTGGTGATTATCGTAGACATTTTAAAACATTGGGCAGTCTTCCTTCTCTGATGTCACAAATAGATGAAGCATGATTTTGTAAACTAGCTAACCTTGGTTTTGTAACTTAAGTCATTTAGGTGACATTGAGCTTAGACTCATTGATGCATTTTAATGGTATTTTAGACATTATGTCATGGAAAGCAGAGACTTTCCTTCAGATTAGTCAGGATTAAGTTTTAGTTATTGGCAGAGAGTTTCAGACAGAAACTGAAAGCCCCACTTCAAACACTGGCAATGAATTCTTCAGTTCAGACTTAGGTTTCAAAAACCATATTAAAAATACTACAAAAAGTAAATTCATCATCTGGAGAATATTGCCAGAGTGCAGCCGTTTCTCTCCCAGTCCAATGCAGAAACTTTTGTTCAAGACTTTAAAACTTGTACAGATTACTGCAATGCTCTGTTTTGCGAGCTTCCTAAAATAACTTTAGCTCTATTACAGCTACTTGAGAACTCAGCTGCAAGAATGCTGGCAAAGACCAGAAAGCAAAATCATATAAGCAAGTCCTTTCAGCCTCTGAAAAGTTTTCTTTCAGGATTGTCCTACATTTTCTCATGAACTGTGATACAACATAACTATTGAAGAAAAGAATTCCCACAGCATGATGCTGCCAGAACCACGTGTCACATGATGTAAGATGAGGTGTTAGTTCCCCCTAAACAAAAAGTTACATATTTGACTCATGTGGCCAGAGCTCCTAATTCCACATGTTTAGACTATCTCTTACATGGCTTTTGGCAAACCTGCAATTTTCTTCCATAACGTCCAAATTTGTGTAGTGCACAACTAACCCTTTAGTCTTTTAAACAGATTCCGTTCAGCTGATCTGTGTGATCTCTGCAGGTCCCACAGGGTTACAATGACTTCTGAGGACAATTATTTGAACATGAATCATATAGGGCTCTGAGAATAAAATGCAAAACCTTACTTGTCTAATATTTACTAGTAGTAAGTCAATTTTATGTTATTTTGCTTCCGTGTCAAAATAAGGCACTAGTTGGATTTGGTCTATCACATAAAATTCTAATAAAGAGCATTGTAGTTTGTAAAAGTAATCTGACTACATTTATTAATACTTTTGCAATGCACTGTACACAAACAATTCATTCAGTAAACTTTACTGAATGAGTTGCATACTGAATGTATGCATGGTATTGTCATAATGAGTTTTGTGGTGGACCAGAGTCAGACAAGTATGGGAAAGGCAGCGTGGGATCAGTGGGAAACTCCTTCCTTAATGACAGAGATCACTCATATACAGGCAAGGAGCAGGGTTTCAGAAAATCCAGATAATAAGGGTAATCATCAAAAACAGAACCTGACAGGATCCCGAGCTGAACACATATCCAAGGAGACATCAAACGAGACCTGGAAAGACATGACGACACCGCGTGGAACGAAGGACGAAGGCAAACTTAAATACAGACAAAGGTGGACATGAAATAATAGGGCAGGTAATCAGAGGAACAGAGAACAGGTGAGACAAGGAGGCAGGGAAGCAGAGGGAACAGGCGAAAACAATACACAGATTAAAACATGACGAAGGGACTAATAAACAATACTGAAACGAAGCTATAAACAAATAACCAAATGAAACATGAGAGTAAAGAATAAACATAAACCGAGAAACTAGAGGGAACATAAGAAACACCATAGCCTAAGAACGAACAAGGAACACATACAACAAACCTAACACCACACAGACAGAACTGACAGGAAGGGAAGCAGAGAACATGAGGACTAGGATGTAAACACACAAAAAGTAAACACAACCTAACTAAAATGTAAACAAATACACAACCAAGAATCCAGTTCGTGACAGGTATAGTGGTGAAACACAAGGGTTTTCTTCACAGGAACACACACGCACACATTTAAGCCCACATAATCTCTTCTGCACTTTAAAATGAATAGATCTTTAATCCTGGGGCCAGATCAGAAGCTTGAACCATCACCATTAAAAAGCCAGGTCAATATGTACTGAAGGAAGCCCTTCTCTTTCACACACTCTCAAAACTACACCTTCACTATGTCTCTCTGCCCCTTGCCTACCTCCGTCATCTCTGCCAGCCTCAGGCGTCCTGCTTTCACCACTCTGCATGGACACCTTAGCAGCCGTATGCTATTAGGGAAGGGCCCACAGCAGCAATACTCATAAATATTGACTTGGTTTCAGCATATCCCTCAGGAACCGTTCAAAACAGCAGGTACTGCATTAGCACACTCACGGCAAACATAAGCTTTGGTCAATACAGAGGAAGCTGCTGTGGCTTCACTAGCACACTCGTTCTTGCAGAAAGAACACAAGGCACAACAGCCAGCCTGCAGGATTAAAGGTAATGTCATGGAAAAAAATGTAATTAGCAGCTGTGTTAAATGTCCTTTTGATGGAAAATTAAAGCCAACTAGGTTTTAAAAAATCTTAACATCATATTTTGTCTTTACACATGGATGGGGAATGAACTGATGGAGAACCTGGAGAAACTGAGCTGCTGCCTTCTGTGTAATGCTATCAAAGTAGAAACAAATATCCATTAAATCACCACCTGAATGAATCCAGTTCAATTGATTGTATCCTCCTCCTCCCCAATAGCTATGTTTAATTAAAAAGGGACTGTTTTTGTTCCCTGAATGTAAGTAGAGATTATACGTGGCTCTCTTTTTAATCTGTTGGGAAGTCTCTTAGTTTAGACCTGTTAATCAATCTTATTTGGAAGTTCACTAATTATATTCTCCAATTTCACAACATCAGGAGCAGTGAATTAGTTGAGGCAAAGCTCATTCTGTTAAGGCAAGGAGAGCAGTCAGGTGGAAGAATTAAGTCATCCATTAATGAGTGCATATGAGATTTGAAACCTGCCTTCACTATGTTGAATGAATCGGATTCAGCCATAGTCACATAAAAATGTTAGGGCACCCTACCCAAGGTGTGTAGAAGTTTTTCGTTTTTATCATAGGTACTTTTTTTTTTTTTTTTTTTTTTTTTTTTTTACCGTGTCCTGTCCGGCAGAGTAGCGCACGGAATTCTTGTTGAGTGCCAAGAAATTGCCCAACAGATTTACTTTCACAAGCGGAGCAACACAGCTATTGCTTTAAAGCTCTGCTTGATATTTATAAAAGAAACTTTATTATAAACTTCTTTGGGAATATTTCAATTGTTACGGACACGGAGACTGAAATGAAAAGGAAAACAGAAGCTTGACAAAGAGAGAGATGGGCAAAAGGGAAAGGGGAAACAAGGAGGAGAGAGTGGAGGAGAGAAGAAGGATGAATAGAATAAAAGATTACACCCTGCTTGCTTATACACAAAATAGCACACGGTATTTATGAATGTAAAATGTACTTAGTGAGAAGTGCAGCCCAATATAGATCATCTGTGTATCTATCAACACCTGTGTGGACGCGCTTTGTATACAAGGTTTCTCCACAAAAATATGCAATAGCGAGTGTGAGGACCCACCGACCTGCCCTGTGGTCCCCGGGCGGACACTGAGGAGATCCGAGCAACAGACATCCAAAGGCCCACCCCCAACAGGGACACTGATATCAAACACATGCCCCCGAACACAAACGCCAAGACCCGACCCCCCCCCCATTTGTTCATTTGTTCATTTGAACAAATGATTCTTGTTCAAATGAACAAGAATCATTTGTTCTTTTATGTTTACTTTTCCAGTGCATAGATTATTTTGTATCGCCACGTGGATGCCCCTCCTCCACCACCATTCATCAACATCAATCAGCCCATGAATTGTTTTGTTCCAACAGTATTTTACTAATGGTTATCTTTTCAACTGTTTCCCACTTGTTAACTATAAGCAATGTTAATTGAGAAGTGTTTGAGGTTTTAAAGAGCCGATGTTTTGAAAAGCTCTTATAAACATCTCTTATTCAATATGCAAGTTTAAATTTTAAAGAGATCAAAGAAAATAAACTGATATGAATATAAATGCTAAATCTTCACAGCACGTTCTCATTGAATAAGGATGGAAACATAGTTTTGCAAAGTATTTTAATTGAACATATCACCTGAAGATGCCCTTTTAGCAGTTTGAGAAACAAAATTAACCAACACCCATATTTATTTTTTTGCCATCTCATTTAAATCTATACCATTTCATTAAACATCTGATAATTTAACTGTTGACATTGTATTTACTGCTTTAACTTGCCCATGCCTTCACGAGGGGCCCGTTCTGGTAATTTACCAGGTAACAAGCCAAGTTGAAGAGCTCATCAATGATCCCACACACAGACACTGGTAGTATACGGTCAAAAAGTTTGTTCTCCTTCACTCTCCTGATGCAGCATTCTACGTGGACCCTCAGCCGAACAATGGACTGAGTCTCATGAACATCATGTGGCCTATATACTTTGCAGGGAGCCAGATTGTCAACTAGAAAGCCCTTGTCAACCATTATTGCCATGTCTGGCTCTAATACATTGATTATGCCTGATTGCTTGAAGATCTCACGATCACTCATGGATCCAGCAAAAAGGGCAGAGACAAATGTAATGGCACCATGAGGTGCCATGCCGATCATGGCTTTGAGTATAGAGTGGGACTTGTATGCAGAAAACACCTCACTCTGCAATAGGAGATCCGATCCGGTGTCTGGCAGTAGACTTCAGCGCAATCAAGCACTACTTGGGTGTCGGGGTACGAAGCAAACTCTGCTGGAAGTCGAGCATGTACCACCTCCTAGGGCAACAAGAGGCGTTGGCTTCCAAGCAGGTGGTGTAGAAAGTTGGCCCATGTAGTGATTATCCTGCTTACAGTTGTTCGGTGAATGCCAAACCTTTCAGCAAGATCTCTGTGTGGCTGACCCAAGGACAGGTACATCAAGAAAAGGAACAGCTCATCAATAGGAGGAAGTTTCTTCAAAAGAAGAAAAGACACAAAACATAATGCACAAAAATTAAAATACAACTCTTACAATACAACTTCTACAAACACCTGTTTATAAATGCTTTTGAAAAGACATTTTTAGAGGGTGATTCATGGTATGAAAAATTGCATAAAAATTTGGTTTTCTCCTGATTCTGTCAACTATAATCACATGTAGTTCCTAGTTACTCCACTAGAAGGGAGTAAAATCACAAAGCTTCAATCTCAATCAGCTCTAAAATTGGCATTGATTAAATATCACAACCCAACAATATTATAAATGCAGCTAAAAATACATGTGAGTATGGATATCATCCTTTTGCACATTAATTATTGCTTTTCTGACCACACTGCATGGATTACTCCAGATCGGTTTGTCACACACTCACCTACAAAATAATCATCATACCGTGTATGTGTGAAATCTGTCAGAGCCAGCTATGGCTTTGGTATTGGTGACCCGAATCATCTTGGTCTTCACAGCAGACCCCACAAGCTTCCAGAAACATTGGAACTGTTTGTATGAAGCAAATCTGTGGAAATAAAATAAAACATATATGGAGTAATTGATATCATAAACTATTGTAAACCAAAAGTTTGGACACACCTTCTCATTCAAAGAGTTGTCCTTATTTTCATGACTATGAATATTGTAGCTTCACACTGAAGGCATCAGAACTATGAATTAACACATGTGGAATTATATACTGAACAAAAAAGTGTGAAACAACTGAAAATATGTCTTATATTCTAGGTTCTTCAAAGTAGCCACCTTTTGCTTTGATTACTGCTACGAACACTCTTGGCATTGTGTTGATGAGCTTTAGAGGTAGTCACCTGAAATGGTTTTCACTTCACAGGTGTGCTCTGTCAGGTTTAATAAGTGGGATTTCAAGCCTTATAAATGGGGTTGGGACCATCAGTTGTGTTGTGCAGGAGGTGGATACAGTACACAACTGATAGTCCTACTGAATAGACTGTTAGAATTTGTATTATGGCAAGAAAAAAGCAGCTAAGTAAAGAAAAACGAGTGGCTATCATTACTTTAAGAAATGAAGGTCAGTCAGTCCGAACAATTGGGAAAACTTTGAAAGTGTCCCCAAGTGAAGTCGCAAAAACCATCAAGCGCTACAAAGAATCTGGCTCACATGAGGACCGCCCCAGGAAAGGAAGACCAAGAGTCACCTCTGCTGCGGACGATAAGTTCATCCGAGTCACCAGCCTCAGACATCGCAGGTTAACAGCAGCTCAGATTAGAGAACAGGTCAATGCCACACAGAGTTCTAGCAGCAGTCACATCTCTAGAACAACTGTTAGGAGGAGACTGTGTGAATCAGACCTTAATGGTAAAATAGCTGCTAGGAAACCCCTGCTGAGGACAGGCAACAAGCAGAAGAGACTTGTTTGGGCTAAAGAACACAAGGAATGGACATTAGACCAGTGGAAATTTGTGCTTTGGTCTGATGAGTCCAAGTTTGAGATCTTTGGTTTCAACCACCGTGTCTTTGTGCGGCGCAGAAGAGGTGAACGGATGGACTCTACATGCCTGGTTCCCACTGTGAAGCATGGAGGAGGAGGTGTGATGTTGTGGGGATGCTTTGCTGGTGACACTGTTGGGGATTTATTCAAAATTGAAGGCATACTGAACCAGCATGGCTACCACAGCATCTTGCAGCGGCATGCTATTCCATCCGGTTTGCGTTTAGTTGGACCATCATTTATTTTTCAACAGGAGATTGACCCCAAACACACCTCCAGGCTGTGTAAGGGCTATTGGACCAAGAAGGAGAGTGATGGGGTGCTGCACCAGATGACCTGGCCTCCACAGTCACCGGACCTGAACCCAATCGACATGGTTTGGGGTGAGCTGGACCGCGGAGTGAAGGCAAAAGGGCCAACAAGTGCTAAGCATCTCTGGGAACTCCTTCAAGACTGTTGGAAAACCATTTCAGGTGACTACCTCTTGAAGCTCATCAACAGAATGCCAAGAGTGTGTGAAGCAGTAATCAAAGCAAAAGGTGGCTACTTTGAAGAACCTAGAATATAAGACATATTTTCAGTTGTTTCACACTTTTTTGTTCAGTATATAATTCCACATGTGTTAATTCATAGTTTTGATGCCTTCAGTGTGAAGCTACAATATTCATGGTCATAAAAATAAGGACGACTCTTTGAATGAGAAGGTGTGTCCAAACTTTTGGTCTGTACTGTGTATATATATATATATATATATATATATATATATATATATATATATATATATATATATATATATATATATATATATATATATATATATTACATTGAGCCAATGCATGTACAGAATACTACAGTACAATACACAATATGTTAACACAGCATAATTAGCCCACAAAAATACAAACTTACCTGGTATAGAACCTGATTTCGTCTTCTGAGACTGCAAAGTGCTCCAAACCAAAACGGATCCGAAGCTGCAGTCCTTCCACTTGGCTCTGCAGCTGTTCTATTCTCTTGTGCAGAGCTGCATTTTCAATCTGTAACTCGTTGGCCATTACTCCGGTTGTCGGTGAAACACAGTAATCATGATCAGGAGCTACAAACACCATCTCCGATTCTGAAGGGTCCACATGCGGATCTGCAGTGGCAGATTCCTCCCGAGGCCTACGGTCCCACACACCGGGTCTTTCCTCAGGCAACGAGTAGTTGTTCCACTCAAAAAGAAATGGGAATAGCACCCCTTTTTAACCATCTCCTCCCCCCCCGGTGTATCTATCAGATCCTTGGGTAAGAAATTTCGGCTACATACCCGTGTGTCTCTACAGGGACTAAAGTTATCCCTCCGGATTTTGGCTAGCCATTGCTGACGTGCTACATTATCAGCAGGGAATCTGTGAAAGCTAACTTTAAAATTATACCGTGAGGAACACGAACATCGAGGTACACAACAGTGTAGGGACAATCCACTCACACGCTGATAGCATTGTTGCTATCAAAACAATCCAATCTGAATGGCAGGGACGTTTACCCGGAAGTTACCGCCCTCACAACTTTTGACCGGAAGTTAGCGGTCGCCATATTGTGCACATAGCCAATTAAACAAGAGAGACAATCAAGCAATGAGGGAATGAGGATCTTTTGAAACAATCATGTAAGTTAGCAAACACTAATGGAAAGGAAACACAAAAAAAATATTTATTTATAAATAAAATACAATTTAGAAAAATAATACATGTTATAGGAAACAAAACAAAATATGTGAACAGTACAAAACAATGAACATTAAAATACCATCCATTCATCCGTCCATCCATCCATTGTCTTCCGCTTATCCGGGGTCGGGTCGCAGAGGGCAGCAGCCTCAGCAGAGACACCCAGACTTCCCTCTCCCCACCCACTTGTGCAAGCTCGTCCAGGGGAATCCCAAGGCATTCCCAGGCCAGCCGAGAAACATAATCCCTCCTGGGTCTTCCTCTGGGCCTCCTCCCGGTGGGACGTACCCGGAACACCTCACCAGGGAGGCGTCCAGAAGTCATCCTAACCAGATGCCCGAGCCACCTCAACTGGCTCCTCTCGACGTGGAGAAGCAGCGGCTCTACTCTGAATCCCTCCCGGATGACCAAGCTTCTCACCCTAGCTCTAAGGGAGAGCCCAGACACCCTGCGGAGGAAACTCATTTCGGCAATTGTAACCGTGATCTCGTTCTTTCGGTCATGACCCAAAGCTCATGACCATAGATTAGGGTAGGAACGTAGATTGACCGGTAAATCGAGAGCTTCGCTTTTTGACTCAGCTCTCTCTTCACCATGACAGACCGGTACAGCGCCCGCATCACTGGTGACGCAGCACCAATCCATCTATCGATCTCTCTCTTTAACTCCTCCACTACAAACTGCTCCAGTGAGAGCTGTAGATCACGAGCTGATGAAGCCAATAAGACCACATCATCCGCAAAAAGCAGAGACACAATCCTACGGCCACCAAAACGGATCCCCTCAACACCTTGGCTGCGCCTAGAGTTCTGTCCATAAAAGTTATGAACAGAATCGGTGACAAAGGGCAACCTTAGCGGAGTCCAACCCTCACCAGAAACAAGTCCGACCAAGCCAGGGCCTGGTTCCCCCCACAACATTCCCCAAGGGACACGGTCAAACGCCTTCTCCAAGTCCACAAAGCACATGTAGACTGGTTGGGCGAACTTCCATGAACCCTCCAGGACCCTGCTGAGGGTGTAGAGAACCAGTGTTCCATGGGCTGGACAAAAACCACACTGCTCTTCTTGAATCCGAGGTTCAACTATCTGAGGGGACCCTCTTCTCCAGAACCCCCAAAAATACCTTACCAGGGAGGCTTAAGAGTGTGACTCCCCCATAGTTGGAACACACTCTACGGCCCCCCTTTTTGAATAGGAGGACCACCAAACCCGGTCTGCCAATCCAGTGGAACTGCCCCTGATGTCCACACGATGCTGCAGAGTCGCGTTAACCAGCACAACCCTACCACATGCAAAGCCTTAAGGTACTCTGGGCGAATCTTATCCACCCCCGGGGCCTTACCACCGACGAGCTTTTTAATCACCTTGGTGACCTCAGCACCAGAGCTTGGAGAGCCCGCCCCAAGGTCCCCAGGCTCCACTTCCTCAGTGGAAGACGTGCCGGTGGGATTGAGGAGGTCTTCGAAGTACTCTGCCCACCAACCCACAACGTCCTGAGTTGAGGTCAGCAGCATACGCTCCCCACTGTAAACAGTGTTGGTGGTGTACCTCTTCCACCCCGAGACGCCGGATGGCGGACCAGAATCTCCTCGTAGCCATACGGTAGTCATTTTCCATGGGCTCTCTGAACTCCCACGCCCGAGTTTTTGCCTCAGCAGCCAACAGAGCCGCATGGCGCTTGGACTGCCGGTACCCATCAGCTGCCTCCACAGTCCCAAAAGCCAAAAAGACCAGAGAGGACTCCTTCAGCCTGACAGCATCCCTCACTGCCGGAGTCCACCAGCAGGTTTCAGGATTGCTGCCACGACAGGCACTAACAACCTTGTGACCACAGCTCCGGTAAGCCGCCTTGGCAATGGAGGTGCGGAACATGGCCCACTCAGACTCAATGTCCCCCACCTCCCCCGCAATGTGTTTGAAGCTCTCCTGGAGGTGGGAGTTGAAGCTCCACCTCACGGGAAACTCCGCCAGGCATTCCCAGCAGACCCTCAAGATTCGTTAGGGTCTGCCATGTCTGAGCGGCATCCTTCCCGACCATCGGAGCCAGCTCACCACCAGGTAGTGGTCAGTGGAAAGCTCCGCTCCGCTCTTCACCCGAGTGTCCAAGACATGTGGCCGCAGATCAGATGACACGACAACAAAGTCGATCATCAAACTGTGGCCTAGGGGGTTCCAAGGGCACATATGGACACCCTTATGCTTGAATATGGTGTTAGTTATGGACAATCCATGATGAGCACAGACGTCCAATAACAAAACACCACTCGGGTTCAGAATGGAGGGCCATTCCTCCCAACCACACCCCTCCAGGTCTCACTGTCATTGCCAACGTGAGCGAAGAGCCCGACTATTTCTAGCCGGAACCTCTCTATCTCGCACACCAACTCAGGCTCCTTCTCCACCAGAGAGGCGGCCGAAGACTGAGACCTTGGCGGTCTGATCCTCGCCTGCAGAAGCTGGCCCTTGGGAAATTAAAATACTATTATTAAAAACAGACTTGCCAAGATTAATAATAACTTGCACAGCAACATCGTTTCTGAGCATTTTTGATCTTATATAGCACTCAATTAGTCATCCTGATAATGCCAAGCAGTTTGACAATAGCAACATTCACTCACAAACCCACACACATTCATACACACATATGCAAATCAGTGGGCAACTTGGAGTTAAGTGCCTTGCCCAGGGGAATTTCAAAATGTGGCAGGGGAGGAAGTTGGAATCGAGCCCACAACTTTCTGATTGCAAGATGACAATTCTTCCCATCGAGTCTGTTAGGGTTTGAAAACTTTTGTATTGTTTATCACTCATGTCTGTACAAAGTGCTCTTTCTTCCCACATGCCACAGAAAGGGGGATGGGGGAGAGGAGTGAGTTATGCTACTATCAGCAACATCTGGGGGCTGCTTGTACCAGTCCCCACTCCCTCTCTGTTTAAAAGCAAAACACATGTACCATAACCCTTCTGACCCCCCACACACACAGACACACATACACCCCCTAAATGCTGAACTGTCTGCTGAATTGTGTGTGTGAACCACATATATAAATAAAGAGAGAGGGTGCCAACACTTTGTAGATTTGCACTGCAGTGTGAGCTACCTCTTGCGCAAGAAAAATAGAGACTCTGTGTCGTTCCTCTGAGTTGACTAATTAATACCTAACAGAGGCGCAGTCATTCCACTGTACAGAACATATTCTGCAAGGGAAGGGCATTCAAAACAGTTGTCAATATGCCCACATCTGGGTGTCCTTGAAAGGTAACCCTTAAAGCAGACCACAAGATGCTAAAAGGAATCTCCATAACTCTAAAATGTTACCACTGAATTTACAGTCTGTTACTGTTGCTCCTGGCTTGATATGAAAATGTCTGTACAGTCATAAAGAAACTGTTCAAATGTAACTTTTGTTGCAAGTGTCCAAAGATGAAAACTTTGCTGTCTAAGAAAAGCACAAGGCCAGGTTAAAGTTACCTAGAGAGAAAGTAGGCACAGACCAGGAATTATGTGTTTCGGACAGATGAGTCTAAAATGTAATTATTTGGAGACCAAAATAATCTCATACTAGACGGGAAGCATGAAGGTGAAAGTGCCATAATTTAGGGATGTTTTGCCGCCATAAGCCAGAACTATAAAGGTGAAATAGACTTAGACTCTTTAACATGACATGTCCTCAAACATACCAGTAACTCCACCAAGTACTGTCTTGCAGTTAAGAAATGGAAAGTCCTGGTCTTAGTCAAATCCCATATCTTGGTCTCATGGACCATACATGCAAGAAGCCCAACAAACATATGACTTAACCCACTCAATACTGTGGAGATGATGGTAGACTTTCAGAGAACACCATACCCACATACCCCCCTCACCATCCTCAACAACACTGTATCTACTGTGGACCACTTCCGGTTCCTAGAAACCACCATTTCTCGAAATCTGAAATGGTCCTCACACAACGTTCGGAAGAAGGCCCAGCAGAGACTACTTCCTGAGGCACCTTGAGAAGTACAACCTTCCACAGGAGTTGCTGGTCATCTTCTACACTGCCATAATTCAGTCTGTCCATTCTTCTTCCATCTCAGTGTGGTTTGGCTCATCCACAAAACAGGACAGGTCCTGTTAAGTTTTAGTTTTAGGTAAATTTTGTTTATTTCTTCTTTTCTGATTATTCCCCTTGTATGGTGTCTTTTTTTTCATTTCCCATTTAGACAATGACATGTAAGGAAGGGAAGCACAGTATTTACCTTTTTTGACTGTCTGATATCTACATTGTGGAAGCCCAGAGTGTCATTAGATTAAAAGATAAAGGAAAAGTTATTATTTTCCAGTTTCTAACAAAAGCCCTTTATCAGTGGTAAAAACCAAAAAAAACAAAAAAAAAAACAACACTAAAATCAGGCTTTGCATTTACAAAAAATTTAAGCGGGGATACAATCCAACGTAGTACATCCAATAGTGACTGATGGGTTTTTCGGTCCAGGTACCTATGGCATCAACAGGACTACAGTATGCATGTTAACATTTTTTTGGGTGCTACAATGAGGGTAGCAATAGTGGGTACAGCTCCCATTTTTGTTTAAGTAAATACGGACATTAAAGTGCCTGTGACACGCGTTCACCACAAATGCAGAAATGGTAAGAAAATATCTTAATATTAATGGAATTGGGCAGTAATTGACATTATATTGGGATTAAAAACATGATAAAAGACAATTGTGACACAAAATAATCAATTTTCGATGTAAAGTCCAAATTCACCTGGAAATAACGTCTAAGAGGAAGTCTCTGGTTATTCATCGTGTGAGCGTCAATGATAAAGGTAGAAGCCAAGTTGCGTAAAAACAGCGTTAATATGTTGAAACGGTGCATTGCTGGTGGTGGCAGCAATACTACAACAGCAGCCGTTAGTCTGCACTACTTTCCTGAAGTGAAGAGGATCATGTATCATATGTATCATATGTAACAATGTACCCCAAAAACAGACCAGAAAATGTAAACAAGGCCAGGGCCAGACAACAAAATCAATCGTCCAGGCAGGCGATCAGTCCCTTACCAAACCAGAGTTTCAGATGGGCGACCTGGGGGGGTCGTCCAAGGCCGAAAGTTCAGGGAGGAGGCCAGGCCAGGATGACAAACCCGGTGGTCCAGGAAGCCAGCAGCGACGGTGGGGACGGGACCCAGGCAGCCGCGATAAAGAACCTCGCCCACCTGGAGGGGGGCGTCGAAAGTCCAGCAGCAACGCAAGAGGCTGGTAGAAACTCCCGCAGCAGCTCGTCCTGGTGCCGTCGTCGTGGTGACCGACGCACCTGAGGCCAGCCTGGCAGAGCAGGGATCCTTCTCAGATCCCAGTCAGGAGGCCAGTGGCGAAGCTCCAATGGCGCCAGCAGAGGCAGAAGTCCACCCTTGACTGGCAGTGGCGTGTCCCTGCGTCCCATCCAAAACGCGGCCCGGAATGGAGGTCTGCAGCAGTCCTCCGGAGACCTATGACAGGGCTGCCGAGGGATGGCAGATGAGGGTAGTGCATTCCCGCACCCCCCAAAGACAAGAACAGGGAGAAGAGGCAGCTCTTCCTCAAACCCCCCCCCAACCAGGAACTGGAGCAGACAGCGGTACGTCCACAAACCGCTCAGGAACTGCAACCGAAGGTGGAGGCTGCTCGGCTTCGAGCTCCTCCAGAACATGAACGGGTTGCGGCTCCTCTTTGAACTGCCCAGGAATCAGACCGTGAAGTGGCTCGTCTGCAAGCCACTTGGGATCGGAACCAGGAAGCGGTTCGTCCTCGGACTGCTCAGGAACCGGACCAGAAGGTGGAGGCAGCTCGACCTCGACCTCCCCCAGGACAGGAACAGGAACAGGTTGTGGCTCATCTCTGAACCACCCAGAAACAGGAGCGGGTCGCGGCTCGTCCACAAGCCGCCCCGGAACTGGAGTTGAGGCCAGGAGTGGCAGCAGACGACCCACGGCATCCGGACCTCCTGGGATGAGATCTCATTTACGGCCCTTTGCCACTCTCTCTCCAACAAGCCCGGAAACAGGGGGCTCTGAGGGAAACCTTGCCCCCACACCTCCAGACAGTCCCTCAGCTGGTTTACCATCTCCAGTCATTGCCAGGGAGAGCTGCTGACCGTCAGAAGGGGCGTGAGAGTCGCCCAAACAACTCATGCCCCGACTCAAATCTCAGCTGCCGTCTCCTCACTTGGTTCATCGGGCTGGGTTTGTACTGTCATAAATCAGGTTTTAAGGTAGGAACACTGCGCAGAGAGAGAGGCCGAAGACCAGACGACTGTAGGTAAGTCCGTAGTTTAATCAGTCCTGCTCACAGAGTGTTTGCCTGACAATGACAACAAGAACCATGGTGGACTCAGAATTTGTAGACAAACGAACCCAGGCCGAACAAAAGAACACAGCACTAACATGAGCAGGAAGGTTGTTGCTATTGCTATCAAAACAATTGCATGGACGTCATATCAACATACAATAAATTAATGTCTAAAATAATGTTTCTTGTCATTTTAACGTTTTTTGCAACTTACCGCTTTGCTGTGTCCATCATTTCCATAGACAGAAGGAACTGACCGCTTAATCATATGAAGTGTTCCTGCAAATCTTACTTGATACTGGCGGAGGTTGCTGAAGGCACTCTTCCTTGAAGTGCGGGAAATAAGATTTTCCCAACTTATGTGGGAACATTTCCTTTTTTTTTTTTTACCGTGTCCTGTCCAGCAGAGTAGCGCCAAGAAATTGCCCAACAGATTTACTTTCACAAGCGGAGCATCACAGCTATTGCTTTAAGGCTCTGCTTGATATTTATAAAAGAAACTTTATTATGAACTTCTTTGGGAATATTTTAATTGTTATGGACACGGAGACTGAAATGAAAAGGAAAACAGAAGCTTGACAAAGAGAGAGATGGGGCAAAAGGGAAAGAGGGGAAAAAGGAGGAGAGAGTGGAGGAGAGAAAGAAGGATGAAGAGAATAAAAGATTACACCCTCCTTGCTTATACGCAAAATAACACACGGTATTTATGAATGTAAAATGTACTTGGTGAGAAGTGCAGCCCAATATAGATCATCTGTGTATCTATCAACACCTGTGTGGATGCGCTTTGTATACAAGGTTTCTCCACAGAAATATGCAATAGCGAGTGTGAGGACCCACCGACCTGCCCCGTGGTCCCTGGGCGGACACTGAGGAGATCCGAGCAACAGACATCCAAAGGCCCCCCAAGGCACAGGAACCCCAGGAGAACCACCGCCGGGACTACCGCAACCCCCCCAGAGAAGAGCAGTGGAGAGTCCCAGGGGAGCCACCCAGCAGTGACAGTGCAGAAGCCCCAGGGAACGCAGCGACGAGCGCACAGGCCCCGCCGGCAGCCGTCCACTCCCGAGCAGATACAGCCATGGACCCAGAGAACCAAGACCCCGGGACACGCCACCCCCAAGACAGAGGCCCGACAGAGCCCAGGGGTCCAGGCCCTGGCAGGCAGCCACCGGGAGTGAGCCAGTACACACCGAAGCATCCAGCCCCGGACACCGAGAACCACAAGTACATCAGCAGGCAGAGACTCCAACCACCGGCAGGCAGGGTGGCGGGGAGGAAATAGGCCCCCATAATATTGGGGGGGCCTAAGCTGATCCAGGAGAGGGAGCAGTCCAAGACCCAACCTGTCCACAAAAAAAAAAAGGCACTCACAGTCACAGTCACCCACTCCCACCCTCATTCACACACATAAATCACTCGCTCCCCAACGTAAAAACAAACAACAATGGACGTCCTACACTCACTCACACTCCCCATGCATACTTTATACTCCGGGGTCCGGGCGCCGGCAGCCCCTAGGGGCAACCAGCCCCACGGACCAAGGGGGTGGTCCCCTTTCCTCCCGGGGCAAAGACAAGCAGACAGGCCCAGACCCGGGGTGGTCTCGGCCCCCCCCCCGCCCAGGACCCAGTCCCCAAAACCAACCCCCATCCACCCCCGGAGAGGGGGCTATGTAACAAAAGGGGTCCACATGGCCCAACCAGCCCGCCAAACCCCAGAGCCCCCCCGGGACGGAGCAGTCCCGACCCCCCTACGAGCTCCGATCCCGACCCCATGAGTCTCCCACCCCCCCCCAAACCCCAACATGAACCTCGCCACATTCCCCCCCCCCCGGCCCGAACAACCCCCCCAAACGGGAAAAAAAAAAAAAAAAATCCGAAAAAACTAAAAAAAAACCCAAACGCCAAGAATCCCCCCCCCCACAGGGGCACACCCCCCAGGGGGTGAACTCTATGGCCGAGAGGTCTGATGAGGTCACCCCACCCAGCGCAAGCTCTACATACAGCCTCGCCCTGAGCACCCCCGCCGCATCCCCCTTCCCCCCACAAAATTTTTGCGCCGCAACAGCAAGGAAAGGGGCCCCGGGGCCAACACCACCCCCCGCCCACTGGCGCAACAGGGCAGACCCCCCGGCACCGCACCCCACAACGGACCCCCGACCCCGCAGCATGACGGGGACAGCCCCCACCCCCCCCGATCCCCGGGGTCAGTGTCCCCCCACGCCCCCCAATGCCCCACTCAGCCACAAAAAAAAAACTTTCCTGCCAACATTCCCGGCCACTGCAGCTCCCCTGGGGAAAACACTATCCAGCTCAGCTCCACCATCCAGCCGATCCAAACGCCGGCGACTCCTTTTCCCCGAAGTGGATACAACCCCTCCCCCCCCAAACCCCCCGGGCTGCAGCCCCTCCCCACACCCCCCCCACCCACCCCCCGACCCCCCCCCTCACACATGTCGCCAGCAGAGCAGCCCCCCCCAAGCCTGCCCAAACCCCCCCCAGACGCCCCCTCACCCCCAGCCCACGAGTCCCAAACGAGAGGGATACATGCACTAGCCGGGTACCTGGGCCATACACCCCAAACCCGCCCAACCCAAACCACAGCCCACCCCGCCCCGGTGCAGTCACAAGACGCCATCCGCCGCCCCACCCACCGCCCGGGAAACTGGGGCCGGGCCCCCAACCATGGGCCAGAACCACAGAAGCATGGAAGAAGGCCACGGCTGCACCCATTTTCCCGGGGCACCCGGCCACCCCCCCCCCCAAACCCTGGGAGTGCCCCACCCCCCCGGCCACTCCCCCCACCCCCCATGGCGCACCACGGCCCCCCCAAATTAGTCCGGCCGGGCCAGCCCCCCCTCCGAGGGGGCCACATCCCAAAATCATGCCGTCAAAGGTCCCCCCTACCGAACCCCGGGCACCCCTCCCCACCCGGCAGACCAGGGCCCAAAGCCAGGGGCCGAGATCCAAGGGAAACCCCAAGCGATCCCAGAGAGAGAGCCGAAACGCCAGCCCCATCAGCAGACAGTCCCCAAAGACCGGGCCCCCCCAAACCCCCAGCCCGGGAAACCCCCTAAAAGGGCCCCCATTTCCCTCTCCCCGGCTCCGACCACAGATGGGAAGTAGCGAACGGGGGTGTGAAAGGACCCCCCAAGCCTGCCTCCGCCAGCTCAATGGGGGTGTTGAAAATGCGTGTTTTTTGTTGTAGTGTGTGTTTAAAAAAAAAACGGGGGGAAAGAGGGTCTGGGCCCCCCCCCCCCCCCCCAAAACTCTGAACCCTCAATGTCTAAATGCAATTAAAAACCCCTTAGAGGTGAGCGCAGGAAACCAGAGGTTAGGATACGAGGATATCCTCCCTCTTGATGCCATGGTTGGGGGCCACCCCCCCAAAGGCCCCACAAGTGAATGTCGTGAAAATGTTATAATGGGGAGTTCTAAGTTGTACAGTATAAATTTGGGGGGCAGGCTGCCATGGGACCCGCAGAGATTTGGAAAAACCCCTTTCGGCCTCCAATTTTTGCACCCGCACCCCAAGGGGCCCCCCATGGTTGGGAATTGATGGAGCTGGCGGGGGGAGGGGTCCGGGGGTGGGGGGAAGGACTGGGGGGGAAAAAGGGTTCCCCCCCAGGGACCAGCTCCCCGGCTGACCCCCAAAAAGGCACCCCCCTTTTTTCCCAATCCCACAAAGGGGCGGAGGCCCGAGGGGCATCCACCCGGGGAAAAGACTAGGACAGGTTACAGGCCCCGGAACCCCAAATGAAAAACCGGGGTCAAAGGGGCCCCCCCACCCCCCCCCCCGGAAACCCCCCAGAGCCTTCCCGACCCCGGGTCCCCAGCCCCCTTTTACCTCTGGGCCCCCCCAAAAAAGCCAATGACCTCCAACGAAAAGGGGCCAGCCCCGAAACGCCCAAAACGGCCCAAAAAGTGCGGCCCCACCCCAAAAAAAGGGCAACCACCACCCCCGCGCAACCCGAATAAAGCCACGCAAAGGAGGGCCCATTCCACACGCCTAGCCACCCCCGAACCCCCAAAGGGGGACAGCCAACAATGCCCAGTCCCCGGGTGCCGGGCCCAAAACCACAAACCCCCAACCCGGGAAACGGGCCCAAAAAACACATCCCACCCCCAACACCGAGGCTTTCCCCCCAAGCCGCGCCTGACCAAAACAGCAAACCCCCACCCAAACTCCAGGCCAGGATAGGGACATTTCACTCCCCCCCCCCATATCAGGGGGAACGAGACCCCCCGGGCCCCGCCAGGCAGTCAGCAGACCCCAAAGATGGCCCACCCCACCCACTACCCTTCCCCAAGGGGGAACCCAAAAAAAAAACCCCCCGCAAACCCCAAGGGGTGCCACAGCGCAAAGGGAGCAAAGGGGGCCACCCCCCTCCAGAACAGAGACCCCAAACCAACCCTCCAGGGCAGCCAGGGGGGGAAAAACCAAAAGAGCCGAGCCGGGCCGCAAAATTTCCCCCCAAAACCAGCCCCACAGCTCACCACACTTTTTCTGGGGCCTCCTAGGGGCATGGCGAAGACCGCTAACCCCGAGCACACAGAACGTGTGGGAACATTTCCATGAAAAATAAAATATAACCAGGCATTTTGAAAATTTTCTGATGCTGGGGGTAGGTGTAATGAACTGTGTGGGTTAATAAACCCAACAACCGAACATTTTCACTTGCAGCTTGGACCACAAAATTGCAGCGAGAAATAAAGTAGTAGTTCCACAGCAAATATTGAAACGAAATAGTTAAAAAAACATAACAGAGAATAGAGAAAACTGAACGGATTTAAAAGCATGACCAAAACAGAATATAAACATATCTATGAAGCACATGGAGAGTCACTAAATTCAACTTTTCTGCACTCCAATTACACAACAAAATGTTTTTACAAGCTAAAAAAGTGGCTGCTGAATGTTCATTAAAGCTCTCATGTACAAGTGAAAGAGTTATTATTTACATGAATGCTGAATACCTCCCTGTGTCACACAGCTAAGTGTGTCAAGATATATTGAGCCAACTCTAGTGTTGTCTTTTATATTGCATATACACAGTTGCACACTAATGATGACACTGGTACCTGGTAACAAAGTGGGGGTTTGTTTCTTGCCCAGAGATTGTACAATAATAGAAAGCCTTTTGAAATAGAACCTTCAACCAAGTGAAGGATAATTACTACTAAAGCCACAATCCTCCACTGACATGTGTAATTAACATCAACAATGTTCACAGAACCAAAATGCTCTGACAGTATAACATCTATGATGTGTGAAAAGCCATGCATCAGTTTGAACAGTAATGGGTCTAAAGCTGAATGGGTACTGCTCTAGCGCTGCATTTATTGTAGGATAGTAATGAAACCGAACGATTGTGTTTTTAATGTATCATGTAACTCTTAGCCCTAAAAAGTGGTTTAAACCTTATAAATAAAACAAAAACACAATCTGAGTGTATGTATAGCATTAAATTGTTATTATCACCAATTGTATACATGTATCTAATGTGTTAGGAAGGCATTTTTTATTGTCATAGTGACTCTCTTCATGGACTAGCTGGACAGTTACACAGGCTCAGACGACTGCGGTCTTAGCTTTACTAGGAAAATTAATGTCCCTTACATTCTAAGCCTCACGTTTGTTTTCTTCTTCTGGCAATAAATTATTTTCAGCTTGATTATTTAGCAAAGACTTATAGGTAGAAGCCAATAATTTTCCAATTCTTTTGTCTTTTAACTGTCGGGGTTCTGGTAATGCTGTGTGTGTATGTTCCTGCTGCTTACTCTGCTTAGCCCCTAGATGATGCCAGAGTCACGGTGGAGGAGACAGGTGCTCCACATTTTGGATGATTGCTCCTGATGTACTTAAGCAGGAAGCGGCCAGCACTTCATCGCTCGAGTGTTAACCTCCTGTGGTACAAGCTCAGCCATCTAGCTCTCGTCTTAGACATTTGCCCTATAGCTTTAAGTCCTCGTCTAACCTTCTTGTGACCTTCTTTACAGTGTCACGCCGGGGACTACTGGATCATGCCCAGTTCTGCCTCCGGCTGACACCCCGAGGACTCCTTGTACTTCAGCCTTTGGATTTCGGCCTAACCCTCAACATACCTGAGGATAACGGATCATTCTCTAGCTGGCCGCTTCCTCGTGTCCCACGCCGTGCTCCTCACCTAGCGACACCTGTCCACCCTCCACAGTCTCCTATCTACACCAGCTGGAACTATTATCTTCAAGCCGGGACCGAGCCAAGTACTGTGCGGTTGTGGCTCTGACGGACTGGAGAACCGCCTTCCTCCATCCATCTGTGTCATAATGCTGGTTCAGACTCTGATACACACAACCACAAGAGGCAAAGAGAAGGTTTTGAAAACAATTTATTTTCACACTGTTGAAGCTAGGATGAATGAGAACCAGGAACTGGGTAAGCGGGTCAATTCCGGAGTTATCTGGATGGGCACAAAAAACACGTTTAGCTGGGTCCAGACTCAGGGGGAAAAAACAGAAGATCTTGCTGATAGTGATTACTTTGATGGAATTACTGAGTTAGAGGCTGGATAAGGAGGTAGGGGGATAAAGTCCTTCCCCACAGCGTCTGTGGTTGGCAGGCAGTGAGCCAGCTGGTACCTGTGATCTCTAGTTAGAAAAAAACTGTCCTCTCTTCCGCGGGGAAAAGGCGAACGATGGAGGGGGGATGGGCAGCTGAATGTTCCCCTGAGTTGAGTCTGACGGTTCTTCTTGAGTGGATGGGTTCGGAGGTAGTGAGCAGGGACCATGAGTCAGAGAGGCGTCACGTTTCTGAGTTTCCACTGCCCTTAAAAAAACGCGATTCAGGGATAAGCAGGGGCAGGTTACTCCATGAGAACCCCGACTGGGCAGGATCTGTTGGACAGGGAAAGACAAAGAAACGATTAGTTTCCTGGGAAAAACCAAACTGCATTAGAGCAGGGGTCTAGCCTTTTACCACTGAGTGAACACAATGGGCTGACGCCTTCCCTAGGTCCTCCACTCCTTAAAAACCCAGCTGATTGCTGTCAGAATGAGGAACACCTGTGCAGAAGCACCTGCCCGTCACACCCTAAAGGAAAAAAAAGAAAAAGCAAAAAGCACAGCAAGGCCCAGCACAGCACATAACCTGCACACAAACACTGTGGTGGTTGACAATCTGCAAATCATCCTCCTGGCCCCCACAAGCCTCTTCCCCTGGCGGCTTCCCTCCCCACCTCTTGTAAGACTGAATAATATTTGTTCTCGCCGTCTCTTGGTTTTTTTCCCCCAAACCCACCCAATTCCCTTTTTCCCTTCAAAGGTGTTTTCCCGACCACCGATCAGTGCCTTCTAGTTTCTGTTTATTCTCAATAAAAAATTTTTTCACCCAGACAGATTCTTCTGGGGCGTAACCTGCATGTGGGTCAGGTCGGTTTTCCTAGAGCTATGACAGAGCACTCGAGCCATTCGACCCAGTAAGGAGGCCCCCCGGGGGGGAATTGTTTCTGAACAATTCGCAAATTCAGGCCCATGGATCCTCCCTACGTGCCTTTGGGCCCCAGAAAACAAAGACAAAAACCAATACCCAATTAGACAAAATAAAACTGCTATGCTACAGCAAACACTGAGTAAGTTGGCCGCCCCGCCAAAGTAGTGGGGAAAATAGCCGCCCCAGAGGAACAAGACTTCCTCAGTTCGTGACGTCACTTTCCCCCTTGCCCGGAGACCGGCAACCGTAAAGGGGTTTCTACTTCAATTTTCCCTTAGTTTTTAAACCAGTCACCCCAGTCTTTTGTTCATGACGAACCTAAGATTTCCCCTATAATTTTTGGGGCCTACTAACAGGTAAGGCTTTAAGTTGGGCAGAGGCCCGTTTTCCGAGTTGCAGTCAATTTGGGTGTACTTTTGCTGACTTTGAGAAAGAATTTAGACGAATATTTTCTAGTGAACCAGACCAGGTTGCCTCGGGCCGTAAATTATGGGCCTTAAAGCAGAGAAATTGACCCGCCTCCGAGTTTGCAATAGACTTTCGTATTCTAGCGGTGGCTGCAGGCTGGGATAGCCATGCACTCAAGTCCGCCTTTTTTCATGCCTTGGATGAACCCCTGAGAGACGAATTAATGTTGCTAGACGAACCAGAATCCTTTGATGAATTTATTGCCCTAGCAATCCAAATAGACTGTAGATTGAGGGAGAAAAGAAGAACTCGGTATGAGCGTAGTTTTATGAGAACCCAGTTAACCGCTCCGGTTCCGGGCAACGCTAAGATCCCACCCCAGGAGACAGTCACTGAGCCTGAACCTATGCAAGTTGGCCGGACTCAGCTCACCCCAGAAGAAAGGCAGAAGCGTAGACAGACCCGGCACTGTTTCTATTGTGGCTCTACTGAGCACCTGATTGCCGACTGTCCAACCTGCCCTCCGCGGCCAAAAGAGCAGGTCCATCGTTAAGTCCCCTGTTGCACAGCCTCCTCCATTTCCAGACTTTGTTTACCAGCCTCATTATTATTCAACTGTCACACTCAGAATCTGACCGCTCTCATCGATTCTGGGAGTGAGCAGAATCTTATAGATCAGGGTTTGGTAGACGCCGCACGGATTGAGACTGAACCACTCAATTCACCCTGCTCAGTTTCTGCTTTAGACGGTCAGAGACTCCAACGGATTACTCACCGTACCAGGCCACTAGTATTATTACTCTCCAGTAACCACCGGGAGGAGATCTTGTTTTTTCTTTCCGGTTGCCTTACACCCCTTAGTACTAGGGTACCCCTGGCTACGGAAACACAACCCAGACCTGAATTGGTTGAAGTGCCGAATTGGGTCCTGGTCCGTAGAATGTCATACCTGTTGTTTGAAATCTGCTGTTGCTCAGCCATCCCTCGGCTTGGCTTTAGAGGAAAATGAGTTTCCCGATCTGTCACGAGTACCCCCAGAGTATCATGACCCTAAGCAAGCATTTAATAAGGCGCTTTCGTTGCCCCCACATCGACCTTACGACAGAGCCATTGACCTGCTCCCAGGTGCCCCGTTGCCCTCCAGTAGTCTCTATAATATTTCAGGACCGGAACAGCAGTCTTTAGAAAAGTATATTTACGAGTCTCTAGCTGAAGTACCCACTGCCCCTTATTGCTTCAGCTTTTGAACCTGTGCGCGAAGCCACTGTCTTTACTAAGCTAGATCTCAGAAACGCCTATCATTTAGTCAGGATCCGCCCGGGGGATGATGGGAAGACGGCGTTCAAGACTCCACGCGGACAGTTTGAATACCTTGCGATGCCTTTCGGCCTTTGCAACGCCCCGGCAGTCTTCCAGTCATTAGTTAATGATGTTTTGAGAGATTTTCTTAACGTTTTTGTTTTTGTCTACCTAGACAATATCTTAATCTACTCCCGAAACTTACCTGAACACCGTCAGCATGTCCAACAGGTGTTACAGAGACTACTGGAGAACCGGCTCTATGTGAAAGCCGAAAAATGTGAGTTTCACACTTTTCTAGGATTCATACTCGAGGGTGGACAGGTGTGCTCGGATCCAGAGAGGATCAAGGCGGTCCTCGAGTGGCCGGTACCCAACTCTCGGAAACAGCTGCAGCGGTTCCTTGGGTTCGCTAATTTCTATTAACTGTTCATCAGAAACTACAGCCAGATGGCGGCTCCACTGACAGCATTGACATCCACCAAGACTGCTTTCATCTGGACCCCCGAGGCGGATCAGGTCTTCTGCAAACTCAAAGAGAAATTTTCGCAGGCTCCCATCCTGATCCATCCAGACCCATCCAGACACTTCGTCCTGGAAGTAAACGCCTATACTGGGGTCGGAGCCGTACTCTCGCAGAAGTCAGGAGAGGACGGGAGACTCCATCCTTGTAGTTTTTTTCACGTCGTCTTAGCAATGCCGAACGAAATTATGATGTGGGGGACAGATAATTATTGGCTATTAAGTTAGCTTTAGAAGAGCGGAGACACTGGTTGGAGGGTGCTAAGCATCCTATTGTGGTTTGGACAGATCATAAGAACCTGGCATATTTGCAGTCAGCCAAGAGACTGAACCCAAAGCAAGCACGCTGGTCACTTTTTTTTTCTGTTTTGACCTTTCCATTTCTTTCAGACCAGGTTCCCGAAATATCAAACCCAACGCCCTGTCCCGCCAGGTCTTGCATGACAGCTTTGAAAAGAGACTACAGCCGTCAGTATCTCCCAACTGGACCATTGGGTCATTATCCTGGGAGATTGAAGACCTGGTAGCCCAGGCTTCATGCACGGACCCGGGTCCCGGGACGGGACCCACCAATCAGACATATGTCAGCGCCGCTGTGAGAACACAGCTGATTCACTGGTTCCAAACCGCCAAGTTTTCGACCCACCCAGGGGTGAGCCGAACCATAGCCTTAGTGAATAGAAGATTCTGGTGGCCATCCTTAGGGAGTATGTACTAGCCTGTGCAACCTGCGCCAGAAATAAGACTGTGAACCAACCACCATCAGGCCTCCTTCACCCCTTGACTGTTCCGAGTAGACCTTGGTCCCACATGGCATTGGACTTTGTGACGGGGCTACCAGTATCTAATGGGATGACCACGATACTCACTATAGTGGACCACTTTTCCAAAGCCTGCTACCTAGTCCCCCTTAGACGGTTACCTTCCGCTTTCCAGACAGCACTGCTCTTAGTTAAGCACATCTTTAAGCTTCATGGTTTACATCCCCCAGTTTGTGAGTGTGGCGGCAGTTTTGTTTATCCCTTGGTGTTAAGGTCTCTTTAACTTCGGGTTATCATCCCCAATCTAATGGGCAAACTGAGAGATTGAACCAACACCTAGAATCAGTACTTAGATGTCTGATCTCCTCTAACCCCTTGGACTGGTGTAACCAACTCCCCTTCTTGAATATGCCATAAACTCTCAGGTGTCCCTGGCCACCGGTCTCACCCCCTTCGAGGCCTCTCTGGGTTACCAGCCCCCTCAATTCGCGCCTGATGAAAGGGATGTTGTCGTCAATTCCGTCTGTCACCATGTGCGCCGCTGCAAGCGGTTTTGGGACGCGACGGTCCAAGCTCTGCACAGAACGGCGGCCCGCAACAAGAAGATTGCGGACCGCAGGCGCCGACCTGCCCCGGTTTACCAGCCGGGTCAGAGGGTCTGGTTGTCCTCATGGGACATCCCGCTTAAGGCGATGTCCAAAAAGCTTTCCCCCCGTTTCATTGGTCCCTATGTTATTGAGTCTGTTTTTAGTCCGTCTGCTGTTCGCCTCCGTTTGCCTTCGTCCCTTCGTGTTTGAGTGTGGTAAAAAAAAGGAATCTACCTAATGTGAGACTGCCAAGACACTACCAAACAGATCAAGGAAAGTTGGACAACAAACTCCATTCAGCTTAGAAGTATTGCTGAGTTGGTAAAGATAGCAAGCAAAAGCTAACTGAATGGGTAAGATGATGTTTCTTGAGTCATCAAACAGCAAAAAAGAAAAAGTCCAAGTTTTTCGAAATTGGGCTTCAGTTAAATAAAACCTTCACCATTCAATATATATGGATATAATGAGGATCTGGGGAGTCAATCAAAAGTTAAAATAAAATTCAGCATTTTGTTTTAATCCTACACACTTAAAATTAGGGTAGATTTACATTAGTGAGGCAGCTGAGCAACCGGAAGCAGCAGCAGCCACCAGAATAGCCCACCAAGTACAACCTGTCTAGGCCCCCAGGCCCCACCATCAGCCAGTAGGGTGTGTCTCCAAAATCATTCACCAGCCACTTGGGTAGGTCCCAAAGACCCTACATCAGCCATCAAGGTCGGTCTCCAGGTTCCAACACCATTCACCAGGCTAGGCTGTCCTGCCAAGAGCGGGCTATACATATTATGTAAACTGGCTAAGCCTTGGACATGGACACTGATAGTAATCCTAGGCCACTAGTGCGGAAATAAAAATCTAAAAAACAAAATAATAAAGAATAGGAGTTTATATGCCAACGACCTCAACATTCCAGAATTCCTAAATCAGTTCAAAACTAACATTCAGCACCATTGCCCCAACCTGAGAAAGGAGTAGAATTTGAGTTGAAAGGTTACAACTTGATATACATGTTTTCATCTGTGAAGATTAATGAATCCAAAACTTACCTACCAAGGATATCGCCAACACAATATACAGCATGGGTTTAGACCTACTTATAATCGGGCCAAGCAGAATAACATCACACTGCTATGAAAATAAACAATATCTTCACAAATAATGTGGAAAGGTTTTGTGACCTGTGACTATGTCTGTGAAAACGAGGAAATTAACACTATTAACACTATAAATGCTTTGACAACTGATTTACAAACAAAAGTGGTTAACTGTGTGTCAACTTGGGTCATTATCATATGTTTCTCGCAAACCTTTTGAAGATCAGGCCCTAAATGTCTAACTACTCAGGTCCTCTACTAGGCAGAGCAGAGTAGAGGACCCCCGGAGCAGCTTTTATCGGACAGGAGGCCAGCCACGGAGAGGCTTGCGGTGGAGCTCGGGAGAGCGGCGCAGAAACCGCTGGAACCCTTGGCAAGGCCGTAGAGATCTGCGTCAGAGCCCTGCCGATCTGCGGCGGGGCATCCTCACACCACTCCAGAACAGGAACAGGATGCGTCCTCGCACCCCTTTCAGAACAGGAACACAAAGTGGAGGCAGCTCGTTCTCGAGCTCCTCTGGGACAGGAACCGGAAGCGGAGGCAGTCCAGTTTAATTCCTTTACTTACAAAGCTTAG